>SJYT01068883.1:37185-74774 GCA_006410635.1 Cephalophus harveyi
GAGTGAAAAGTTGTTTCTGTACTATTAGTGGCTGTTTTTTAAGATCAGATATCCGCGTCTTTCCAGTCGTGTTGCTTGTTCTTTTTGTGTGTTTAATAACGAGGATTGTTCTGCGGGTTTCTCCAGTGAAGTATTGTGCACCATGGTGTCTGATTGAAAGAGAAGGATTGCGTTAGCGGAGCCCTCCTTCTTGGGAGAATCACTGTTGATGGGTGTTGGCCTTCAGCCCTGCCCGCCGGCCTCGGGGTGCCTGGTCAGGTTTGGGGTCTAGAGAGACGCAGTGGGTTCCTTTTATTTGGCTAATGCCAAATAGTGAGCACCAGTGAAACGTAGGATCCCTGCTCGGGCAGACGTTGGGGCGGTGATGCTGTTCTGGGGCATCCTGGTGTGCGTGCAGAGCGCAGCAGCCTTACTCTGGAGGGGCGGAGGAGGGACAGGCGCCCCTGCTCCTGTCTTCCTGAATACTCACAGCCTACGCGCAGGAGACCAGGGAGGGGTTTATTCTGAAGCATCCTTCTGTATGTCTGTTTATTGTGCTGGGAAACTGAGAGAGAAAGTAGATGCCTTAAGAGTCTGTTGAAAGGCTTCTTTGGTTCTCTTTACATACATGCATGCTGGTTGATTATTGTTGTTTAGTTACTCAGTCCTGTCCCGCTCTTTTGAGACCCCATGGACTATAGCCACCAGGCGCCTCTGTCCATGGAATTTCCCAGGCAAGAATACTGCAGTGGCTTGCCATTTCCTCCTCCAGGGGATCTTCCCCACCCAGGGATGGAACCTGCGTCTCCTGCATTGGCAGGCGGGTTCTTTACCATTGAGCCACCAGGTAGGTTTTAAAGTTTGGACAGTTTTGGAAAATCAGGATGGCCTTTCTGGTTTGGAAGCTAGTGGGCAGTAATGAGTGAAGAGAACACTTGCCGGGAAGTGCACCGATGCACCCTGAGGACGTTGGGATACAAGGGTTTGTTTACCTCAAGTGCAAAAGCCTCTCACCTGGTGTTAAGTCCCACCCTATAACATGTTTTTGTTTCCCACAAAGAAGAAAAATGTCCAGGAGATTAACTTCTGATACAGTTTTATGTGTTTGACTTTGGGAATTCTGAATGAGTTGGACCAAAAGATGCAGCTTTGAACCCTGCTACTTGGAGTGTGTAATTTACTTAAGCCAGCCTCCCATAAATCTGAAAAGAACAAGCACCCTGAAACAAGGTTAAATGTGGTGGAAACTGCTGTGCTCTGAGAAGGACTTGGGAAGGTTCTAAAGATTCTAACCTTTGTTTTGTTACTTCATGATAGATTTCTGGTGAAGGAAATGTGGAGTTCAGGGAACATTCACTAATTCACAAAAGCTAATCAAGTGCTTTGGCACCAATGTCCCCGTGTCATAGTATAGAGTTATTTTGACAGTTTGTTGGTGAGCCTTTTATTCTTCTGAAATGAGGTGATCCCTCATAGCTTCGTTTCTTGTTAACACTCTACATACTTGGTATTAATCTTGAAAACGCTTGGAAGTATTTATTGGCATGATGATATCACATTTAGTGGTCTTTAACAACACTTTCCATCTAGCCAGCCTGTTTTCAGCTACCAAAATTGCGTGCTCAGGGCATTTTTTACTTTATTTTTTTATAGAACTCTAAAAGCAGCAATCGGGTTGCAATCTATGGACCCAAAGTAGAAAGGACAGTGTTACCTAGCATGATGATTGTATTTAGACAGCTATTTCCATAGGGTGTCTAAAATTTCAAGAATTTTCACGTGATTACAAGATTTATGGAAAACAAGTGAGTAGCCTTTTTTCTTCCTCCTTTTTAAGAATTAGAGGAGTCATTCTATGGCAGTAATTACCCTAGAGGATGCTGACATTCTCTTGTTTTTCTCTTAGTTGGCAAAAAATTTCTCAATGGCCAGTGTTTCCCTCAGTTTCCATTTTTATTCAGAAATTTGCACATAATTATCATAACTAACAAATAGAAATTGATATATTTTGTTCATGAGGAAGCCTTTTGCTGCAATTTCTGCACTAAAATGACCCCTACTGGTTGTATCTGTTAATGAAAACTCTTTTGAAACTTGTTTAACTGACTATACTGAGGAAAACATACTGCATGGTATAGAAATGTTATCATGACTAACCTGTTTTCCTTGACATAATTTAAATACAAATTACATTGCTCTATCTGCCAACTTGCAGTAATTTTTATTTATAGCACTCCCCATATTGGCTTTATGAGAGGAAAAAAAAATCAGGTTTTTAACTTCAGTTCACAAAGTAAGTAGATAAAGTAGGGTCTGAAATGGACCCCTTCCAAATTTTGGTTCCCTGCCTTAGGTTTTTAAGGCATACTGGCTCAGAGTAGGCACTCAGTGAATGTGCAGTGAATATATGGAAGAACAGTTTTTTTCCATAGAAAGAAGACTGAGGGAAAAATATTTTCTGAAAAGGTTAAATGATGCGAAGAGTGAATCATGTGACACATACACCTGGACTTCTTTTCTGCATCATTTAGACTGTTAACTAAGTAAATCCTGACATACTTGTTCCTTTAAAAAAAAAAAAAAAAACTCTTGGGCTATGTCTGTATTTAAAGTTGAGCAGAGAGCCAGATACCTCCATTTTTCTCTACTCTGTGTAAGGGCTTTCTGGCCCCTGGGAAGATCCCTTTCTCATTTCCACTGATTCAGTGAGTCTTCCTGCTGCCCTTTGCAGCTTCCTAAGTGGCCTGCTCCGTGGTTAGAGTGCCTGCCTCTAGGTAAATCGCCTAGAAGCCACAGAAATAAGTTTGGAGTCTGAACTCCTGAGGGAGAAGTCTGGGTGGGAGACCTCTTTGGGACATGAAAGACAGTGTTGAAAAAAATACTCAAATGAGATTTTCTAGGAAGAATGTTTGGATTGGCCAGTGAGGTTTATGTTTCAGACAAGGGGTGAGGTCCATTTTTCCTCCTCTGTGGATTCATATAATATGCTTCTGTAAGGAAGGGGTGGGTGGGGGGAGCATGACCAGCCTTCTCTAAGTAAGGAAAGGGCAGCTATGGCTTAAGATTGACGGTTCATGAGGGCAGAGTGGTGAGGAACCTAGTGGACACTATAGAGTGCTTTGCTCTGAGAACTTTGCATTAGAGCCAGGCGATCCCTATCACAGAGAAGCACTTTTTTCCCCACCTGGTGATTATTTACTCAGTGGTTCATGTTTATGAAATGGAACTGTGTTTCCACCTCTGCCATGTAAGAACTGTCTCTTTCAAAACTCAATCCTTCTTTGATTTCCCCCACTGATTTGAATTTCTCTTTCTGTCCACTTATCACGGGGTAGTAAGTAAAACCAAGGATGTGGGGTGCGTGTTCACAGCAGAGAATGGAGTGTTTTCTGAAACTGTTGACGTTAGAAGGTTGCGGTTTCTTTTCACTCACTGGAGCTGACGACTCCTTGGAAGAAGGTTTGTGGAGGATCTGAGGTGAGGCCTAGGGAACAGGCTCTAGGAGGCCAGGGAACAAATCAAACCAGTTGGTTGCACACTAGCCAAGATCTCCTCTCATCCATCTGTAATGTAGGACTCAGAGTTAAGAGTCCATGGATTTGGATTTTTACCAGTTAAATAGAGGGGATGGGCAAAGTTCATATTCTTGTACTGATGTTAGAAAAATGAAAACACCCAGAGCTCCTTGTTTTTGAGGAAGGTGTTTCAGTTTCCATCTCAAAAGTCTTTAGGTAAAGTTCTTAGATGCCAGAGACAGAAGCAAGCAGAGGGCCTATGAAATCACCTTAATATGGCATGGGAAGAGGAACCAATGTAAGTAAACAAGGAAATAATTAGTTCTTCCCCAGAGTAAATATTGACAAAATGTGGAGAGTCTATTCACTGCACGTATTCAAATGACAGGACTTTATGACTTTGATTTTGACTGTCAAGCTTACAGAACCCTCACTGTCGTCGAGTCCAGTCACATAAAACACTTGGCAAGGGGCGGATGAGTGGCATAGCACTGGAAGGGCAAAAATAGCAAGTCTGGGGATCTTGCTGCCATTAACATGCATTTACTCTACAAGTGCCATGATGAACATACAGGTAAATTTACTGTAATAAATATTATTAATTTATTAAGAAAACCATCTGAATAATTCTTAGAATTTGAGATACAACCAGTTGTGGGAGTTATTGGGCTTCCCTTGTGGTTCACCTGGTAAAGAATCTGCCAGCGATGCATTCTGCCTGCAATCCGAACTGCAAGACCTGGGTTTGATTCCTGGGTTGGGAAAATCCCCTGGAGAAGGGAAAGGCTACCCACTGCAGTATTCTGGCCTGGAGAACTAGCAATGTGGTGCAAGTTTCTGTGTTTATGGCTTAAATTGTGATGATCTGGATGAACAAAGGGATGCTTCAGGGAAGCGTGGGGCAGGAATTACAAAGTTGGGGGGAAATAGATAAAACAGATGGCCCAAAAAGATAATGGAGAGGGAGGACTAAAGAATGACAAATGGGAGAGGGGAAAAATACTGAATTCATCTTAGGGCAACTATGTCATCCTTTGAAGAATAATCCAAAACACATTCCAGACATTAATTGTGAAATTCCTGAAAAATGTGGGTGTGTTTAACGTCGCTCAGGCTCACATGCACTAAGTAACAGGAGAGATGGCACTAACCCGAGAGATGGCAGTGCTGCTTTCATGTGTAAATACCATCAGGTAGATGATGGTAAAACGAGTGGAAGGTGAATATATTTGAAGCAGGTTCCTGTGACACTGTGTTCCACAGGGCACATGCAGGATGAGGGTTTTGGAGACACCCCAGTAAAGCTCAATTAATTATTTTGAGGAAGAAACAGTGGACTAGCCAAGCATGAATGAATAACAAACTGAAATCCTTCCTTCTCAGAGACTGAATTCTCCAAAGCTGAATTTTTAAAGTTCTGGCTTGTCTCTGCATAGAAATCAATCACTTATTCATTGATCTACTCTGTACAAGGCTTTCTCCTGGGGTGGCAGGGGAGGAGGGGGAGCTGGGGAGCCTGGGGACCTCGCAGACCTGAGCCCTACTCCAGCCACTCTTATAATCAAGATAAAGAATGAGGCAAGACGTTCACAAGTCTATATCATAAGTTCAAGCCAAGTAGATAGAAGTGATTTCTCGGGTCTCTATATGATTAGTTGGTGAGTGAGATATGTGGTTAAAATTTGTTGTAGGAATCGCAGGATCTGAGGTGATCTTTTCAGGCTCAGGTGGCAAAACTGAAAAGGAGAATTCAAAGTCCAATAAGGTACAGAAGCCTGAGTAAGAACTATGTTTCGGTGGGGGATGGGGAAGGGGTCCTACCCATTCTCAGAGTTCTTGTGATAGGTATCCAGAGTGCTTCCCAACATGTTTGGGAATGAGGCTGCGTTCTTAATGCTCTACCAGCTGTTGTCCAAAGTGGCACTTTCCTTTTGGGAGCACTTCTCTCTCTGTTCTAGCTTGTTCCGCTAGTCAGGTGAGTGTCGTCGGCAGTGAACTGAGAACTATTTATCAGCATCTCCTGATTTCACCACTCTGCTGCTTGCCCTGGCCAGTTAGTCTGATCAAATCATGGAAAACCTCCAAGTTTGGATAAGACCTCATTGGTCTTCGGGACAGGACAGAGATGTGGTGAACTATTCTTAAGAATGCCCTCAAGGTAAACATTGGTTCATTTGGGTCCCCCATTAAAAAATAAAAAATCAAGAGTTTCCTTTTTCTTCTGTAGTTACTAAGTGAACAGGGTTCAATTCCTTATCTCCCTCTCCCAACCCCAGTTAATTCCTTTTGAGAAATACTTATATCTTGATCCAAGAGTGTAATGGTTAGAAACTTGGTTTCTGGGGTCAAATCTACACTCTGCTTCTGTGCATCTACATTTTCTCCTCTGTTTAGTGGGGTTAATAATAGGGTTTCTGTAAAGGACTCGGTGAACCCCGTGAAGCACTTAAAACAAGGGGCTTGCATATTGTAAACACTTAAGGACAACAGAGCTACTAAGCAGTAGAAGTAAAATAATCTGATATGGGCTCACTCTCTTGTTCTCGTTAACCCTCAGCCATCTGAGTATTTCATCATTGGTGGTTAAGGAGTTTGGGCTCTAAGAAAGGGAGCAGATTATTATTGAATTCAGGTCCCCCCTGATACCATAAATTCATCGAGTTAAAAAACTTAAAAGGCCTCTGAAGCTGTTTGCTATCTTTCCTCCTGATGCCCATTTATTATACTTGGTCTAAATAGTTTCTGTAAAATTTGTATATTTGGAGTAAAAATAGGGAGGAATCTGAAATTTTCTGCATTGTGCTGAATCGCTTCAGTAGTGTCTGACTCCAGTAGTGTCTGACTCTTTGCGACTCTGATGGACTGTAGCCCTCCAGGCGCCCCTGTTCATGGGAGTCCCCAGGCAAGAGTACTGCAGTGGGTTGCCATGCCCTCCTCCAGGGGACCTTCCCGACCCAGAGGATTGAACCTACGTCTCTTGTGTCCCCTGCATTGGCAGGCAGGTTCTTTGCCACTAGTGCCACAGGGTTGTAGGAACCGTAAATTTAATCATTTGTCTGTGGACTAATATTTGGGGGAGGGGGAGCACCTAAACTCACACTTACTAGCAGTGTGCCTTTTCTGTCACATTGTATTCTGAGAGAAGATTTTGCTCCTAGCTCCTGGGATGTCCAGAGTGGCGGTCAGCATGGGATTTGGCCTGGCTTGAGCAGAAGAAACAGCTTGTAGAGCTGCAACTAACCTGCGGAGGGGCCACAGTCTCACTTGTCCCCGAAGTAGGTGCAAACGAGGCAAAACCAGAGGTCAGGCGTTCAGCCAGGCCATTCCTCCATTCTTTTTGCAGCCCTACCTGTTTTTCGGCTCTCCTCTGCCCATAAGTATTTACTGAGCAACTGCTGAAGCTCTGGTCTTCGTGATACCACTTACTGTCTCTAAGCTTGAGTTCCCCCAGCTGTTAATAGTGATAGGTACCACCTAGGTTTGCTCTGAGGATTAAATGAAATAAAACTGTGCTTTGAAATGTTAACATACACACAAATCACCTGGGGATCTCATTAAGCATGCAGGTTCGGATGCAGTAGGTCCGGATAGGGCCGAGAGTCCGCAGTTCTAATAAACTCCCAGGTGATGCCAATGCTGCTGGTCCCAGGACCACACTTGAAACAGCAGAAAGATAATGCATGTAAAGCATGTAGCATGAGTATGGCATATGGTAGTAAGACCTGTGTAATAATTAGTTTTCAACCAAAATAAATGAGATAGGTGCCCGACTTTCACAAAGGCTGTGGTCTGAAGGTAGACAGTGAAAACTGGGACCATCTGTTGTAGCCCAAGACAATAATTTACAGCTAGTAAGGCCTGAGCTAGGAAGTGCTGGGCATCTCAGGGGCAGCTAAGAAGGGCCCCAACTCCACCTTTGACTACTAAGAAGGATTTAGTGGGGTACAGCGGCAAGCCAGGCCTGAGGGGGTCTCTTCCCCTCCTTCCTCCTCCTCACTCGTCTGTGCAGGGTGTGGTAGGGAAAAAGTAGCCCTTGGGGCCAGACAGACCTGTGTTTAAATCAACTGTGTTCAACTGTAAGCCACCAGTTTGCTCAACTGTTTTGAGTTTCCGTTTCCTTACCTGTGAAAATGGAATAGTAATAGCTTTTATCAAGTAATTACAATGAGGGTTGGAGAGAATTACTACATATAATAAATATATATATGATTACATGTATGTGTGTTATGTATATACATGCATAGACACACAAAAATATGTGTAATGGCTAGTAGAGTACCTGGCACTGAAAAAGAGTTAATATTCCAATTTCCATTCTATTTTTTTGTCTTCTCTCTCTCTCTTTTTAATTTGTTAGCTTTCTCTCTGTATAAGTTAAAAGAAAATTTCTGCTTTGTGGATTGACTACACTTGACCAAATCTCTTTAACAAGGGATTCCAACAGTTATGGTCCCTTGATGTTTGTCCGAGAGAAAGGGACAGTGAATCCCCAAGAACGAGGGGTATGGTCTCTGTACCAACAGCACGTTCATAGGTTTGATCCAATATGATTGTAATTCTCAGTTCCTTTAGTGCTTCAGAAAATGTGGCCATCTTGCTCTATTTTGTAGTTTGAATGCTTACTTCCACAGAGCTATTTCAAATTAGTATTTTTTTTAAAAGGTGACCTATGTTAATATGGATGGCATATGGACTCATGGAAGTGCATTAAATGGACTTTATTGTTAGAAGTTTTCTGTGGGTTTCCAGACATAGCTGGAGACCTCAGAGCCCCCAGGAGCATTGCCAAGGCAAGATAAGGTCACTGGGGTTCCAGAAGAAAGAGCAGCAGGCCCGCTGGCTCAGAGACCAGGGCAGGCTTGGGGATGAGTAGGAGGTGGTGCCCAGGGTACATCTGCATTGCTCTGATTGATCTCATGTGCTCCATCCATCTTCCATGTGGACTGATGCTGCAGCTTTACTTTGGATTTACATTGTGGTTTCTCTGGAGAGTCTGTGCTACAGCGGAAGGCTAGAAAAGAATACCTAGAATTAAAACATCTGACGTTCTTGTCTCTCTGGTTCCTAGTGTAGGTGAGGTCCCACTTCGGAAAGACAGAACTGTGACTTTTTTCTTTACGTCTTCTATTTATCCAGTAAATATAGGCTGAGTACTTACAAGGCAAATGCCTTATATTGGCTATTATGCAACATGGAGAAGGAAACACAATGAAGATACAGTCCTTGAAATCAGTAGTTTAAAACTCTTTATTTTCTTCATGACAACCAAAACATATTACACAGTCAAAATTGATTTTTTTCTTTTTACTGAGACTCTCTAGTACCTATCATTGTACCTATCTAGTACCTATCTTTCATCACAAGTGTGGATATTCAAATATGAAGCCTACAGGCAAGGTGAGAAACTTCCACATTTTAGAGTTCTGCTTAAGTATTTGTCAAATCCAAAAAGAACACCTTCATTTTGAAATATCCTGGGAATATTTGTTTTATGAATGTTTAAGAAAGAAAGCTAAGGGTTCATTGTGTTTTCAGGTGTTTTACATTTCAAGTCCCTGAGAAGAGAAATCACAAGAGTCTGCCCTTTGGAAATTTTAACTATGTCCTTAGCAACCAGCCACTTTGGCTGTGGCAAGGTAAAAAAAAAAAAAAAAGGTATAGGCTGTAACTAGAGACTGTGCCTATCTTATTTAGCATTTCAAAACAAAAACCATAAACAAACATCTCAGATTCAAAACAGAAAAGAATTTCTGGCAGGGCACAAAGAAACCTGAGCCTGCAAAATCTCGGTCTACAGGAGGTAACTTAGCATCTTATCCAAAGGCCACAAGCGAAACTGTTCACAACCGATAAAACAAAAGGCATCTCAATATTGGAGACTTGTGATACCTCTTCTTTTTTTTTAAAGACTCCAAGAGACCTGCCAAGATAAGGCAAAATTGTCTTGAAAAAGTGTAGCCAGAACTGGCCTTTGAATATTGAGGATTCGTTGGACTACTTGAGCCCCGTTAAGTGTGAGGAACCCTGTACAGGGTGTGTGGGCTCTGTCCCCTCAGAGTGTGTGTTTATGACTCTGCAGAGGCAGGACACTCCATCATCCTGTCAGATGCACATCTTGCAAAAACTTTCCTTACTTTCCATAGTTGGAAGCTTTGCCTGTTTTCAAGGAAAGGGCATTTACATTCTGAGGGAGGAAAAGGGGATAGATTTTTAGACAGTTTTCTTGCCGAAGGCTAGAGTCTTTGAAGGATTGTTAAATGATTTGAGAAAGATTGGGTGTGCTGTGTGTTCAGAAATACTGAGTTCTTAGATTTCAGACAGATTTTAGGAAAATTTATTACTGTGTCCATTAAATTTAAACATTAAAATGAAAGGCCAAATACATGTCCATATTTTAATCAAAAGAATGAGTGGATTTGTATAGATTATCATTTGTTGCTGGTAGGATTTAGGGCTGCTCAGAAAAGTAGACTTTGCAAAATTCTTGTTCATGAATCTAGTATGATTAAGGAGAAAAAATGTAGCCCTGGCTTCCAGGTCTTCCTCCATCCTCTAATTGCTGGTAACTGAAGTAAAACCTTCTCATTGGAGAAGAAAATGGCAACCCACTCCAGTGTTCTTGCCTGGAGAATCCCAGGGACGGCGGACCCTGGTGGGCTGCCATCTGTGGGGTCGCACAGAGTCAGACACGACTGAAGCGACTTAGCAGCAGCAGCTTCCCTTGACTTGACTTTGCCTTGATTTGTCCAAAGAGAATTAAATAGTTACCTCCCTGAAGGCAGGGGAACTGAACCAGATACTATCTTAAGGCCCTTCTGGTCATAAGATCAATGTTTTTATGACCTAGAAGTCCTGGGCAAGAGTCAACTATTACCTTGTGTCTGCAGAGCCAGAGAAGGAAAAAGCGGTAGTGTCTACATGACTGTATGCCAAATGCCATAGACGGAAGGACTTGGAGCAAGAGATCAGGAGTTCTTCTGTAGTTATGTTTATTGTGAGGCGGTGGAGACAGCAAAACACAGTTATTGGGAAGGCAGTGACATCTTTTAAACGCTGGTGATCTTTGAACCGCATTAACTGTGGTCTAATCTGGAGCCGAGAGAATTTACACCTCTTATGTCTGCGTTGGTCTGCTGCCTTCCACTCTTTTCTCCCGTTTTCTCATTTACTTCATTAGTTATTATGACTGTGAGGTGGGTAGGTGACAGATACTGCAAAGGCAGAAGCTTGAGCAAAGACAGGCCAAAACTTGCCCAAATTCACATGCTCGTTTCTGCCTCTGACACTCGGAGAGAGTTGAGTAATTGCTGTTCTTCCTAATACTGCAGGCAGCAGCCAAATTCTCAGCATTCTTTTACCTTTGCTGCTGTTTTCACTTGCCAGGGAGTTTCCTTAAGCAGCAGCTGAATTTAAAGAAGCATAACAGTGATCATGCACAGAAGGAGGAGCCCGGGCTGCACGGGCACTTGTGCCTCATATGGGGAGGGTGAAGTGAATGAGGCTCTGCGGAGGCCCTGCCGCCCCCACGGGGGAGCGCTCTGCATGTGTGCGAGATGGCAAATCTTCAGTGACGATGTCTCCCGTACAGGTCAACCGTGAAGCTTGGAAAGTTGTCTCTTGGGGTCTAGAAGCCTCACCCTTACTTTGCACGTTGTCCAGCGACAGGGCATTGTGCTGCTAGGTGGTGTGGACCCCTGGCTCTTAAACTTGATGTGATACGTATGGTTCTAAGGAATGCCATGCTCAGCCCAGCCCGTGGTGTACACCAGTAGTCAGCCTGCTGTGCCTTGTGAATACTACATTTTTGCCAAGAATGAGGTACTAGTTAATTCCAGTTGGTACCCAGTTGGGTACCAGCCTTCCAGAATGAGGTACTAGTTAATTCCAGTTGGGCATTTATTCATTAATAAGTCTGCTGAGCGCTAAATACTCTTTTGAGAGCATGCGACAGGAGAAAACTCAGCAACTATTATGTGGATCTCTTCCATGAAGCCGTGTGAACTTATTTAAGTTCTCGTTTTCTATGACATTCTGCTTTATTCACCCAAAGATGATTTTTTTTTTTTTTGCTCTAATCTGTAAAACTTTTGTAAGTTTATTAATAACTGAGTAGACATTTTATGTTGTTAAATGGAGAACACTTCTAGTGGAGTACTATGGCTTGCTCTGTCTTTCCTCCTTTTCTTTTTAAAGGTAATATTAAAAGTTAAATCCTGTTCCAGCTCTTATCCTCTCTCTTTCAGGGTAGATTTCTGGATAGCTAGTAGTGGTGGCATCTGAAATAGCCATTGAGGTGTGGGTGGTATTCATTTAGTAACCCGAGCTTTTGCCTGAAGAGCTTCTGCTTAACTCTTCTTTGCTGTTTCAATAGGTCTTTATTTGGTTTTTGTTCCTGCTAGGTTGATGCATATTTAGCTTAAGAACTTTTAAATTGTGGGGGTAGAAAGAAAACTTTGAATGCCTGAGGCCCTACACTTCTCTCTCAGAAGCAGCCAGAAGGTTTAGTGTGTATCTGTTAGCAGGAGCGTCTTCTAGAAGGTCCATTTGGTACCTCTCGCACCCACAGCTTTGTGCTGTGATTTGGCCCTCCTCCTCTCCTGATGAATCCATGCCATGACCCAGTGTAGCTGAGTCTCTGAAAGCCGTTGGAAAAGCACGTGTTCCAGCATCTTCCCATCTGCCTCCACCTCCTCCCCAGTATGGCTGCATGCAGCTCCCTCTCTGGCTGTACATAACCCACCTCTGAAGAGAAGTTGGTGCCAAGGGTCGCATCCTCGGTGAGGACCCTTCCAATAATGGTGTCTGGGCTAGCAGACTGGCAGAAGAGTCTGTAGTAATGTTTGGGGCGGGGGGAAGCAGTGTTTGCCAGTACATAGAACTCGTTTGACACTGTGGAATATGATACTGTGGATTAGAAAGTGCTAAAAACATAAAAGAATCTTTTATGAAGTTGTGGTAGCCTTACTGGTTTAAGAAGATGTGTCCAGGATGATAAAATATATCCGTAGCATCAGCAGCTGGCCCCTGGTCCAGTTACAGATGTGACTTTGAGAGCCAGGAAGTTGTGATAATTCCTTCTTTATCACGTTGCATATAGAGTGTGTGCACATGCATGTGTGTGTTCAGTTGCTGTGGCACAACACGAAGAATACTCTGCATTGTATTATGGACATGCTGAGAACAGCTTCCATGCTTGAAGCAAATTAAGTGTACTATCTTCTCTGTAGATCAGCAAACTCAAAATGACTTCTTAATAAATAAAGATGGTGCATTGTTTTATGACATTAAAAAAACAATTTTAATTAAAGTGTTTTGGCTTTTAAACTGCCTGGTTAATTGGGATAGCTATCTGGACAAGTAGAGTTCAGGAAAATGACTGACTTCATTTCTTGGTGATTGGGACCAAAGTTTTACTATCCTTAAGGCAGTGTGGGCTGATTTATAGTAGATTATCACTAAACATAACTTCTGACCGGAACCTCTGGTCTCTTTGTGATCACCACCTCCCCCTGTACAGGTTCTGAGTCCTTTTCCGCTGCTTCCCACCCATGTGGGTTCAGGAAGCCTCACGTCCATGCCTGCCCTGGGTCAGCCCCATCTTGCACACAGGTGCTCTCCTGTCTCTTATACACATCTGGCGGGGAGGGAGGTGTGCAGAAAGGGAGAGATACAAGAAGCCAGAGGTGTGTTTTGTTGGAAAGAGATAAATCATTTCCAAAGACTGTGCTGGGAAAAGGTGCGCCCTTAGCAAGCAAGTTTATCGACTATCTCTTAAGGAAATTATATTTGATGCTTTGGAAGGAGAAAGGAAAAAGACTCTCTGCCAGTAGAGTTCTGGAAAACTTGAGGGAGATAAAGTATTTACAGGCTTTAATAACATAAAACATGTCCAAAAGAAATAAATAATTACCGCTGCATTTGGCACTGAAAATAGTCCATGTATTATATTTTCTAAACTGTGTGTGAATATGTGAGCCTCTGCCTTTGCATCAGAAAAGTAGAAGGTGTCAAGGGTTGCAGAGAGAGAAACAGGAAGCATGACGGCCAGGAAGGAACTGGGAGCTTTATTTTTTCTTGTCCTGTGCATAATGATCCCAACATTACTTTTTAAAATAATCTTAGTGTAATAAGCATTTAACCTCCCTTAGAGCCGTAGTAATTTGCATGTTATTACTAAAAGCCCACAGGTAAAGGAAAAGTAGACTCCTAAATTCATTGAGTACCTGACTATGATTTATTTCAAGATTATCTTGGACAAACACCCTTTGAGAACTCAGAAAATTAGGAGGTATGTTTGACACATACTTCCTAATATCTGTTGCCCTCAAAGGTGTGGAGGCAAAGTAACTGCTGGAAAATCAATATGATGTTGACTTTCAGATTCCCCAGAGTTATCTTCACATATCCTTCAAAATGTATTCTCATCCTCAGCCTCCACAATTTTATGCTGCTTCCTTTGTGAAGCCTTCCTGCTGCTGGGAAAAAAATAATGCCATCCTCCCAGTCCTCCCCCTGCCCATAGATAGCACTTTCTTCTTCCCTTGTTATAGCACTTTTCACACTGTGTTAGAGTTCACATTTCAGTCTCCCGGCCTTGTTGTGATCCCCTTGAGTGCCAGGATAGTGTGTTATTCTAGAGCTTGGCACATAGGAAGAACTCAATGAGCATTTGTTGTCTAAATCTCGATGCAAGGTCATCCAAGATATCCTACAAAAACTTTTCCATCTGAACAGTTTGGTCTGTATTGTGGAAACTAAAATAGATGACACTTACTTGTAAAGAGAATCCTAGGGAGAAGTCTCATATTCTTGGCAGAAGACAACTTGAGACCATCTCATGTCCTCTCCTACCCCTTTTTCCCCAAATCATTCTTTTTCTAAATGTTTATTTTTAATTAATTGATTAATCTGGCTATGCTGGGTCTTAGTTGCAGTGTGTGGAGTCTTTAGTTGAAGCATGCAAACTCTTAGTTGCCACATATAGGATCTAGTTCTCAGAGCAGGGATAGAACCCACCCCCTCCCCACCCCAGCCCCACATTGGGAGTCTTAGCCACTAGACCACCACAGAAGTCTCCCTGAAATCATTCTTAGAATTAATTTTTTTAGAATTTGCTGCAATGGGTTAGTTTTAGCTGTATTTATTTTGGCCAATATTTAAAGGCAATTTTTATTTGTGGGGACTTTTCTTCTTGCCAGTTTGTCATACAGGTGTCATCTTTCATTCACCAAGCCTTCATCCATTGGTAAGAGTCATCCTTGTGGGTGGCTATTTATAAGGTCTTTACCACCCAGGGATCTTGTGCCTGTAGCGGTGGAGATGCTGTGGCGATCAGCTGCTTATAAACAACTGGTAAACAAGTATGAATTAGTTCCCGGTGACCATATGAATGATCGGTGATGATGAAACAAACGGCTGGATTCTCAGCGAATCCAAGATTGGGTCTAAGACGAGAATGTTGACACATGAGGAGGGAGTTTAACAAACTGCACTGAATAGTCTGAGTGCTGTGCCAGTGAATGACACAGCCTGTTTACTGCCCCCAGATGATCTGCACGTGTCCTCAGGAATTTAACTGTACAGCTCCTTTGAGGAAGGAACAGGAGGGTTGGAAGTGTATGACTGTGAATAATAAAAACGCCTCACAATGGTTTTCACAGGAAGTCCATAGGAATGCAATATAAGGAATTTAAAAAGCAAAATCCCATTTGGATTCACTCCAAGCCCTATGACTTCAGAGATGGAGGAATTCTTGATGACTCATGGCTAGAGTCCCAACTTGTTATTGAGCAGTGTGGAGTTGTTTTTTCCTTCGCAGTTAGCCAAGAACCCATTGCTTGTTTGTTTGTTTTTCTGAAGGTCTGAAAGCGGTTTGCAAATTCAGACAGTGCAACTTGAGATACTTAAGGACACAACAGTAAATTACAACCTTTGGGTCATACATTTGGCGCTAAGCTTTTCAACTGGGAAAGGAAACCAGTTTGGTCAATCAAGATCAAGTATACAGGTTCCTAGACAACATAGAGCTATCCTGGGTATAAGCTCAGGCACCCAGACCCTTTTATCACTCTGGTGAATGTGCCCAGCGAGCTCCATTTGTCTTAGGCTAAGTTTAAGGGCAAGTTTAATTTTGATGTCACCGCTGTAGCGTGTCCCTTCAACTTTCCCGCCTTAAAGAGCCTCGTCTCGCAACCTGACGATGATTGTTCATAGTGTGGGTGTCATGAATTGGTGGCTTTCCAGTAACTCACTTTAGAGCCTTTTATTCTTCACCACTGGTTGTTAGACAGTGGTGGGAGGAGGGCAAGCTGGAACTGATTGCTAAGTGAAGTTATTAATATAATGCTTAGCTGGCAATGAAAGGTGAAGGTTCTAAGTGAGATAATTTTTGAGAGTCCATTTGATGTTCCTCTAACTCTTGAAAAACACTTTTTAACTTTCATGTGGCTTCGTTACTGTTGAAAGTTTAAAAGCTCTCAGACCCTGGGGGCAAGTGTGTTCTCCTCAAGTGTTGTCTTGTTTTCCTCTTTATCAGCAGGGGGAGTATTTGGCTTAAATGGTGGAGGCTGCTCAACTCGGAGACGTGTGCCCCTCAAACCTGGGCTTCCCCAGTTTACTTGAGGTGATGGGTGAAGGTACAGAGCTGTTCTTGCTGCCGGAACAGCACGTTTTATCCTGAGACTTTAATAAAATAAATGAATGGAGGCAGAGGACTGGGAAACACACTTGAAGGAGGGAAGTAAGTGCCCCTTCGGTCAGAAGCCAAGGTAAACAGTTCTTGTAACTGAAAAGTAGACTTCCTGGAAGCCAAGGACCAGCAGGAGAGGGTGTGAAGTGTGACCCGCAAGTACCGTTTCCAGCTGTATAGACAGCCGTGTTGCTCTGAGTCCAGAAAAGGTACCTCACAGAGCTATGAGAAGTCGGTTTCTTGAACCAGACTCTTACTGGCTGTCCTGCCTACAGCCATACGCAGTGACAGCACTTGGAGAGGGGGAATTTCATGCTCATGACAGAGAATGCAAGCAGATGGGGCTCTCTGAAGAGTAAAGACTGACTCGTCTGTGCCCTAGGGAAACCTTGCAGGGGAATCAGTGGACTGGCAGCGGGCAGCGAGCAGGCTGCACATGTGCCTGTGATTTAGAGTTACTGGAAGCACAGACCCTGTCTTTTGTTCCAGTAGAAAACTCTCAATGCAGTGGACACCTGTACACACATTGCAAATGACACGTGCACACACATCCGTATACGCAATGCACACACGTGTGAAAAAGTTCCTCCTGGGGTCAGTGTTCTTGTCTGGAGAGTCCGTCTCTTATGTCCATTTCTCTGTGATGATAGCATTTTCTTCTAATTGGAGTGTTAAGTTCTGTTAATTCCAACAGAAACAAAAAAAATCTGTGTGTGCCATTATTAATCTATATAGATAAGTACATGTAGATTGACTCCTAAGCAACTTACATAAAGCTGTGGGCATCTCGCTCCTGCACCTTGTCTGCTGCAGTTAAGAAGGTCCTCATCAGATCTGTGGTGGCTAATGTCCTACTCTGCCATGTGTCAAAAAGGTTAGACCATCAAAAGGACTGATACAGAAATTCCCTAGAAATTTTCATGCTCAGAGATTCTTGGAGCTTAGTTACATGTGGGGAAAGGCCTTGCCTTGTAAAAAGAGACCCAAATCCCTTTAATGATCAAAAGTGTTACCTAAATTTCCTCTCTGTAGTTGTATTTCTTGAACAGTTTATTTCCCATAACTAAGTATTCTTCCTGAGGCCAAATACTAGGTACTCTGCCTTCTTTTTAAGAAAACTATTATAAAGGTAACATAACTTTACTAGCAGAGACATTACTTTGCCAACAAAGGTCTATCTAGTCAAGGCTCTGGTTTTTCCAGTGGTCACGTATGGATGTGAGAGTTGGATTGTGAAGAAAGCTGAGCGCCGAAGAACTGATGCTTTTGAACTGTGGTGTTGGAGAAGACTCTTGAGAGTCCTTGGACTGCAGGGAGACCCAACCAGTACATTCTGAGGGAGATCAGCCCTGGGTGTTCTTTGGAAGGAATGATGCTAAAGCTGAAACTCCAGTACTTTGGCCACCTCATGGAAAGAGTTGACTCATTGGAAAAGTCTCTGATGCTGGGAGGGATTGGGGGCAGGAGGAGAAGGGGACGACAGAGGATCAGATGGCTAGATGGCATCACCGACTCGATGGACGTGAGTTTGAGTGAGCTCTGGCAGTTGGTGATGGACAGGGAGGCCTGGCGTTCTGCGATCCGTGGGGTCACAAAGAGTTGGAAACGACTGAGCAACTGAACTGAACTTTACTAGACAGTTTGGAAAACAGAAGAGAAACAGTGACCCAAAATGCTCATATTCCAAGGGCAATCAGTTTTGTGTTTTTATATATACATCTTGTATAGTCTTTCTCTACATGTATATATTTTTGTATCCTACACTGTACATCTTGCTTCTTTCCACTTAAAACTGTCTGGTATCTCTCTCTCTCCCTCTTTGTCTCTCTCTCCCTCTCTGTCTCTGTCTCTCTCTCTATATATATATATTTTTTTTTTAATCACATCTCATATCTTCTTTCCACTTAAAGTTACACCAAATGCATCTTCCTGTGTTGCTACATAGTCTCTATTGTGACGTCAGCAGATTAATCTAGGTGTACTGACTGCAACTTTCTACTTCACTTCCTCTCCCTAGGACAGTGTAAAAGGAAAGAAGTAAAAAAAAAAAAATCATCATTCAAGGTGAATTTAGGGGAAAATTCTGTGTAGTCTTAATTTGTTTTCATGAGTGCCAGGGCTCTCCAAGCAGCTGCCCATGATTGTCCCCTGTCTCCTTACTGAGTTTCTGACCACTTGTGTCTGGGACTTGTGGTGTGAGTTCTGTGGCCCTTCATTGTTCTGTCTTAGATCTTTGCTGCCACCAGAACTGTACTGACTCTGAGGACAGCGAAGCTCTGTAATGACTGTAGGGTTTGGGCAAATAACCAGCCCACTGGGTAGAGACATTTTAATTCTGTTGCTTTTTGGTACTGCATTATTGGATTACAAATGTTTACTTAGTATGAAAAATGGATAATTAACCATGCCCTAAATAGGGACTAGATATTTACTCCAAGATGAATTTGCAGCCTTTGTGCTTTGCATGCCTGTGATATATGCTCTTGTTACCAACGTTACCGATGATTCTAAGGATTTGAAATAGTTGCCCTCTTCTACCAGAGGATTAGGAGTTAAAAAGCAAGGCACACACATAACACTTCAAAAAACCTGGATCATTTTTGCGATTAAGTTTGTTGAAGTTCTATCAGGGAAACACTTTTTTTCCTTGTATTATTATTGATGATACAATAATAAAAACGGTTTTTACAATTTAGATGCCAGTTTTACATTCAAAAGGTACAGATATTGTTTCAGGTTCATTTCTGTAATTTTTAAAATTAAAATACAGGTTCTCAGTTGTGCAAACTGTGCAGAATCAAATCACCGGGCTTCAGAGAGATTTTATATAAATTCCAAGTGCCTCTTAGATTATCAAAAGGAAGACCTAAATTGTATTACCTCTTTAATATTACAGTTTCTGAATCATAAATCTTTGAAAATTTGTGAATCATGCATGATACATATCAGTCAACATATTTCAGTCCAGAAAGCACTGGACCTTTACCTTGCCTGACTTCTTGTCGGTTGGAGAGGGTACCTGTTTAGTCTTCTTTAAGCCATAGCGTACAGCAAAGCAGTGCGTGTGCACAAGTAGGATTTAATAAATACTTTTTGTATAGGCATATTGATTTAAAAGATAGAGTACACTTTGTATTGAAAAGGTAATTTGAAGGTGAAATCACATCAAATGTAATAGTTTAACCTTGGATATTTGTGGACTTTTAGCTCTTTCATGAGACAGCAACATTCAAGTCAACAAGTGTTTTGTTAAGGTTTTTTCAAAATTAAAGCACAAAGTTTTAACAGATACTTACATTCAACAATAGTAAGCAAATAGAGCAACTGAACTGAACTGAACCACCACCAAAATATGTGTATTGAAACTGTGTCTCCAGGATGAATATAAAGAGGCCTGGAAAGGCAAGCACTCTTTGGAAAAAAGTGTGACACGGGGGAGAGTGCCTGTAGCTCCTGTTGTAATCAATTTATAAAACTTCATTTGAAAGTGGGAATCAATAGATTGCCTCCAGTGCAGAACAGTTAATCATTAACCAGTTGCTCTATTATGAACCCAAACTGCTTATATTTTCTTTTCAGAACCTTCCTAATAATGTGATTACGAATGTTTAAATCAATGGAGAATGAAATGGGCGTGTGTGTTCCTTGTCCCATGATAGAGAGTAAGCCTCTGTGTTCAGAGGAATGTTCCAGCAGCGGCTGAGCGCTAGCACAGCGTCGCTGGGCTGTGTTTCCTTGCTCACAGAGCCCTGGAGCTTGGCCAGCTTGGGTGAGGGGGAGGAGGAAAGGTTTGGGTTTGAGAGCCCTGAGTTTATTTCTGGCTGTTGAGATGTGAGACTGTGGGAGCAGTCATAAATAGAGTTTGAGGGAGGTTGTAGACTTGGAGGTTCTCGCCAGGGTAAGTGCTGGATGGATTTGCTTATGGATGGGTCTGCTTCTAGCTGCTTCACGCTTTTGCCTCTGAGTTGGTGCTTCCCAGGGGTGAAGCTGAGTGTCTGGGGCCCATTGGTATGGGTGTCTCAGAAGTCTTCCACCAGTGGACCAATCATGGCCACTCTGCTCCCTTTCTTTCTGCAGTTGTAGTGAAATAACTTCCCGACCTGTCATGAGACTTTTTAATTTTTTTAAATAATGAACTCCAAGCATCTGCATGTATAGCATTTGGGGCAGGAGTGGGGCGGGGTGTGTATGTGAGGCTCTGTGTGTATCCGGGTATATATTACCGTGTACAGGGGCACTCAGCGAGGGCAGCAGCTCTGAGCCCCTGAGCTCCCCGGAACCTCTGGTCTCTTTGTGATCACCACCTCCCCCTGTACAGGTTCTGAGTCCTTTTCCGCTGCTTCCCACCCATGTGGGTTCAGGAAGCCTCACGTCCATGCCTGCCCTGGGTCAGCCCCATCTTGCACACAGGTGCTCTCTGCTGTCACGAGCTCGGGGACACTGCCCAGCTCGCCTGACCACAGCCCTCCTCGTCTTGGGGCAACTCGCCTGCCTTCAGTGGTGGCACTGGCCCGGCTCCCAGTGCTGGCCCTGTCTCCTCGGCTCTGTTGCTTGCTCGCCAGACCGTGAATCACCCTGGACTTGGGGCATTTTACCCGCCTGAAGGGCTCACAGGCATTGCCAGGTCCCTTTAGGGTTGCAGTCTTCAACACTGCCCAGAGGAAATGACTTCTCAGGAGAAATGTAGATAATAAGTTCCTTAAGGAGAAATGAGAGGCAGTATTGTATACTAGATGGCCTCCTGGCTCTGAAGTCAGTTCATTGTCCCGCCCAGCGACTTGCCTGCTGCATTATCCTGGCCAAGCTACTTGACCTCTGTGTGCAGTTTCCATCTGTAAAATAGGATTGTTAGGAGGAATGACTGAAGTTGACTCATTTGTGTAAAGCACTTGAAGAGTGGCTTATATATAGTAAGTGCATGCTAAATGTTAATTGTCATTTTTTCTGAACACCGTGGTTTATCCATAATAGGTGCTCATTAAAGATTTTGTTGACTAGTTGTAACATTCAGAAGATGGAAACATTATTTCCTCATCTCTTGCCTTGAAAGTAGTAATATTTGGTTGCAACAAAACATTGTAGGCATGGAGACATTTATCCTGTGGTTGGGGATAGGGTAGCAGAATGCTCCAGATTCGTTATCAGTAACCGTGCGCCTATGATTTGTTCGTCAGACCTAACATACTCAGTATGGCAGAAGTTTGATTCCTGTTCACAAGCTCCCAAGGTAATTTTGAAAGGGCAAAACAGCTTAATCAGGTGATTTGTTTCCAGTGAGCATTGTTTTTGGAAGGTTTCAGACTCCAGCATATGTGATAGCTGTATTGAAACAAGGCTCTGTTCGCTCTTTATGGGTTCACTCTACATTCTAATGTATGTTTGCTTTTGAGGTGGAGATGGGTAGCAAGGTGCCCTTTCATTGAATAGGTTCTTGCTTCTTTGTAGCCCACCCAGCGCCTAGCGTGGGGCCTTGAAAGTGGCAGTTGCTCAGTAAATAACGCTTTCAGTTAATAAGTAAGTCATGGGACATTCTTCTCTCCCTTACATCACACCAGTGCCTGGAAGGTTCCTTTTAGGAGGTTTTGTTTATGATTTTGCCCTTAGGCAGTTGCTACCTGATATGAGTGTTTCTGTCTTGCTGTTGGGGTATTGAATTGAGAGCTTTTCTCAGAGTTACTGCTCATCTACCATGAGAGGGATAAATGGTCTCCAAATAAAATCTTGATGAAGTGGTGGGAAGAAGGGCACCATCACTCATCTTTGATGAGGCGTCTGGGTTGTACTCAGGATGAAGATCACAGCTCTAATAGAAAGAGGTAAGTCATTGTTTTTTAAGTTAAAGTTGGTTTTAAAAGTTTATGCTGATAATATTTGCAATGGTGAGAACTGAAGAATATATATCCTTGTGTTCTCTTAGTAGGGACAGCGATCACAAGGACAAGAGCTTTTGACCAGGACCTAGAGATTACAGTTTGGAAAAGATGATTTCAAAATACCAATCATACCCATAAAGGTGACAAGAACATAATCCTGAAGTCCGTTGTCAGTGGTTTATGAGTGCTTATTTTGTTCTAAAACTATTTATGGATTCAAAAAATGATTTATGCAACAGGATTGCAACAGCCCTTTTTCTTTATGAAGAAATTGGAAGAGCTTTAAACAAACATACACACATACTCATTCAAACCAAAACGCTTGCCCTGCCTTTTAAAAATGCCATTTCTGTTGTCTGTCGTCATTTTTTAATCACGGTTCCCCCCCCCACCAATTTTTTTTTTTTTTTTTAATGTTTCATTGTATTCCAAAAAAAATTTTTTTTAACTGTTGAATTCTCCCCTGGTGCCCAACTTCAAAACAATAAATTTATTCCAATGTAGATGTGTGTAGTATGGTTCTTGTATGGCAGGATTATTTCACAGGTGAATCATCTGGATTCATGGTTTTATAAAAGGAACAGGAGTGTGTGATCGCCATGCCTCTGTCTCTCTCACCTGTACTGAAGCGGCCCGTTTAAAACCTGGTCTTCGTGAAAGGATGCGCTTCCCAGGGCTCGCTGTGTGGGCCGCCTGACTGCTTCTGCAGCTCCACCCTGTGCTCCTGTGTGGCCCCCAGCCTGGCAGCGCAGGGAGAGCCGGGACGTGCAGCTTGTACTGAGCAGAACTCTGAACTATTTTCCTATGAAAGGTAGTACCTTCGTGGGGGGGGAAAGTCCAGGTTCTAGTTAGTTCCAGATGATTTACCACACAGAATGCATACTCTCTCACTAGTGTTTGGGTCTTAGTAAATAAAGGGAGTGTTCTGTGTTGAATCCTGGCTTGACCAGAAGAAATTGATCAGGGAATCTGTTTTTTCTTTTTCTTTTTCTTTTTTTTAACTAAAAGCCTTTGCTTAGAGTGAGATGCCTCTACATCAGGAAACCTTTTCACAGGTTTGTTTTTATCATCTTATCCACAGACTTAGTCTTTGCTGTCAGACTTTACTCATAGGGATTTATTAAAAACTGCTTGGTTTAAAAAAAACGAAACAAAAAAAAACAGGGAAAGGTGGACAGTTGGTTGAAGTAGTTGGTAGATTTTGACCACGTAGGAGTGCGTTTTCCACAGAGCATATTATAGAGGCAGAACCCGGCTAACAAAAGCTGTTTATGACTTTGTCTATCACATGAATAGCAGCCCTCAGTGGGTTCTTCTTCACTTATTTCTCCTCCCCACTCTCAGCACCATATCTTATTTACCTTCCCTTTCAAATTCTGTCCCATCTCTCTGGTAGCTGATGAGCAGGCTGGCTCCTGTCCTGAGGAGGCTGAATGCCAGCCCTGCACCCTCATCCTCCAGTAGAGGAAGTCACCCTGACCATCCTTTGGAGGGCTTAGGAGTTCCCAAGCCCAGACTAGAGTGGGCCTATTTCCTCCATTCACATAGCGATCGCGTTGGGCTCCCAGCGTCTCATTCCTCTACAACTCTGATTGTGCAGTGGAGCTTCTGTGTTTGGGGTTCTCACAGCACTGGGTGCCAGGCCTCCCCCGACCCCCACCCTCCAGGCCTGGTGTGGGTGGTGTTGAGTCCCACCATTCTGCGGCCTGAGATGCAGAGGGTGCCCTCGATGGATGCACATCCAGGAGCCTGGTTTCTCTTGGGGCTCTGCAGAAGTTGGGAAGCCTTTAAGAAGGCAGGGCTTGAGTTGAAACCCAAGGGGCCCAGAGACCACGAGAAAGACACCGAGTGACTCTGGGAGACGGGGAGTTGGAGGCAGAGGACTCCACTATTGCCAGAGGAGAGTTTTGCTTAGGGAGGTTAAAGAGGTTTGGTTGCCCTTTGAATGAGGATGGCATTCTATTTGTAGCCAAAAGTACATTAGACCTTGAAATGTCTGAGGCCAGAGATCCGTTGCTGTAGCAGGGGTCAGAATCACAAGCTTGGAAGGGCCCTTGGAAAAGCGTCTCTAGGCCAGCCCCCTCATTTTACAGATTAAGGAACTGAGGCCCAGCTTTTGATGTTCTCTGACTGCATTTTACAGTTTCTGCTACTCCTGCCTCTTCCAAGCCCAGCAAGGTTGAGGGGCTTTTTCTTGCCCACTCTGGAAGGAGCTATGGGACTCCTATTGCCCTTCTCGCCCCTTGACCTTGGTCTCAGGGTAATGGGCACAGTGGCAGAGTCAGGCTCTGCTGAACAGTTCTCTCCCTGCCCGCCACCCTGCCCCACCCCTACCCCCCATGCAGGAATCCCAGCCCTCCCTGTGGGGGTGTGAAGCCACTGGAATGTGGCACTCTGACCCCTGGCAGTGAGTGTCCTGGATGGACCTGGCCTGGGAAACAGGAAAGACTCAGGGGAGGGGTAGACTGCCCCTTGGCCTTGGGGTGGGATGGAGGGAAAGGAAGTGCTGGCCAACGTTGCCTCCCCGCGTAGACCCAGCCTGCTCCCCAGCACAGGCGAGCAGGTGGCGGGGGCACCATGTGGCAAACTGAGCCGGCAGGCTTCCTCAGTGCTGGGTCAGGGCTGCGCTGCAGAGCACGTGGGGCCAGGGGGAAGGGCTTGGAGGGGGAGAAAGGGGGAGCACACCAGAATGCAGGGGAGACTCGTAGGAACTGGTGGATGCGAGGGTGGCAGATGGCAGGAAGGGATGTCCAGTCCCTGTTCAGACCAGACACAGTCTCACTTTAGAAACCAAATATGTCACAAGGTGGGAAAGACCCCTCTGAAGAAGCCACTGCCTCATTTGGAGACCCTGGAACTTTTTCACATGCTCTCCCTTTGCAAAACAGAGTTGGTAAACGGGCGGGGGTGGGGGAGGGGTGCTGTCCATCCAGGTGTGAGATTAATTGGCACTTAGTTATCCCTTTCTGTTTTCTGTCAGTGATGAATGCGCCACCCCCCGCCCCNGATTTGGGAGAATGGCATTGAAACATGTATACTATCATGTAAGAAACGAAGCGCCAGCCTGTGTTCGATACAGGATACAGGATGCTTGGGGCTGGTGCACGGGGATGATCCAGAGAGAGGATATGGGGTGGGAGGTGGGAGGGGGATTCAGGATTGGGAGCTCGTATACACCCATGGTGGATTCATGTCAATGTATGGCAAAACCAATACAGTATTGTAAAGTAAAATAAAGTAAAAATAAAATTTAAAAAAATAATAATATAAAATTATTAAAAAAATAAAATCATCAAAATAAAACAACAGAATTGTTAAAGAACGTGTTAAGTGCTTGTATGTAAGTTCAAAGCTATGTATCTCTGTATATTCTAATCCTTTGAAAATTGGTGATCCTTATTAAATAGGTAATGGATTTGAGCAGTGCATCCTTTGGGAACGGTCGACTTTTAAAGTTTTCCTTTATATCCTAATAACCATTGTTTCTTGAAAGGTATCTTGAACCTAATAAAATAGACAATAATTTTAAACCTTTCAGGTAGGAATTAAGGTAGATATATTTCCATATATTCCAAGAAATTATGAGTTTTATCATTTGAACTTGTTTTCGATGCTTCGTTTACTCTATAAAGACTTTGAATAGAATAACATTACAGAATCGAGATCTCGCAAAACCACCTACTTAATTGCATGTGGGAATACATGCTGTTGTAGTAGCATGTGGAAAAAGGACTGGGTGATTCATGTGGGTTTTATTTATGTTTTGTTTTTGTAGCAAATTAGTCATTCTCTAAATGTGTATGTTTACGCATGCATGTGTTTAAATTTGAAATGCAGAGAGAAATTTATCAACTTTTTTTTGACTTTGAAAGAAAGTTTCTTGGCAATATTTTAAAATACCAAAATAATACTTGCTTCCTCAGCCTCTGGCAGTCATGAATTATTATAAAGCTTATTCTTTTGTACTTAAAACATTCCAGAAAGATATGAAATATAAATGCATAAGGACTGAAGAACATAGTAAACCTGAATCTTACATATCCACAGAATATCTTTAAAGCTGCTACTTCTGCCTCCCCCCCTCTCCCCCCCCCACACACAGGATATTATTAATAGAGTAGTCCACTAGTCCAGTTTCCCATTCATTTTCACCATTTATCAAGTAAGGATTGGGATCCTACTCAGCACAGCATGAAGTGGCTCTAGAAATAAGAAAGACACAGTCCCCCACTCCTGCAGCAGTTCAGAATCCAGCTGCAAACACACAGCCGCAGTGTCTTTGGATAAGTGAAGAGGGTGGGAGAAAATCAAGTTAACTTCAAGGAGAAGACATTTAGGCCTCACACAGGAAGATGGTAGCAGATTTCCAGTGAGTGTAAGAAAGCTCATGCCGTGCAGAGGGAATGGAAGCAGCAGAATACTAAGAATTGATTTAGTAAGTATTTATGGAGGACCTACTGTGCTAAGCCCTGTTCTAGGTATGGACGACAGAACTATGACCAAGAGAGACAAAAATTTCTTTCAGTCTGGAGCTTTCTGGTAGAGAGAGGCAAAATGAACAATATTACAAATAGTACGTTAGACATGTACTGTGCCAGAGGGATATGCAGTGTGTGCTGGAGAATAAAGCCCAGAAGGGGAACAGCTGTGCAGAGGTTTGCAGTTTGAATGGAGTGGTCATGGAACTTCTGGCAAGTAGTTGAGTTTGATTGGAATCCTGAAGGGGTGGGAGAGTGAATGGGCACAGAAGTGGCAGGGGACGTTCTGGGTGGAGGGGACACAGGTCCCTAGGCCCTGAGGCTTCAGTGCTGGAGGTAAGAGGTGCTGGCCACTCAGTAGTGGGTAGGTTACTGGGAGGCTAGTTGGGCCCAGGCAGAGGCCCCATTTATCAGTGTGAGGGGTTAGGCTTGACTCTGGAATCAAGTGGGAGCCATTGAAGATGGTGGGGTAGTGTTGATGTCATCGCTGAGATCCCCAGGGTATCAGAACTTGGCATCCATGAGGCATAGAGGTTTGATTACTGCACAGAGGAAATTCCAGTGTTGAGGGAAATATGCAAATGTATTTTTCAAACATGTTCTTAAAATTGCTTAGTTTTTGGTCTTGTTATATTTATGTGTATGGTCTATTTCATATGAATCTTAGGGATAAAATCATTGCTGTATAAAACATAGACCTCCCAAGTGATTAATGTTCATTTCTTGACATACCCTAAGCCATGAGTCCTAACCCACCCTAGCAAATGTATTTTTCAAACATGTTCTTAAAATTGCTTAGTTTTTGGTCTTGTTATATTTATGTGTATGGTCTATTTCATATGAATCTTAGGGATAAAATCATTGCTGTATAAAACATAGACCTCCCAAGTGATTAATGTTCATTTCTTGACATACCCTAAGCCATGAGTCCTAACCCACCCTTCTCCAACCCCCCAGATATACTGCACAGCCTGTGGGATCTTAGTTCCCCAGTCTAACCCATGCTCTCTGCATTGAAAGTGCAGAGTCTTCACCACTGAACAACCAGGGAAGCCCAAGAGTCCTGTTTTTCATTGCCCCCTTTCTACATTTGCTTCTAGGAGGAGAGTTCCAGGGTAAATTTCAAAGACTTGATGACCTTAAGAATCAGTGTATCAGAGAGGCCCTGTGTGGCGTGAGATTTCTTAATAGACCCCAGTTGTCACTCTGATTCTCATTTCTGTTTTTTGACCACACCTTACATCTTACAGGATCTTAGTTCCCCAATCAGGGATTGAACCCAGGCCCCCACAGTGAAAGTGCCAAGCCCTAACCGCTGGACCACCGGGGACTTCTCTGATTCTCATTACTAATTTCTAATACTTCTTCCCATATAAACATACAGTAGCAATATGGATTTTAATATTTTTTTAAGAGAAAAGAGATCTGGACATACACATCAAGCGTTCATTTACAATGAAACTGGGCACATTAAAAAAAAGAAAATAAAAAAGTATTCATTGAATATTGCTGGCAAATTGTGTTTTGTTGCCAGGACCAGGTAGCTGGAGATCTATGGAGTGTGTAGGGATAAATAAGATCACACATGGAAACTTGCTCACAGAAAAGTTTAAAGGTTTGGGTGCGTGATATTCAGGGATGATATTTCGTTGTAGAATAGTATTGGGAGTTAGTGGTAAGGATCAGTTAGAAATAAAATGGTTGGAATCAAAGGTGGTCACTCTTTGACTTATCTTCTACTTGGTTTACTTTGAAGAAACACTAAGTTGAAGTTCACAGCAGTGCCCAAGTTGATTTATAAAGACATTTCTTTCAAAACAGTTGCTAACTGGTTTCACTAATTCATTATCCTGAAAGGATTCCTTAATGCTACTTACAGATCATTACACCTCTTAGAAATCATTACTTTCGCCTCAGGAGTATTGCTTTGTGTGGAGGCATTATTACTTTCACAAGGAAACCCTTGTTTCCTGGATGATAGAATAGTTGAGATCATGTTCATACTGTCAGGTTTCCAGATGTTTCCAAAGGCACCAGCAATGCCATCATCTTGGCTGAGAACGTGTTGGAGGCTCTGCTGGCCTCTCAGGTAATGACCATCGGCCGTGGACCATCATATTCACTTGAGATGGGCTGCTCCAGCGTGAGATGAAAGAATAACAGTGTTCCTCCCTTTCTTTGGGGCTTCCCTTGTGGCTCAGCTGGTAAAGAATCTGCCTGCAGTACGGGAGGCCTGGGTTCGATCCCTGGGTTGGGACGATCCCCTGGAGAAGGGAAGGCTACCCACTCCAGTGTTCTGGCCTGGAGAATTCCGTGGACTGTATAGTCTGTGGGGTCACAAAGAGTCGGACACGACTGAGGACTTCCACTTCCCTTTCTTTTCCGTGGTGCTCGGGTTCTCTGGACCCTTGGCCTGTCTAGCTCCTGACCACCTCACTTCCCTGTTCTTCAGTTCCTCCTGTCGCCTGCTTGCGTGGAAATCTATGGAAAGCACCTAGTAAGGTCCTTGGCTTAGGAAATGTTAGCTGTTATCAGAAGAGCTGAAGCGGTGGGACATGTGAAGTGTTTCATTATCTGTGTTAATTGTTCAGCTAGTATAATGAAACATTTATAGCCCTTGGAGTGCTTATTTTCAGAATACCATGCTCATTTTGTTGTTCTTGTTTGAATTCTGGTCACATTTCTTCTTTTCCCTGTTGTGCTTTATTCTTTGGGGTGAGTACAGTCAAGTAAAAATGGCATTCTCATATCTAGTCTTCTGTTTGATTCTTGATCATTTGACTAACAGATTTTAGGTTGGAGCATACATTAATATTTATAAAGTGGTACTGTGTATTATTCATAGCCACAAGTACCTTTCTGACAAGAAGCATTAACTTGTGTCACATTATCTAATTATGGTCATGATAGACAAAAGTGGTAGGAAGGGGGATAACAAGAATTTATTATTATTTAAGTTATTATTTTTTTATCCAATGTTGGTTGAGGAATATCACATTCATTCACCCGTTCAACACAACATAAATATTTATTGATATTTGGAAGTATTGGGTAATAAAATGTTGAGACTGAAAGAAAACTTGAGTCAGTATTAATGTTTCACAGGAAATGTTTTCAGTATTAATGTTTCAGCAGAAAAACTGGGATCAAAAGGTGTTTCTCAGCTATTTCTGAATAATTGTCTGTCTTTCCTACCACCAAACTTACTTTCCAAAAACATTTCGCACTGAAAGATTTGGATTGCTTTGCTGAAACTCAGGTCCTCCTGTTTCTGTTTATTCCTTCTGCAAATATTTATTTTGCTGAGCTACTATTTGCAAGCCCTGTGATAGCCCAGCAACAGAAAAGAACCTATTCTTTCTGGTGGAGATGAGATGAGCAATTTCATTATACTGCCATAAATGAAATAATCCTAATGGATATGTAATAGAACTCCTACAGAGGAGATGATTCTTGATTTAGTCCCTATAGAGCAGATGAAACCTGGAGAAAGTATTAAATAGGAGCTTTCAAAGCAGGTAAAGAGAAGCAGCTTTCTTAGCCAGAGAGAATGGCTTTGCAAAGCCGGGGGGTCATGAACAGTATGGGTCCTTTGGGAGCACGCCATTATGAAGTATTGCTGCAGTGAATGGGGAAGAGTGGGAGAGATGAAGGTGAAAAGGTGGTCTGCGGTCAAATCTAAACAAGGCTTTGTGTTCCGTGCCAGAGACTTGAATGGCCAGATGTTGGACTTTATTTGGAAATTGCTGTTTTCTGACTCCACATCCTTAAGAAGTTTGATAGGGCAGTTCTTATAACACCCTTACTAGGTGTTATTTACACCAAAGCCCTTCTGTAGGAAAATAGTCATCTGGCTTAAAGGATGACTTTTAGAGAATTGAGATGAAGAGAGGAAATGTGAAAGAATTAAATACTTCTCCAAGATAATTTTTCCCTCAACTAAGATGTATTAATTTGTAAGTAACAGTGCATTTGATAGCAGTACCAATATTCTTTAAAGCTGGTGAAACAAGGAAATTACATGTTTTAGTGGACATTCATGCTCAGAGAAGCCTGTGTGGCTTGATAATGGCATGTGCCTGACCACAAGGTCTTAACACTGCACAAGCATGGGCTAGTGGAGAAGGCCTGAAGTTTTCCTTTAAAAATACTGAGATTTCAGTCTTAAAGTAGAAGAAATGTAGGGGGTTGAGTTCTACACCATTGGGTTTAGTCAGACTAATTGTAGCAAGGGAAGAGTTTCCATGAGTAATGAAGTATCTTGTTTTGATTATTTAAAAAAATTTCAAAAATGTAACCATTTAATATCTAACTTCCTGGTAAAACCACCGAAGAGAAACATATTGAAAACAGTGTTAATATATGTCCAAGTACCTACATGGATGAGGTGACATGCATAGATGGGACTGTTAGTCATAAACCATTTATGAAATATCATAATATTCTTTCTGAAGAATCAGTTATTATGTTAATCATCCATGTTGCTTTTATCTCTATTGCGTTTTCTCCATATATTATCTTTCTTGTTTCTTTTGATTTGCTTTATTGCTCTTTTTCTAACTTCAATTGAATGCTTAGCTCATTTTTTTTTACCTTATTTCCTGTGAAATTTCCCTTTAAACACTGTGTGTTTAACTGTGTCCCTTTTAACTGTGTCCCATCAATATCAACCTGTGCCATTTCTAAGTTGCTTTTATCTCTATTGCGTTTTCTCCATATATTATCTTTCTTGTTTCTTTTGATTTGCTTTATTGCTCTTTTTCTAATTTCAATTGAATGCTTAGCTCATTTTTTTTTACCTTATTTCCTGTGAAATTTCCCTTTAAACACTGCGTGTTTAACTGTGTCCCTTTTAATTGTGTCCCATCAATATCAACCTGTGCCATTTCTGTTGCTCTTCATTTTAAGTATTTGATGAATTTTCCTATAGTCTCTTCCCATTAAAAAACATTTTTATCATAAAAAGTTCCAAATATATACAGAAGTTGAGGCAACTGTGTAGCAACACAGTGCTTTAGTAGTTATCAATTCAAGGCCAATCCTGTTTTAATCTGTTGAGACCTTAGCCAGTAAATCCTCTAGGACTAGATGTGCTGGAAAGGTCCTGCAAAGTGATATTTGTTATATTAAAAGCACCCTTGGCTTGCCTTACGATGCATAGTGATTGGTTTCCAAACCTACTGGTCTGATAAATGGGAAATTATTTAAAATTTAAATTATGACCACCATAAGCATGTGGTTCTCTGACACTGTGTCCAGTAAATTGAACTGTACAATTTCAACAAAGGTGCCAGAATCGAGGAAACACAAGGATGATGTCTAAAGGGACCTCATGGATTATCCATTACACTTCCATATTAGTGATGAATTGGAGCTGAGAGGACTAACTGCCTTGCTCAGAGTCATTCTAATGACAGAACTTAGGTTGGGATCCCCTCTCCATGAGGACAGATCTCTGGGCTATCTGCTTTTCCACTTTCAATTGAGGATAGACAGTCCCGGCTTTAGGCAGGATTGTGAAATAGAGTTGTGTGCTGCAGCCCCGATCTCTCTTTTCCTCATCTTGTTTCATGAATTCCTCGTTTCTAGAGATACTGCTTATCTTCTCTTAAGTTCTTCTCTGTCCCCACCAGCTTCCTATTATCAAAAAGGAAATTATCCTTTCCTTAATCTTTTCCTCTGTCTCAGGATTCTTAGGAACATTTTATTCACATACTTGGTATGGTTTTGGTTAGAGTGGTGGGAAATTGTACTGTAAATTCCTCTTTCCTAGTGTTTTATATTCTTAGTACCTTCCTTGTTCAGTTCTTGATTTTTAATAGAATACCAATAACTGTTTGAGGAATGAATCTTTGAAAGGAAGGATGAATGGATGAACGGATGACTTTATATGGCTATAGTTCCTCTGTGGTCATCATCTGATAGTTGTATTGCTGTGGTGTCTGACAAAAGTTACAGCAATGGAACATTACTTTTCGTTCACAAATGTTTTACTATAAATTGATTTAGTCAATTGAATCAGCATTGTTTTTCAAAGACTTCCCTACTTGGACATAATATGAATCAATGGTCATGTTTGCTTGTTACATATTTATAGAGTTTGTTTAAGAATCTTTCAAGTTGGTTTAAGAATTTTTCCCAAAAAATTGTGTGCATCTTTTAATATTTCCATTGTTTTAGGTTCAGACTTTGTCCACTCTGGTACATAGCTACATATGCCTAACATAGTTTTATTCTGTGAAAATGCCTATAAAACAAATGTTTATAACGTGAGTCATTTCTGTTGATAACCATAATTTTGCCCTTCTGCTTTGTGCCGATTGCAGCATGCAGAAGAGAGGGAGAGGGAAGCACCAGCTTTTGGAACATAACGCCGTAGGCTGGAAAGAGAGAGAATGAAAGCTCGCTATGTTAGATTCCTCCTTGAGCAGAACAGAATGCCTGATAACAGCCAGCCAGGAGCTGGGGGAGTTAAGAGCAGCAATTTTACATTACAACAGAGTTTCTAGGCTGGCATGGAAAAAGATGCCAGTATTAGCTATTTGCATCTTACTGTAGCCACAGGGATATGTGAACAGCTGGAGAATTAATCTGATATATATTCCCGGCAGGCTCTCTTCTGCCAACAGAATTCCATTACTGTGAGCTTCTGAGTGTGTACTATGAATTTGTGTCTTGCTTTTTAATAGCTGCTGTAGTGTATTTCTGGTGAGTGGAATACCAGATAATGGGGTGCAGTTGTATCTGGGTTTGGAGTAAACTGCGGCACCCTAAGCTCTTATGAGGAGGGAAAGCTAAGGCTCGGAGTCTGGGGATGCTTTGTGCCCTCAGGAAGTTGGACATTTCAGGTGAACACGCAGTACTTTGTCCAATATCTGCAGTCATACCTGAAACATTTTTTTCCATGTTAGTGGAATTTCAGACTCCAGCAAGCAGATGGAAAGATATTTTGAAGAGTAGAGAAGTGGAATCTAGGTCCAGTTAGGCCAGGGTTGCCGTGGCTGGTTCCTGAGCATAGAGCGGATATAATGCCCGAGGCAGGCCACAGTCCATGGGGTCACAACAGAGTTGGACACAACTTAGCGACTAAACAACGACTGCTCCTTCCCAAATCTACGGCTGATGAGTCTTCGTACATCTTACAGGATTCCTCCTCTTTCACATCCTTTTCCCTTCCCCTTTTCCCTTCCCCTACCCTGAGGATCACAGCTCCTTTCTCACTAGCCTTTGCACTTAGAATCTGTTATATCAACTGTGGGAAGAAGGAATTTCAGGCATCATCAAGAATGTTGGAAAGTAGTCCATGAAGCAAAAACACCAAGTCCAGAATAAGACTGAGGGTGGCTGTTGGACGTACAGATGTTTTAACTGTTTCTGATTTGGCACCCCATGTACACTCTTAAATTTTTTTTTTTTTTTAAATCATTCATTAGACTATAGAGAGCTGTTGGGGACAATCGGGATGGCAGGTCATGCAAAGCCTGTGGAACTGCATACACAGAAGATAAATATAAACAATAAAAATCCAAGTAAAGGTCCAGACTCAATTAAGCCACCCTTTACATTGCATCTGGGCTCTGGCAAACCATCTCTGCAGCCTCACACACTCCTGAGTTCATGCTGCTTCCTCCAGTGGGTGGGGCCTCGCAAATACTTACTCTGAATGGAGACTGGTTTCATCAGAATTAAAGATCCAGGGGTAGTTTCTTCATCATGATTTTTAGACACAGAGAAGAATAGCTTTTTCATTCACAACCTCTCCAGACAGTTGAAAGTAGTGAAAAGTTCAGCCACTGGAGCAGCCATTTCTTGCATTAGAGGAAGGAATTTAAATGAGATTATAAGATATTTTCTTAACATGTTCATTAACTGTAGACTTTTCCTTTTATTGTGAGAGAACTTGATCTTTTTATAACATTAGTGTAGCATTAAAATCACACATGAACAGCCCAGCTTCTGCTTTATATTGACATCATTCTATTCTAAATTATGTATTAAGTAAAGTTACATTAGAGAAATGTGTTTTTATGATTCAGCAGTAGCTTTTAGGCCACTCCAGTATTCTTGCCTGGAAAATCCCATGGACAGAGGAGCCTGGCAGGCTGCAGTCCATGGGGTCACTAAGAGTCGGACACAACTGAGCGACTTCACTTTCACTTTTCACTTTGATGCATTGGAGAAGGAAATGGCAACCCACTCCAGTGTTCTTGCCTGGAGAATCCCAGGGACGGGGGAGCCTGGTGGGCTGCCGTCTATGGGGTCACACAGAGTCGGGCACGACTGAAGTGACTTACCAGCAGCAGTAGCTTTTAGGAGAAGAGGTACCCAGTGTCCTTTTGCTAGTTCTTAAACCTGACTCCTGTTCTCTCTCGGCCTAAGTGTACCAGTGAGGCATGCTTTTTAGAACAGCAGTTCTCAGGGTGCGGGCCGCAGACCCCTGGGGGAACCCCAAGAGACCTTTTCAAGTAGTGCATGAGGTCAGAGTTATTTTCACAGTAATACTAACATATTGCTTGCTTTTATTCTGTGTGTCAACATTTGCACTGGTGGTACAAAAGCAATGCTGGTAAAACTGCTGACATCTTAGCCTGAGCAGAGGCTGTGACCCCAACCTGTGTTAGTCAGTTACTACCATTCAGTTGCAGTAAATTAATACTAATAACCAAGTAAAAAAATCAGTTTCCCTTAACAATGCCCTTTATTGAAGTAGTACATATTATTAACTTTATTAAGTCTCTTCTAAAAAACATTTTTATTTTTGAATTATTTTTGGCTGCACTGGGTCTTTGTTGCTGTGAGGGGCTTTCTCCAGTTGGAGTGAGGGGGGCTGCCCCCGAGTTGTGATGCGTGGACTTCTCATTGTGTGGCTTCTCTCGCAGCGAGGGTCACTAAGAGTCGGACACAACTGAGCGACTTCACTTTCACTTTTCACTTTGATGCATTGGAGAAGGAAATGGCAACCCACTCCAGTGTTCTTGCCTGGAGAATCCCAGGGACGGGGGAGCCTGGTGGGCTGCCGTCTATGGGGTCACACAGAGTTGGACACGACTGAAGTGACTTAGCAGCAGCAGTAGCTTTTAGGAGCAGAGGTACCCAGTGTCCTTTTGCTAGTTCTTAAACCTGACTCCTGTTCTCTCTCGGCCTAAGTGTACCAGTGAGGCATGCTTTTTAGAACAGCAGTTCTCAGGGTGCGGGCCGCAGACCCCTGGGGGAACCCCAAGAGACCTTTTCAAGTAGTGCATGAGGTCAGAGTTATTTTCACAGTAATACTAACATATTGCTTGCTTTTATTCTGTGTGTCAACATTTGCACTGGTGGTACAAAAGCAATGCTGGTAAAACTGCTGACATCTTAGCCTGAGCAGAGGCTGTGACCCCAACCTGTGTTAGTCAGTTACTACCATTCAGTTGCAGTAAATTAATACTAATAACCAAGTAAAAAAATCAGTTTCCCTTAACAATGCCCTTTATTGAAGTAGTACATATTATTAACTTTATTAAGTCTCTTCTAAAAAACATTTTTATTTTTGAATTATTTTTGGCTGCACTGGGTCTTTGTTGCTGTGAGGGGCTTTCTCCAGTTGGAGTGAGGGGGGCTGCCCCCATATTCCTGTTATTAACTCCTTTTTTTTTCTTCCTTTTAACCCTTGACCAGTCCAAGGAGAAATGAAAAACTGTATCAGAATCAGAACCTTGATCCTTGTGCTGTATACATGGATTACTTAAGAAATTTTAAAACACCAAATTTGCCGAGTGCTGTCAGCAGCGCTGCTGGGCTCAGATTTGATTTCTGTGTAATCAGACCTCACTGAATTTTTGCTTTTCAGTCTCTGTTGGTTGGCTGATAAATTATTTTAAAGTATAATGTTCTGTAATAGAACAACACAAAAGCATTTGTCTCAAGAACATGTTGTACTTGATCCCTGTGAAGCAGTGGTTGCTAAGGAAACTATTTGCCAAGAAGAAAAACAAAGTATTGATTAAGATAGGGCATAGAATTGAAAGGGTTTCCCCTCAAGAAAGAAAATAAAAGCATATGAGACATTTTTGGCTTTAGAGTCAGGTGCCTCCTGACTGGACACCGTGGCCGTGACATTTCCTGAGGGGGTGGCCAGGCTCACCTGTGCACCATGGGGTGCAGCCTGTCGTTTCTGCCAAGAGGCTTCTGAGAACAGTAAGGAGCTGGGGTGGGTATTAAGGGAAGTGGCCTTTTAATTCTGACTCCACACTCAGGGAAAATGGTCTTCCTGTGGGGAGGTAGAGAAAAACATCTGGCAGTGAAAACAAATTGGCCCCAAGATGAACTCCTTGGAAGTGCTCTTGATGCCAACCAGGTGATAAGGCTGAAGTCTAGAGCTGACCTGGAAAAGAGATAACGACAGATGATGCCTAAAGGTACCAAAGTATGTCTGAAAATTTTTTCAAAATGCCTGCCTCATTAACACTTTACTAATAAACTTTTTGAATAAGATTTTTGTTGTGTAAACAAGTTCATTATAATGAAACAGTTTTCCTTGATATATATCTATACATTTTCTTATAAGACATTGTGTTTTTTTTTTTTTTTTTTTTAAGCATAGACAACAGCATTAACCGTATCAGTGACATGAGAAATACGGTTGTATTTACATCATGGGGTTAAGGATATTCAGAGTTGGATAGGATCTGGTTCTTGTGCATGAGGACTCTTTGTCTAATGGGGAAGTTTGACTTATATGAAGCCATTACTAGAAAGGATAAGAGGTGTGCACAGGTATTTATAGGAACATGGAGGATAGAGCAGCTCAGAGCTGGAGAAGACTTCTTGAAGAAGTGACATTTGACTTGGGTGTTTTTTGTTTTGTTTTTTAATTTAAAAAAAATTTTTTATTGGAGTACAGTTGCTTTATAATGCTGTATTAATTTCTGCTGTACAGCAAAGTGAATCAGCTATGCATAGCCCCACTTTTTTGGATTTCCTTCCCATTTAGGTCACCACAGAGCATGGAGTAGAGGTCCCGGTGCTGCACAGTAGGTTTTCATTAGTTATCTGTTTTACACATAGTAGTGTATATAGG
>SJYT01068889.1:0-19815 GCA_006410635.1 Cephalophus harveyi
TATCATCAAAGCTTGTGCAAAAAGAAATAGATTTCTTGAATAGCACTACATCTATTAAAGTAATTGAAATCTTAGTAAATCTAGGAAACTAAATCTTAGTTTCCTTCCCTAAAAGGAAACGTCAGGCACAGATCACAGATGATTCCACTGGAGAGTTTTTTTCCAAACACTAAAGGAAAGTATAATATCAATTCTATACAAACTCTTGCAAAAAACTAAAAAAGACCTTTCTGAGTATTATACCTGATGCCCCAGGTATTTAGACATCTCTTCCCTTTGGCTGATGAAAATGTAATCTCTTCCAGGCCATATGTGAGCTTTGGGAACTGTCTGCCCTGCTGGATTTTGATGATACTTTCCTGAGATGGTGGAGTTTCCCACCACAGATGTGCTGATGAGCATTAGCCAGAAATTTGAAAGATACCCCTGACATTCTCCAAAGTCTCTCACTTTGCAGCTCCCTCTTCCGCCAACCAGCCACCTAGTGAGCTTTGGGAATTGTCTGCCCTGCTGGATTTTGATGATACTTTCCTGAGATGGTGGAGTTTCCCACCACAGATGTGCTGATGAGCATTAGCCAGAAATTTGAAAGATACCCCTGACATTCTCCAAAGTCTCTCACTTTGCAGCTCCCTCTTCCGCCAACCAGCCACCTGGCCACTCTGAACTTCAGTCTCTGTCTCTGTTACTCCTCAGGACCCCTGGACTTCTCTTTGAGTTCTTCCTCTCTGCACTGTGACCTGAAATTACCCCCAGCCAGTTTGTGAGGGCAATCACAGGCCTAATCTAGCTTGCTCCCCTTCTCTCACAGATCACCGCCATATGAAGTCCATTACTCAACGTCTGAAAAAGTGTTGTTAATTTATTTTTCTAGTTTCCTAGTTGTCTATAACAGGAATTCAATTCTAATAGCAGTTAATCCTTCATGTTTAAAAGCAGAAATCTTAAATTTTTAGAAAATTTAAAAACCATGATAAAAGGTACATGACATGTTAATTTAGGTGAATGTGGCTTTTAGAGCATAACTTTGTCAGAGGACCTAGTCTCAGCATACCAGGGAGTGAGTATCATTGGTAAGATGGAAAGACCACAGTAAAGCTACACTTAATGTGCAAGGCTCTGTTGATGATTACCTAAATGTCTTTGCTAGGTTACAGACTATCTGAGCTTATTACTAAAATCTATAATTAGGAACTTATTATAAAGCAGGACAAATGAATATTGTACCAAAATGATACCTATCTGTGTTATATTAATGTTTCCTATTCAAAAATACTTTTAATTTTAAAATTATATATTGAACAAGAGTTTGATTAAAAGAATAAACATAACAAGTATTTTCAAATCTTATTTTATGGTTGGAGGCATAACACAGTTGATTTTAACCTGGATTACAATTGCTTACAATGTAAAGGAGAAAAAAATGTTTTTTAAGAGTGATGTTCTAACAACATGATTTTTTAAAAGCATTTTGTATCTATTACACTGACTAAATGAGTTGTATTGTTTCAGTATTCAAATCTATAAGTTATATTCTATTTATCATCCTAAGAATATTCTCTATGCTAAATATCTTTTACCTATGACCCTAAATTAGATGCAGTAGTTATAAATATAACAGTCTCAAAGAACACAATGAGCCTTCATTTCTACAAGAATGTATCTTGGGACCACTTGCTATTAGAAACAAAATTTTTATATGACATACAGAGGTACTTGGCAACTTGACATTCTTTTCTATGTATCCACCTATGCACCCAAGTATGTATGTACATAAGTATCTATGTATTTATCTGGTTGATTATTGTATCTATATACATCATCTTTTTCTGAAGTATTTAAAAACATATCTTGCATATACCATCCCATTTTACCTATAAACATTCAGTGTGCATTTCTAGCAGGTACTTTTTAAAATATAAATCAGTATTATTTTCACACCTAGCAAAATTTAACAATAATCCCTTCATAAATTTGATAATATAAATATATATCCCTAATTTTTAATTAAATGCTTTTTTCGTTTTTTTTTTTTTTAATGTTTAAAACAATAAGGTCTCCTTATGGCATTTGTTGATGTTTCTTCAAAACTCAATCTCTAACAGCTTTGTCTTTTAAAGATGTTTATTTTTGTTTGAAAAAACTGCTCTACGGACGTTCCCTTATTTTGGATTTCGCTGCCTGCATCCTCAGTGTGTGTAACAGGTTCTTCTAGCTACAAGTGAAGTGAAGTCGCTCAGTCGTGTCGGATTCTTTGTGACCCCATGGACTATAGCCTAACAGGCTCCTCCATTCATGGGATTTTCCAGGCAAGAATACTGGAGTAGGTTGCCATTTCCTTCTCCAGGAGATCTTCCCAACCCAGGGATTGAACCCGGGTCTCCCATGTTGTAGGCAGACGCTTTACCATTTGAGCCACCAGGGAAGTCCATTTCCCCTAAACTGCTATGACTCTCAACTAAAGACTTGAAGAGATTCAGATTAATAATATTTGAACAATGTAACAAGCTTTTAAAAATTCCCTTCAAGTCATGACTCTAAAAGACAATCAATATGTGCCACATGACAAAGCACTGAGTAAAAGAGACAATGCTTGGTTGATAGGTTCACTGGATCATCCAATGTAGTAGACATTGATAAAAATAATCTCCATTGCAATAAGCACAATTTCATTTATCACAAATTCCTCAGTTTGTAGTAAAGCTCCAACATTTAAATGAAATATATATATATATATATAAAGTTTGTGTGCTTCAGCTAGTACCCAACATTAAATGAAATACTCTCTCATTAGTATCTCTATACTCAAATAACACTCATTTTGTCTGTGAGCATGATACTTTGATCATAATCATCAGTACATTTAATGAATGTATAATTTTATAATGCATGTTATAAGACAAATGCTCAAGTGTCAGGATAGAGTGAGGATGTATTCATGGGAATATAGGAATATTACTAGTTAATTATAAAGGAAATAAAGGAAGGGAGTAAGAGAAAAGGTGGACTTCCCTGGTGGCTCAGACAATAAAGCCTCTGTCTACAATGCAGGAGACCTGGGAGACCTGGGTTCAATCCCTGGGTTGGGAAGATTCCCTGGAGAAGGACATGGCAACCCACTCCAGTACTCATGGTCCCATCATTTCATGGGAAATAGATGGGGAAACAGTGGAAACAGTGGCAGACTTTATTTTTTGGGGCTCCAAAATCACTGCTGATGGTGACTGCAGCCATGAAATTAGAAGACGCTTACTCCTTGGAAGAAAAGTTATGTCCAACCTAGATAGCATTTTCAAAAGCAGAGACATCACTTTGCCGACTAAAGTCCATCTAGTCAAGGCTATGGTTTTTCCTGTGGTCATGTATGGATGTGAGAGTTGGACTGTAAAGAAGGCTGAGCGCCGAAGAATTGATGCTTTTGAACTGTGGTGTTGGAAAAGACTCTTGAGAGTCCCTTGGACTGCAAGGAGATCCAACCAGTCCATTCTGAAGGAGATCAACCCTAGGTGTTCTTTGGAAGGAATGATGCTAAAGCTGAAACTCCAGTACTTTGGCCACCTCATGCAAAGAGTTGACTCATTGGAAAAGACTCTGATGCTGGGAGGGATTGGGGGCAGGAGGACAAGGGGACGACCGAGGATGAGATGGCTGGATGGCATCACTGACTCGATGGATGTGAGTCTGAGTGAACTCCAGGAGATGGTGATGAACAGGGAGGCATGGCGTGCTGCGATCATGGGGTCGCAAAGAGTCGGATATGACTGAGCGACTGAACTGAGTGACTGAACTGAGCAACTTCACTTTTACTTTCAAAGAGAAAAGGAGGAATAAAATGCAAAAACATAACCTAAACGCTCACATTATGACAGCTCTGACAGGAACATCATTTGCAAATTTTCTCTCCACACATATGTATATTGGAGAGTAGTCACTCTTATGCATTTGAAGATAAAATCTTAACATATTAATCTCAGTCTTTTGGTATTCACTTGTAGTTAGCCTTGCTGGAGTAGAAATTTAATAAGAAAGAAAAGGAAATATTCTCCTTTGAATTTCCAAAATAGGTCCTCAAATCCTACATCAGAAAGGAAAATTGTATGTTATTTTTGTTCTGTTTTGTTCTGCAAAAGCAAGATATGGTTGAGAGAATACCTTCCTTTAAAGAAGGGTAGTGCATAAACCTTTAGCAAAATACTGCAGCGACTATTGGAAAATCCAAGCTGACCCACCCTCTTCAGACACCAAATAAAGTTTATGTAAGCAGGAGGAGAAGAAAACAGGTAAGATGTGACTATACAAAAGCCAGCAGGGGCCTAAGGCAAGGAACTACAACAAGGCAATCTTAGTGGGTATGATTGGAGAAAACTAACAGGGAAAATAATGGACAACAGAACTCTTACACCTATAAACAGTGTCCCTTTATTCAAATCAGGATTAAGGCATGGCCTGGAATCATATGGACCAACATCCAGAACCTAAAACAATGCAAATAATGTAAATGTCCATCAACAGATGAATGGATAAAAAACTAATGTAATATACACAGACACACACACAATGGGATATTGCTGCTGCTGCTGCTGCTAAGTCGCTTCAGTCGTGTCCGACTCTGTGCAACCCCAGAGACAGCAGCCCACCAGGCTCCCCTGTCCCTGGGATTCTCCAGGCAAGAACACTGGAGTGGGCTGCCATTTCCTTCTCCAATGGGATATTACTCAGACATAAAAAAGAATGTCATAATGCAATTTGTAGCAACATGGATGGATCTAGAGACTATCATACTAAGTGAAGTAAGGCAGATAGAGAAAGAAAAGTAGCATATGATATCATTTACATGTGGAACTAAAATATAATACAAATTGCCCTCTTTACAAAACAGAAAACACACTCTTAGTTACCAAAGGGAAAAGGGGTGGGATGGGGTGATAAATTAGGAATTTTGGGTTAACATATACTCCCTGCTGCTGCTGCTGCTGCTGCTGCTGCTGCTGCTGCTGCTGCTAAGTCGCTTCAGTCGTGTCCGACTCTGTGCGACCCCATAGACAGGAGCCCAACAGGCTCCCCCGTCCCTGGGATTCTCCAGGCAAGAACACTGGAGTGGGTTGCCATTTCCTTCTCCATTGTGTGAAAGCGAAAAGTGAAAGTGAAGTCGCTCAGGCGCATCCGACTTCTAGCGACCCCATGGACTGCAGCCTACCAGGCTCCTCCATCCATGGGATTTTCTAGGCAAGAGTACTGGAGTGGCTTGCTATTGCCTTCTCCGATATACTCCCTACTATATATAAAATAGATTATCAACAAAGTCCTATTGTATAACACAGAGAACTATAGTTAATATCCTGTGATAAACCACAAAGAAAAGAGAATATGAAAAATATATATATATATATAACTGAATCACTTTGTTACACATCAGAAACTAGCACATTATAAATCAAGTATACTTTAATTAAAAAAAAAAAATAGAGACAAGTTTCCCTACTATATATAAAATAGATTATCAACAAAGTCCTATTGTATAACACAGGGAACTATAGTTAATATCCTGTGATAAACCACAAAGAAAAGAGAATATGAAAAAAATATATATATATATATAACTGAATCACTTTGTTACACATCAGAAACTAACACATTATAAATCAAGTATACTTTAATTAAAAAAAAAAATAGAGACAAGCCAATGTTGGCAGAGTTGCTATCCCCATTCAAGTGACTGCCTCCACAGAGCACTTGTATTGACATTAACTATTCTCATTATTATCTGATGGGATTTTTTTTATACTATTTCCTGAATATCACAGTGGCTGATCCTGCAAGTGAAATCTGCTCAAGGGAGGAGGCTTTGCTGAAATTAAGTCAACTGCTCCAAGTGGAAATTCCCTTTCAATGGTCCTACCACCTCAGAAACATGTTCCATGAGTCTCTAAGATGTTGTGGGCATATGGTGAGGAAAGTTCCCCAGAAGTCCCTGGGTTAGTTATGGTTAGGGAATATAGTTGGAGAAGGTGATGGCACCACACTCAGTACTCTTGCCTGGAAAATCCCATGGATGGAGGAGTCTGGTAGGCTGCAGTCCATGGAGTCGCAAAGAGTCAGACACGACTGAGTGACTTCACTTTCACTTTTCACTTTCATGCATTGGAGAAGGAAATGGCAACCCACTCCAGTGTTCTTGTCTGGAGAATCCCAGGGACGGGGGAGCCTGGTGGGCTGCTGTCTATGGGGTTGCACAGAGTCGGATACGACTGGAGTGGCTTAGCAGCAGTAGCAGCAGCAGGGAATATTGTAAAGTGGTGAAACTCACTCCAGTTACAACTGCAAATCAGTTGCAAATCAGACCAGCCTGTCACTCCCCACTGGCCTCCACAGCTCCCCCTTCAACTCTTCTATTCCACTGGCTACAAACCAATCCATAATTCTCTTCAGTTTTAGGTACAGAAAGGTACTGCTTCTGATAAAAAGGCAACCTGAGAAATACTAGTATCACCTCTGATGCTGAGAACCCTACCCATAGTCACTTGACTATCCCATGCCTTTACAGTTTGACCATCACAGGGACAATACAAAATAATGTAATTAATGATAGTTCTGAGACTATTAACTGGTGATTGATAGAAATAATGACATACAATCACAGGTCCAAAATCAAATAGGTTAGAGTTATCATTCTGTCACTGTTATTATTTCTAATTGTTATTGCATATGAGTAGACTGGTTGATAATATTATTTCAGACTATAAATTAAGGTGCAGGCTTTTTATATAATTCAATTTTGCACTCTCTGTGAGAGCACACCTGGTGAACTGGAGAGATAAAGCATCACCATCGAGTTGATTTTCATCCCAGGAGATTGTTGTGCAGCACAGAACATTAATTATAGCTACTAAGGAGGGAAAGACAAGTGTCCATCAAACTCTCAGGCTAGGGATAATTACCAGGATTGGCAGGTAAGGTCTCATGGGGAAAGGTTACTGGTTCCTAGAATATACCTTTTTTTTTTCCCCCTTCTGAATATAAAATGAAGCCAGAGAAAACCTAATATCTGGTCCTGCAATTATACCTGGAATTTCTGTAACAACTTCAAGGCCTACATATGTAATTATGTTAATACAATTGTGTTAAGTATTTAGGAATACAGAATATGGAGCTTGACAAACCAAAGCTTGAAGAGGCTCTGTCAGTTACTAACTTAAAGAAATGGAGTAGCCTTCTGTCTGCCTATTGAACAAACACCTCTCTTTCCTTGGTAGTCGTAATTCAGTTGTTGTCATGTCCGATTCCTTGCAACTCCATGGATTGCAACACACCAGGCACCAGGCACTAGAGGCAGAGCCTGAGATAAAGATTAAACTGTGATGACTGGAGAGATGCTCATTAGGGATGTAAGCATGAGGACAAGACAGGAAATGAGACAAGTAAAAGATCAAAAGATAAAAAGCTATTTAATATTGTGCCAGTGGTGATGGCCATGTTTCAGGAAGCTACGGGGGAACCATAAGGTGGTTGTTCAGCACGTGCTTTGATTGCATTTCATTGTCTGCCTATTGAACAAACACCTCTCTTTCCTTGGTAGTCGTAATTCAGTTGTTGTCATGTCCGATTCCTTGCAACTCCATGGATTGCAACACACCAGGCACCAGGCACTAGAGGCAGAGCCTGAGATAAAGATTAAACTGTGATGACTGGAGAGATGCTCATTAGGGATGTAAGCATGAGGACAAGACAGGAAATGAGACAAGTAAAAGATCAAAAGATAAAAAGCTATTTAATATTGTGCCAGTGGTGATGGCCATGTTTCAGGAAGCTACGGGGGAACCATAAGGTGGTTGTTCAGCACGTGCTTTGATTGCATTTCAATTCCTTGGCAAAGGGAAATCTCCAAGCAGTTCAATGAAGAGAGAAGGAGGAGGGGTTTGACTGCCTGATCTCTCCTAATCTCCTGATCTCTCCTTAGCTTCCCTCATTTCTAACTGTCTGAAGTTTATCTAATGAAGGGTTACAACCTCCATGTTTTTGCATTTTGTCCGGTGCTCCTCAGCAGCTGCTCTGGAAGCCAGACCCTATGTTTGCTGATAACCTGGAAGTGAAGAAATGACAAGAAAGGAACAGAATACTGACCAAGAGAAAGAAAAGAAATCCGGTAAAATATGTAGGATTTTGTCTAATACTCTGACGTAGTGCCACGACTCAGTAAATGATTCGTGGATAAATTAGGGTTGAGTAAAGTCATCCCTCGGAGAAGGTGATGGCACCCCACTCCAGCACTCTTGCCTGGAAAATCCCGTGGACGGAGGAGCCTGTTAGGCTGCAGTCCATGGGGTCGCTAAGAGTCGGACACAACTGAGCGACTTCACTTTCACTTTTCACTCTCATGCATTGGAGAAGGAAATGGCAACCCACTCCAGTGTTCTTGCCTGGAGAATCCCAGGGACGGGGGAGCCTGGTGGGCTGCCATCTATGGGGTCGCACAGAGTTGGACACGACTGAAGCGACTTAGCAGCAGCAGCAGCAAAGTCATCCCTAATCATTCTCTTCACATTTTCTAGTGATTGATCTGGGAGTGGGCATGTCTTTTGCACTGAACTCTTAAGATGTCATGGAAGACATTTTCCTTTCCAGTTTCTAAAGAGATAAGAGGAAGGAGGCCCAAGAGGAACATGATATATGTAGAATATAGCTGACTGTGTTGTTATATGGGAGAGACCAACATAAGGTTGTAAAGCCTTTCTCCATTTAAACAATAAATTCAAAAATAAATAAATAAAAGAGACAAGAGCCAGAGAATCCACATTTTTCTGTCCTTGTCTTGAATGCCCTTGTTTGACCAAGTCTAGAACACATAAAGAGGCAGAGAGTCATCATTATTATGGACATGAAATCTGGACATTCAGTTCAGATTCTGACTTTCTCAGGTACGATGACTTGGGAAAGTCACTAGACTTTCTATCTGTACCTCATTTTCCTCATCTGTAAAATAACAGTGACAATAATAGCCATCTCATTATATTATCATGAGGACTCAAGAGTTAAAATATGAAACTATCTTAGAATGCGGTAGGTGAGCAACAAGAATTATCTATTGTATTAGACAGATATGCTCTCAGTAATTCTAATGTTTACAAGTGCCACTTGTCTCCCTGATTACTGTGTCACTTATGTCAGCTACTCACTTTGGACAATCTCAGCTGCTCAGTGTACAGGGTACTAATAAGTGACATGCTCTCAAATACTTGGGAAGTTCTAATATACCTCTAAAAGTAAGCACCTTAAAACCTAAAGAGAGGAGCAGCAATATGTAAAGCATTTTGAATCCCTCAGAATAAAGAGCCCTTATAAATACAAGTTTTTATCTTTGCTTACTTTTTTACTGAGTTATTAGTTGATTTGAAGCTTTTTGAAAAGTAATCTGATCCTCTCTGAACTCATATTTTCTCAGTAAAATTCATATCCTAATGAAAACTATTGATAACTGTTACCTCCCTGAATCACCTCATCATCTTTAATGTTAGGGTCCTATTTATTCATATTAGACACTTCAGTATTTCAATTGACTTATGTCTTGGCTAAGGTTCTTAGGAAATAAGTTCTTCTATTTATCTATTTTTTTCTCTCACTCTAGCTTTCTGCCTTTTGTTCTCTGTTGTCTCAATGTTATCAAAAATATAGCATATTCATTTTTCAGCATTTTCATTTAAGCTCTTATATTCAAGTTCATTTCACATTATAAAAGTGGAATTCAATAGTTTCTACTATATATTTTGTTCTTCAATTAAAAAAAAAAATCAATGTCCTCTTTTAAGGGCACAGATGAATAACTGTCTACCCACCACTGTCTACTTTCATTATCTTTTAATACTAGGATAAATGTACTCTGATAGCAACCATCATTGTCACCATTTTTTTTTTTTTTAAAGAAGTCTCTATTTATCCTGAGAGGATTGTTTCTTAAAAGAATGCCTTGAATATTGTTTATTACCAAGACAGTTTGAGGACCACATACTTCAACTTAATGGATTTTCTATTCTGATAAAATTATTTCAAGAGGCTACTTCAATCTTTTAATAAAGGAAAAACCTCATCTACAGAGTCAGATGTTTAAGCTAGTGGTAACACTATCATTTCATGATGATCAAGGTGATTAATTACACAGTTGCACCTTTTAAGAAGAAAACTGGGTCTTGAAGGTACAGTTGACATTTTGTTTCACCTTAATAAAGAACTATGATTGTTTAGATTTCAAGAAAAGATGTACAAGATTTACTTGATTGTCTTGTTCATAAAAGACCAAACATTTACTTCTGTGTATAGTGACTCTGAGCTCTTGAGCCTCATTATGAAACATGAGCAACCAATGAGAATGCTAAATGAACTTCAGGGAAATTTTGAGTAGGTGCTGCAAAGTGCGTTACTCCATTAAAGTAATAATGCAGCAGAGGGAGTAAGGAGGGCTTAAGAGGAAGATTTGGATTACATCACTGAGCTTTTTGTTTGTTTGTTACATTTTCTTCTATTTCTCCAGATTTTGTAGTCTACTTTGAGGCTTTGCAGGACATTTTTTTCTGGTCCTGTCAACTTACTTATTCTATTAATTTCTGACAATTCTTTTGAGAGCAATTAATTATTCTCCTTGATAATTAATCTTTCCAGTTGCTGTAGGTTTCCACAAAAGCTGTATTTTGCCCCATAGACTTTTGAAAAACCTTTATTCTAGCAGGCATTACATTTTTCTTTGTTTAAAAATCTGCCTTTCTTACTTTTCCAAAGCAAGAACACTATATTCATTTTTATAGCACTAGTTCATATATGGGATGTTTTAAAACACTTTTGAAAATGGCAGAACCCCAGAGCAAAATTAATTAAACAAAGTAAGAATTGTATTTATTTTCATAAGTGAAAATTCCAGGAGTATGTCTGATTTGAGATAAAATTGGATCCTGGGGTCAAATGATTTTATTAGGGTATTATTTTATCCCCCACCCTATCTTGTCTCATTCTTAAGCAGAGATGACCCCCAGGATGACATAATCCAGGTTTAGTCCCAACTTGTGCAGGCTAACCAGAGGCAATGAAAATCTCATATCTTGGTTATTCAAACAAAATTCTTAGAATTGAATTCATTGCCCCTAATAAGGTGAAATCTTACTATGGCCACTGATGCCAAGGGCAAGTCCAGCACCCTTTCTTAGAACTTCTAGTTGAGTCACTTTATCTCTGACAGAGTTCTTACCTATGGGAAAAATAAGCACTCATGTCGGGTTAAACAGAATTTGTTTTTTGTTTTTTTCTTTTGTATTAGTAAGAAGATTAAAATTTGACCAACTCAAGCTGAGCTTTGGAGAAGGAAATGGCAACCTACTCCAGTATTCTCACCTAGAGAATCCTGTGGACAGAGGAGCCTGGTGGGCTGCTGTCCATGGGGTCGCACAGAGTCAGACACGACTGAAGTGACTTAGCATGCATGCATGCATTGGAGAAGGAAGGCAACCCACTCCAGTATTCTTGCTGGGAGAATCCCGGGAATAGAGAAGCCTGGTGGGCTGCCATCTATTGGGTTGCACAGAGCGACTTAGCAGCAGCAGCAGCAAGCTGAGCTTCCAGAAATTACTTTAAGAATTACAATTCAGAATTACTCTAGGATGGCTACTGACACTCCTGGTAATACTGAAAACTCAGCTCCCTTTGCTTCAGTCAAGAGGTGCTTCCAGCCCACCCAGACCTGCACATGGGCTGCTACCCGCCTCACAATGGCTTCTATCCGCACTGCCATCTCCACAAATATCAGGGTCCGTCTCAAGCAGGTACGTGTGACTGAGAGCAATGAAGTTACATGCCTGTGTATTAGGATGCAGGAGTAGTGATAAAAGTAACTGTTTGCTTCTAAATGAGGAAAGAAGAGTGAAGACTGTGAAGAAATATCAAGATGTTCAGAGGGTGTTAAGAGATATAGGGCACTGAAAGTTGTACACATACATCTCCATTCAAATATACGGATTGATATTGCAGACTATTTATACCTTATAAAAAACTCATATTCCTTTTCTTCCTTTGTTTTGTAACCAGTGCATGAATGGTAAGAAAAATTGTAGACAATAGTAATAATAAAGGTACACTTCATTATCTTAATACGTGACAAGAAGTAAATAAACAATTCAGNAAATATACGGATTGATATTGCAGACTATTTATACCTTATAAAAAACTCATATTCTTTTTCTTCCTTTGTTTTGTAACCAGTGCATGAATGGTAAGAAAAATTGTAGACAATAGTAATAATAAAGGTACACTTCATTATCTTAATACGTGACAAGAAGTAAATAAACAATTCAGTATTAGTTGAATGAATAAATGAATGAATCATTCTTAAAATAAAATTGCACTTAGTATATATGGAAAATACCACCAGATGTTGTCACATCTGGATTTATAGCACAAGAAAAAAGAAACAAGGCAATGACATTATCAACATAAATCTGACAATACTTACATTGCATGGGAATAGACATTTTAAAGCTATTATCAGCATAATTAAATATGAAGGTCATTATGGTATATCAAAATCAATAGATACTTGTCATAATAATTTCAAAATGACAAATTTTAATATGAAATTTACACAGGGTCATCTAACTAAGACAATGGCCTACTTTATAGATTTAGAGGAGTCAGTAAAGATATTTAATACAGATAATTGAAATTATAGACGAGATACCTAATGTTGTATGAAGTGAAGTGTTAATCTTTCAGTTGTGTCCAACTCTTTGTGACCCCACAGTCTGTAGCCCACCAGGCTCCCCTGTCTATGGAATTCTTCAAGGAAGAATACTGGAATGGGTAGCCATTCTCTTTTCTAAGGCATTGTCCTGACCCAGGGCAATGAATCCAGGTCTCCTGCATTTCAGGCAGATTCTTTATTGTCTGAGCCATTAAGGAAGGCCAATGTTGTATAATCATCTATTAATGACTTGCTCTAAAGTAGAGAGCTGAAATTTTGGTCATATTCTAACTTCTTTTCTTCTAAAATTACAGTAGATTTCAAGTCTTAGCCTTTCAATTTACCCACAGGAAGTAGAAGAACTAATAAGGTGAGGGACAAAAATGACATCCTCACAAACAAAGTTTAGCAAAAACCTGGCACTTTATTCTCATACCATGAGAATTTTCTTTTTCTTTTTTTTTTTTTTTTTTGAGTACGTCTCAATAGTAACATCATGGGGCCCATGGGAAAGGAGTCATTGATGAAGGAATTTAAGAAGACACAAATAAAAGGAAAGACATCCTGCATTTATGGATTGGAAGAATTAATATTGTTAAAGCTGGGACTTCCTCAGTGGTGCTAGTGGTAAAGATCCCACCTACCAATGCAAGAGACATGAGTTGGAGGTTTGATCCCTGGGTTGGGAAGATCCCCTGGAGGAGGACATGGCAACCCACTCCAGTATTCTTGCCTAGAGAATCCATGAACAGAGGCACTTGGTGGACTATGGTCCATGACGTTGCAGAGAGTCATACATAACTGAAGTGACTTAGCATGCACGCATGCAAACAATCTATGCTACCCAAAATGATCTATAGATTCAATGCAACCCCAATTAAAATCTTAATTCCATTCTTTAAAGAAATAGAAAAATGAAAAACACTAAAACTCATACAGAACTACAAAAGCTTTTAAATAGCCAATATCCAATCAATCCTGAGCAAGAAGGACAAACCTAAAGATATCATACTCTCTATTTCAAAACCCACTACAAAGGTAGAGTAATCAAAACAACATGATCTTGGCACAGCAACAGACATATGGACCAATGGAACAGCATAAACAGACTGAAATAAATCTATGCATTTACAGTTAACTAATCCTTGACACAAGGGCTCCCCTTGTGGCTCAGCTGGTAAAGAATTCACCTGCAATCTGGGAGACCTGGATTTGATCCCTTGGTTGGGAAGATCCCCTGGAGAAGGGAAAGGTTACCCAATCCAGTATTCTGGCCTAGAGAATTCCATGGACTGTATAGTCTGCTGCTGCTGCTGCTGCTGCTGCTGCTGCTAAGTCACTTCAGTCGTGTCCGACTCTGTGCGACCCCATAGACGGCAGCCCACCAGGCTCTTCTGTCCCTAGGATTTTCCAGGCAAGAACACCGGAGTGGGTTGCCATCTCCTTCTCCAATGCATGAAAGTGAAAAGTGAAAGTGAAATGGATCAGTCGTGTCTGACTCTTCACAACCCCATGGACTGCAGCCTATCAGCCTCCTCTGTCTATGGGATTTTCCAGGCAAGAGTACTGGAGTGGGTTGCCTTTGCCTTCTCCGACTATATAGTCTATGGGGTCGCAAAGAGTCGGACACGACTGAGCGACTTTCATTTTCAAATCCTTAACAAAGGTGCCAAAAGTGGGGAATGGACAGTCTCGAATGAAATTGAACCCTAATCTCACACCAAATAGAAAATCAGTTCAAAATGGGTTCAGTTCAGTTCAGTCATTCAGTCGTGTCTGACTCTTTGCCACCCCATGAACCGCAGCACGCCAGGCCTCCCTGACCATCACCAACTCCCAGAGTCCACCCAAACCCATGTCCATCTAGTTGGTGATGCCATCTAACCATGTCATCCTCTGTGATCCCCTTCACCTCCTGCCCTCAGTCTTTCCCAGCATCAAATTCTTTTCAAATGAGTCAGCTCTTCACATCAGGTGGCCAAAGTATTGGAGTTTCATCAGTCTTTCCAATGAACACCCAGGACTGACCTCTTTTAGGATGGACTGGTTGGATCTCCTTGTAGTCCAAGGGACTCTCAAGTCTTCTCCAACACCAAAGTTCAAAAGCATATTTAAATTTAAGATCTGAAACCATAAAACCCCTATAAGAAAACATAGGGCTAGAGCTTAATGATATTGGTCTGAAAAATGATATTTTAGATATGACACCAAAAACACAAGCAACAAAGCAAAAGTAGACAAATCCAATTACATCAAGCTAACAAGCTTCTGCACAGCAAAGGGGAAAACAAAGTGAAAAGGCAACTTATGAAACAGAAGAGAATACTTTCAAACTATGTACCTGATAAGGTATCAATATCTAAAATATATAAGGGGGTCATACAACCCAATAGAAAAGAAAAATCTGATTTAAAATGGAAAAAAGGACCTGAATAGACAGTTCTTAAAAGAACATAAACAAATAGCCAACAGGTAAATGAAGAAGTATGCAGTTTCACAATGAGATATCATGTCACACCTGTTAGAATGATAATCATCAAAAAAGAAAAGAGAAAACAAGTTTGGTAAGGCTTGGGGAAAAAAAAAAAAAGAAACCTGTACACTGTTGATGGGAGTATAAACTGAAAGTAACATGAGTGCTCCAAAATAAATTGAAAATGGAAGCACTACATCATCTAACAATTCTATTTTTGAGTATGTAGTCAAAGGAAACAAAAAGATATGTGTACTTCAAGGTTCATTTCAGCATTATTCACAATAGCCAAGATATGGAAACAGCCTAAAGGTCCATTAATGGATGAGTGGGTAAACAAAATGTACTATATACATGTAATGGAATATTATTCAGTCTTTAAAAAAAAAAAGAATCTTGTCATTTGAGACATCATGGATTAACCTGGATTCTGCTATGCTCAGTGAAATAAGCCAGATGCAGAAAAACAAATACTATATGACCTTAATTATAAGTGGACTTTAACACAGTTAAACTCATAGAAACAGTAAAAAGGTGGTTATCAAGACTTGAGGGAGGTGGAAATGGGGAGATACTGGTCAAAGGGTAGAAAGTTTCATTTATGCAAAATGAGTAAGTTGTGGAAAACTGGTGAACTGAAATGTGACTGTAGTTAAGAACATTGTATTGTATACTTGAAATCTGCTAAAAGGGTACATTTGGGGTCTTCCCACTGGGGTAAATAAAAGGAGGAGGGGAAGAGGTGAGGAAAGAGGAAAGGATAGGAGAAAGAAAAATGGTAAATGTGTGACGTGAGGTAATGGATATGTATACTGGCTTGGATATGGTGAAAATACAGGTATCAGGTCATCAGTTTATAAACCTTAAATATATACAATTTTTCACTGTCAACTATCCCTCAAAGCTGGAGAAAAAGTAAAGGGGCTAATGGAAAAATTTTCCTTGCATGGATCTTGGTGCTTTAAGAGAAAACACTTTCTTCTCGCATGATCACACAGCAGAACGTCCTGCCTAAGAGATGTTTCTAACCCTAATAGGCAAACGACATCTGGTGGAGACCAAGTAGGGTCAGTTCTCTGGTGGTGAATGGAGGTGAGAATAGTTCATTCATGGTGTTTTTCCTTTAGGTGACAGGAAAAAAAATAATATTTTTCTATTTTTTTTTTAATTTTTGTCTTAAGCTATTGTTTTTTCTTGTCCATTTAACAAACAAGATGTTTATTTTGAAACTCCAGTGAACAAAATTGAACAAAGCATGTATTTTTTTAGGGAAAAAAAATAAGAAAGGAAAGTTTCAGCAGTTATCTGAATAAATATTTGGGGTACTAATCCTGGATGAAAGATTTGGATGAAGATCATGCAAAATATCTTTAAAAATTTTAAATTTTTAAAAATTGTTATTTTCCCCTAAGCAAGAAATAGAGTAGGTGATGAGCTTGAGTCAGAAAGAAAGTGATACTTATTCATCTCATAACTAATTGAAGAATCCCATTTATTATATTTTCAATTAATAAATTGTCAATATTTCTTGAGTGACTCAAATCAAAATATTAAACACTCTGGTGGATATAGAACAGTGATAGTGTATACTAGCATTTTTAAAAATTTAAATATAGAATAATAAGATTTAAATTAAAGTTTCCAATGATGCATTTAATTTAGCTTTAATAAGATTTGGCAATTTTAAATAATAGCCAATGAATTCCCAAAATCATATTTTAAGATACAATGATAGGTATGAATAGGTATTAGTCAAATTTATTCAAAATTCTTAATGATGGTTAAAAAATCAAAGTTTGAGTATTGTAATCAGTGTGATGTAGTACAAAGAACACAGGAATGAGATAAAGGTGACTGGCTTGCAGCTGATGAGTAGATCAGATGTCATTCTATTTATCTATTCAAATAAATCCAAAATTTCAGAAATAAAAACAAATAACAATACTGGCACATTTAAAGACAAGTAATGAAAATAGATACTGGTTTCTGCTGACCATGGAACTTTCAAAATTCACTTTCATTCCTGTCAAAATATTCTCTAAACTCTATTCCATAGCAAACCAGAGAAACTTAAGACTGGGGTTCTCTTTCTTTCCTTGGTCTGGCTGGGCTAGATATATTTTGTAGCATCAAATGTGTTTCAACTTTTCAAACATGCTCCAACCATGCATATAGCAAAGGAAATTGAATTAGAAATGCTCAATATCACAAATGATTCAGTTAATTTGGTTCCACTAGAAAATACACTATATGCTAAATGACAATTTTTACATCCCTATTGAATTGTAAACATAACAGTTTAATTTTTAGAAAGCCCTATATGACCATAGGAAGCACCAAATTGATTGACTTATTTGGTGTTAAGTGAAAAATGAAAGTTGCTCAGTCCTGTTCAACTCTTTGTGACCCCATGGATTATACAGTCCATGGAATTTTCCAGAGCAGAATATTGGAGTAGGTAGCCCTTCCCTTCTCCAGGGGATCTTCCCAACCCAGCAACTGAACCCAGGTCTCCCACTTTGCAGGGAGATTCTTTACCAACTGAGACACCAGGGAAGCCCAAGAATACTGGAGTGAATAGGTATCGCTTCTCCAGGGGATCTTCCTGACCCAGGAGTCGAACTGGGGTCTCCTGTATTGCAGGCGAATTCTTTACGAACTGAGCTATCAGGGAAGCCCAAAAAAGTCTACAGCACCCTGTATTCCCAGGCGGTCTCCTGTCCAAGTACTAACCAGACTTGACCTTGCTTTACTTTCAAGATCAGAAGAGATCTGGTGCATTCAGGGTGGTATAGCAGTAACCTAGAATTGGTAATGCAATAAAAATCATGATTCTTCTTCCTGACAGACTTAAATCTGCATAAAATTCAAAGAACCCATACGCCCTACCCCTGCTCATGAACAGTTTACCAAGACACCGATGATGGAATAAGACCATTCATGGAGATCCAGGCTTACTAAACTTCTTTAAGCTCCTCCAGGAAGAAATGTTTTGCTACCTCATGCTTTTTAAGAATTCTCTATTGGGCACCTACTGACCTGGGAAGTTCCTCTTTCAGTTTCCTACCATTTTGCCTTTTCATATTGTTCATGGGGTTCTCAAGGCAAGAATACTGAAGTGGTTTGCCATTGCCTTGTCCAGTGGATCACATTCTGTCAGACCTCTCCACCATGACCCACCCATCTTGGGTGGCCCCACAAGGCATGGCTTAGTTTAATTGAATTAGACAAGTGAAAGTGAAAGTGAAATCGCTCAGTCCTGTCCGAATCTTTGTGACCCCATGGACTATAGACTACCAGGCTCCTCAGTTCATGGAATTTTCCAGGCAAGAGTACTGAAGTGGGTTGCCATTTCCTTCTCCACGGGATCTTCCTAACCCAGGGATCGAACCTAGGTCTCCCACATTGCGGGTAGACACTTTACCATCTGAGTCACCATGATGTCCAAGTTAGGCAAGGGTGTGACCTAAATCAAATCCTTAATGATTATACAGTGGAAGTCAGAAATAGATTTAAGGGATGAGATCTGATAGATAGAGTGCCTGATGAACTATGGACTGAGATTCATGACATTGTACAGGAGACAGAGATCAAGACCATCCCCATGGAAAAGAAATGGCAAAAAGGCAAAGTGGCTATCTGGGGAGGCCTCACAAATAGCTGTGAAAAGAAGAGAAGCAAAAAGCAAAAGAGAAAAGAAAAGACATAAGCATCTGAATGCAGAGTTCCAGAGAATAGGAAGGAGAGATAAGAAAGCCTTCCTCAGCGATCAGTGAAAAGAAATAGAGGAAAACAACAGAATGGGAAAGACTAGAGATCTCGTCAAGAAAATTAGAGATACCAAGGGAACATTTCATGCAAAGATGGGCTCGATAAAGGAGAGAAATGGTATGGACCTAACAGAAGCAGAAGATATTAAGAAGAGGTGACAAAAACACACAGAGAACTGTACAAAAGAGAACTTCATGACCAAGATAATCACAATGGTGTGATAACTCACCTAGAGCCAGACATCCTGGAATATGAAGTCAAGTGGGCCTTAGAAAGCCTCACTATGAACAAAGTTAGTGGAGGTGATGGAATTCCAGTTGAGCTATTATTTCAAATCCTGAGAGATGATGCTGTGAAAGTTCTGCACTCAATATGCCAGTAAATTTGGAAAACTCAGCAGTGGCCACAGGACTGGAAAAGCTCAGTTTTCATTCCAATCCCAAAGAAAGGCAATGCCAAAAATGCTAAAACTACAGCACAATTGCACTCATCTCACATGCTAGTAAAGTAATGCTCAAAATCCTCCAAGTCAGGCTTCAGCAATACGTGAACTATGAAATCCCTGATGTTCAAGCTGGCTTTAGAAAAGGCAGAGGAACCAGAGATCAAATTGCCAACATCTGCTGGATCATGGAAAAAGCAAGAGAGTTCCAGAAAAACATCTACTTCTGCTTTATTGACTATGCCAAAGCCTTTGACTGTGTGGATCACAATAAACTGTGGAAAATTCTGAAAGAGATGGGAATACCAGACCACCTAACCTGCCTCTTGAGAAATCTGTATGCAGGTCAGGAAGCAACAGTTAGAACTGGACATGGAACAACAGACTGGTTCCAAATAGGAAAAGGAGTACGTC
>SJYT01068889.1:20009-31285 GCA_006410635.1 Cephalophus harveyi
AAGACTCTTGAGAGTCCCTTGGACTGCAAGGAGATCCAACCAGTCCATTCTGAAGGAGATCAACCCTGGGATTTCTTTGGAAGGAATGATGCTAAAGCTGAAACTCCAGTACTTTGGCCACCTCATGTGAAGAGTTGACTCATTGGAAAAGACTCTGATGCTGGGAGGGATTGGGGGCAGGAGGAGAAGGGGACGACCGAGGATGAGATGGCTGGATCGCATCACAGACTCGATGGACGTGAGTCAGAGTGAACTCTGGGAGATGGTGATGAACAGGGAGACCTGGCATGCTGCGATTCATGGAGTCGCAAAGAGTCGGACACGACTGAGTGACTGAACTGAACTGAACTGAACTGAAAGATTTAGCGAGTTACAGCAAAGAAAGAACTTACTAACTCCAAGTCTAATGTTGCTAATGCTAAGGCTGCTGCTTGTTATTTCTATATCTTAACTATATGTGCTCCCAGGAACACAGTGGACAAGGGATGTGAGAACTTGGCAGCAAGCATAGGCTCAACGATGTTACAAGAGTCTGGACAAACCTGCCAAGTAAGCTAGAATGCTAACAGGGGGTTTGAAACACTCCTTTCATGCCCAGGAGGTTTATAAACTAAAGCCCTAAGTTAACTCTTTCCAGAGAAATGTGGTCTAGGGACAGCCCCCTGCTATTGTCAGAAGAGCTGGTGAGAGACATGAAATAGTAAGACAGACAGATTCTGGTTTGGGGGTAGATGCTCAAGCAGATCCAGGGGTCCGTCGAGTCCTGAGGCCTTGCTTATCAGGACTCTTCCGCATGACCCTGTCATGGGTCGGATGGCCCAGGGAGTCCCTGGAGTCCTGCATGACCTTGTCATGGGTGGGATCTCCCGTGCTGGCTCCCAGCATGTGTGTGTATGTGTGTGTGTGTTTGTGTGTATACACACATATATATGGGGCTTCCCTGGTGGCTCAGTCATTAAAGAATCTACCTGCAATACAGGAGACCTGGTTTCAATCCCTGAGCTGGGAAGATCCTCTAGAGAAGGGAATGGCAACCCACTCAACTATTCTTGCCTGGAGAATCCCATGGACAGAGGAACCTGGTGGGCTACAGTGCATGGGGTCACAAAGAGTCAGACAAGACTGAGAGACTAAGAACACACACAAATGATGTGTGTGTATATACATATATGTATGTATATATTCTGTGGAAGTATTAAGTTGTGCCAAATTATAGCTACTGTTTAAAAACTGATCCTGAATGATTGAAGGGTTGATATAGATACTTTTAGCTCTTTTTTGAAGTGTACCAACCATTGTTCTAAGGCTTCCCTGATAGCACAGTTGGTAGAGTCTGCCTGCAATGCAGGAGACCCAGGTTCAATTCCTGAGTTGGGAAGATCCCCTGGAGGAGGAAATGACAACTCACTCCAGTATTCTTGCCTGGAGAATCTCCTGACAAGGGAACCTGGCAGGCTACAGTCTATGGGTGCACAAGAGTTGGACATGACTGAGTGACAGCACACACAATCATTTTTCTACATATAATTTTATAATAAAGTTTACTCTGTTTGATCAATTATTAAAGTGTAGAAATCTACTGATTCTACATGCTGTTCACCACTCTGCATTTTGCTAATAAGCTTAACTTTATTTTTGACCAATAAAGACTTGGAATAACCAAAGCAATATTGAGAAAAAAGAACAAAGCTGGAAGTATCATGCCCCCTAACTTCAGACTACATTACAATATTTATTTGATTTCTCTGGACATTTAAAAAGATATGGGTTCGCTTTGGTTAAACACTATAAACTCATTGTAATCAGTATCTTAGGGCAGCTGACCTGCTTTCCATCTCTGTTCCTCTATCTCAATTGTGACTAGCTGAGTTCAATTGGTTATGGAACATTCAGCCTAACATCAGACATTAAAAAAAAAAATTAAGAAATTCTATAACACAGCTGACTGTGTCCCTTTATATTAAGATGCTTATGATTTCAAATTTGCTATTTTAAGATACAAATAGTAAACAAGATAGGATATAATATAATGCGGAGGTGCCTGCAGGAGGGTTGCTTGATTTTTATTGTCTGGAAAAAAAAAAGAGAGAGAGAGAGATGGATGAGGGGAATAACAGAAAAAAAACTTAAAATATCTATAACACTTTTAGATTATAGATGTCCCCAATTACAGTTATACAGAATCCAATTTAAAACACTTGCTGATAGAGCAGTTGAAGATAACAAGCTTCCTAAAATTTCTTGAAGGATGTGAAATCTGGATACATATCTCTCATTCCTTACTTTTTTCTATAGTAATATCACAAGCAACAGGTAAAATATTCCTAACCACTCAGAAGAGATTTTTGTTGTATAACATCAACTCAGAGTTTTATGGAAGGTAAAATTAAATTAAATTTTACAGTATTAAGATCACTAAGTAGAAATATAAAGAAACTATAAAGAAATATAATATCCCATGCCCAGAGGCCTTCTGAAATAAAAGAGTGCATTAAAAAGTGTATTAAAAAGACAGATCTTTTCAACATTATATCAGAAAGTAAGGTATTATATTTTTCTAGGTCCTCGAGGCTAAAATTTAAACATCTGTCATTTATAGAAGGCCCTGCCAAGAAATGCAGAGAAACCAGACAATGACCAAAAAAAAAAAAAAATAAAAAAAAAAAAAACAAAGTTTCAGAATTACAGAGCAGTTATATCATGTATTATTCACTCAAGTTTGGTGGGGAATTTGTCTGGTTTTTATTCTAAAGTTAATGACAATTCACTGAAGAGCATTTCAGCAGAGGATGACCACAAGATTTATATCGAATCTTTGGCTCACTGTGATTTGGGATTGGGGTAAAAGAGAATGATCAAAGACCAGCTAGCATGCACTTAGTTTACAGTAATATAGGGAAAAACTGGGCAGCATAAAGTGTCAGAAACACTGGTGTGGAATTGGTAGGAATTAGGATTTGGATTGACTGGATACAGAGTATGTGTTTGAAAGAGGTTTTCAAGATGACTCACGACTTTTTGACAAGAGAAATTGGGGGTAACTAGTAATTGTACTGCAGGGGAAGATGAGGATATGATAAAATCTAATTGTCTGCTTATCTTTATTCACAAAATAGGTATTACAGATTCCTCCCAAACCTTAAGGATAAGAGATTAGCCCCCTCATAAACATAACTATCCAAGAATCAACAAAATAGTATTTGCTTATTATCTGTAGTTACAACTGCAAGATCATTTGCAATTGTAGATTACATACAAGAAAAAAAAAAAAAGTCTACAATTATACCCCTTTTGTCACCAACAAAAGCAATTAACAATTCCTAGGAAACAAAAATAGAAACTTGATAATAAAGAGTAGCCTTTTTATTTTCCTTTGTGTCTAGTCTAGTTTCAGCTGCTCACAGGAGACTGTGCAGAGGCCTCACATCTAGCCTTTCAGAGTTCCTGGTGCTAAACTGCTGTTTCAGCACCTGTGCTCAGGACTGTGTGCATATGCTGTGTGCGACACTCTATCCAAGATGGCGGCAGTGGCTGTGTGCAGAGACATCCCTCCCAGTGCTCTGTATGGGCTAGGAGCAGGACAACTGTGCCAGCCCCAAGAGAACCCCACCCCTCATCCTCGGAGAGATCCCTAGAAGGTAGCTCCACTCACAGCCTGTCCAGAGAGCTTGTACTCTAGAGCAGAGCTCACACCAGTCCATTCTCTGATCAAAGAATAAACTTTCCTTTGCTTCTGAACCCAACTTGGTCTTATTCTGTGGCTTCAGACTGAATGACACCCCACAAGAGGCACAGAAGGATCAGTTGATTTTGTTGTTTAGTCACTAAGTCATGTCCAACACTTTTCTGACCCCATGGACTGTAGCCCACCAGGCTCCTCTGTCCATGGGGTTTCCCAGGCAAGAGTACTGAAGTGGGTTGCCATTTCCTTCTCCATAGGATCCTTTTGACCCAGAAATGGAACCCATGTCTCCTGCATCAGCGGGTCAATTCTTTACCACTGAGTCTCTTGGGAAGCCAAAAGGGTTAGTAACACTTTCTATATCTACAGCCTTTTTCAGTGTAACTTTTACAGCTTTTCCCATCTAAGATGAATTCTTTCCCTCATTTCTCAAACCTAGACTCAGTCTGTGAGTTGGCTTTGACTAACAGAATGAAGGGAAAACATCACCATACAATTCTGTGTCCAGTCATCAACAAACCTTACTTGTTTCATTCCTTCTCTTTTGCTTTCACAACAGGAACAAGTCAAACCAACAAATACCCTCAAATCTGAGACGGTTCTGCCTGGGCTAGAACAAATGCCATAAATGTATGTTTATGTGGACGGTACATGTGAGTTACCACCTAGGTGACATGGAAACATGACAAATCAGTAAGTGTTGCTCTAAAATCTGGTAAATGATACAATCATGTAAATACATTGAGTCTGAATCAGATGAGGGATAAAACTGACCATTTACATTTTGGAATTTATCATTTTGGAATTAATGCTTATTTTATTATGGTAATATACACAGATGTCAGCAATAGTTTGGGGAGAAAATGAAGGTTTGGGGAATGGATAGAGGGCAGAACCAGGGCTTCTAGAACATTCTTCAGAGAATAAACTTCAATCACTTGAGATTTGGGAAGGATTTCCCAAAAATACTGAGTGCTCTCCAAGCTATCTGTAACAACTCTACAATTGCCCTAACTGATGGGATGGAAATGACAAACATGATTTTATTTGGCTAAGCAACAAAAATATAACCTGCAAAGACAAGATGAAAAAAGGGTTTGGTCTTAGACAGTGAAAGAGAAATACTGTATGATTTCACTTCTATGTGGAATCTAAAAGAAGAGAAATAAGCAAATGTAAACAGAAATAAAGTTTTAAATACAGAGAACAAACAGGTGGTTGACAGAGGGGAGAAGGAATGAAAGGGAAAGAATTGGTGTGAGAGATTAAAAAGTAGAGACTTGTAGTTGCAAAACAAATGAGTCACGAAATGTACAGTGTGGGGAATATTGTCAGTAACTAAGTAATACATAATATCTTTGCATGGTGATATATTTTAATTTATTTTGCTGATCAGTTTGAAATGTATACAAATATCAAATCATTATGCTGTGTAACAAGAATTAACATAATGCTGTAGGTCAATTATGCTTCAAAAGCCAACAGACAAACGGATTCATAGGACAGAGGTAAGGTTTGTGATGACCAGAGGTGGGGATGTCAGGAGAAGGGGAATAGGGTGCAAGCAGTCAAAATGTACAACCTTCCAGTTATAAGATGAATAAACATTAGAGATGTAGTATACCACTTGATGAATGCAATTAGAGCTGCTGTATGTTACACATGAATGTCAAGAGTAAATCCCAAGAGTTCTCATCAAAAGAAGACATTTTTTTTCTATTTCTTTATATTTATGTCCATGTGGGATTATGGATGTTCTTTAAATTTATGATAATCTCTTCATGATACATTAAAATCAAAACCATTATGCTACACACTTTAAACTTATCTAGTACTGCATGCTACTTAAATCTCAATAAAACTGGAAGGGAGAGGAAAAAAAAGGAAGAAAATGTAGCCTGCCAAGGCCAGGTGATAACTTATTAATAATAAATAGATTCATAAGGGAGAATGAAGCCTATATGAAGGAAGCAAATTGGATGACTGGGAACATTAATATAGTTAACAATAATTGAAAAATAAAATAATGGTCCAGATCAAAATACATGGCTCCCAAAATAAATCAGTTAACAAAAATTCTTATGAAAATATTCTACATCAAGTATTCATACAATTCCCTTTACCAGGTGAGGAAACTAGGGAACAGTAATGTCATTTATCTTACCAAAGTTTATACAACTAAGAAAACATTAGGATTATATCTTTTAAAGTTGTTTTACTGAAAATTCACTAGCAAGTTTGGAATTCTGCCTTCTGTTCATCCAAGGACCATATCAAAATCAATGGATGCTTTTCCTGACAATATGTTTAATAGAACTAAGGAGCTACAAAATTGAGTTCACCAATCAGTGTTCCTTTTCTGAACCATTTTTTCTATTATAAGAAACACTTGCAAATACATTCCCATACTTCTAACTAGGATTAGGAATGAAAACCATTAATGAGAACTGCACTGAATTTTATTGTATTCTTATTAGTAATGCCATTTATGTTCAATGGTAATATGGTTATTAACATTAAATTCCAATTCAGTTTGAAACTGAATTTCTTGGTTTAACAAAGGAGTTTCAACTCATAAAAACCCTAGTCTATTAAATTTTTGAATCTATCTATATATTTATTTAATTTATGTATTTTAATTGGAGGCTAATTACTTTACAATATTGTAGTGGTTTTTGCCATACATTGACATATATTAAAAATGTTTTTGTTTCCTCTTCTTCATTAGAAATTTCAGCCCTTGTTGTCTTATGCAGAGAGAACTACAACACTGCAAGAGACTCTCACCCAGATTAGACATTAGGTGACACTTATGATTAGGAAAGATGTGATACTCATGTTCTCTTTCTATTTGCATTTGACACAGAAAACTTCAGGAGAGAGAAAAGACACTGATTCAAGAAAGTGTTCAGACTGATTGAACTGTTTGTCTTACTTTGTTCAACACATCCTCCAGAGACATAAGCTATGTCATGAATCTAATCCATACAGTGACAAAGAGTACCCATTAAAACCCTCTAACTTTCAAGCTCAATAGTTCTTAAATTTAATAATGAGCCAAAATAATGCTGTGTTTTAGGGAACATAATATATCACCCACTCCTCAAATGCGACTCTGTAAGGGAAAATGGGTGTAGAATTGACAATCTTGTCCTAATGGGCAAACGGAATGAAACTGATTTACAGTCAAAATAGTTTGAGGCAAAGGTAAGAATATCTCATAGCAAACACAAATAGTAAATGATTAAACAAAAATAATTCAAAGAGAAATTAAAGTGTGTATATTATAAAGCTTTCAGTCCATTTATAATTATTAGATTCTTCTGCATATATTAATAAATCTTATGTGCAGTTCAGTCACTCAGTAATGTATGATTCTTTGCAAGCCCATGGACTGCAGCACGCCAGGCTTCCCTGTCCATCACCAACTCCCAGAGCTTACTCAAACTCATGTTCATTGAATCGGTGATGCCATCCAACCATCTCATCCTCTGTCATCCCTTTCTCCTCCCACCTTCAATCTTTCCCAGCATCAGGGACTTTTCCAATAAGTAAGTTCTTTGCATCAAGTGGCTAAAGTATTGGAGTTTCAGCTTCAGCATCAGTCCTTCCAATGAACACCCAGGAATAATCTCATTTAGGATAGACTGGTTGGATCTCCTTGCAGTCCAAGGGACTCTCAAGAGTCTTCTCCAACACCACAGTTCAAAACTATCAATTCTTTAGTGCTCAGCTTTCTTTTTAGTCCAATTCTCACATCCATACATGACTACTGGAAAAACCATAGTTTTGACTAGATGGACTTTTGTCGGCAAAGTAATGTCTCTGCTTTTCAATATGCTATCTAGGTTGGCCATAGCTTTTCTTCCAAGGAGCAAGCATCTTTTAATTTCATGGCTACAGTCACCATCTGCAGTGATTTTGGAGCCCCAGAAAATAAAGTCTGTCACTGTTTCCCCATCTATTTGCCATGAAGTGACGGGACTGGATGCCATGATCTTAGTTTTCTGAAAGTTGAGTTTTAAGCCAAATTTTTCACTCTCTTCTTTCACTTTCATCAAGAGGCTCTTTAGCTCTTCTTCACTTTCTGCCATAAGGGTGGTGTCATCTGCATATCTGAGGTTATTGATGTTTCTCCCAGCAATCTTGATTCCAGCTTGGGCTTCATCCAGCCTGGCATTTCACATGATGTATTCTGCATCTAAGTTAAATAAGCAGGGTGACAATATACAGCCTTGATGTACTTTATGAACACTTTCCTAGTGGGTGATGCTTTTCAAAACCATCAGTACTTCCTAATTTTTAAATAATATATTTAATGTCTGATACTTTCATACAATTTTCTTGCTGCCAATTAACAAAATTTTGTCTCAGAGATTCAATACCTTCAATCTCACAGATGTATGTAATTGATAATAGATTACAGGCAGTTTTATTTTTAATTTTAGGTATTTTTAGAAACTATTAGTAGATGTTCTATGATAAATACACACAATTTATGTGTATGCTACACCGACATCCATGAGATATAATGCATAATAGCTCTGAGAATTATTTCATTAAATAAATCCATTTAGTTATTTAATGTGCTTTACCAACTTTTTCAAATTATTTTATAGTGAAATATTACATCCCTCCCCCCTCCTTGCTACCAGAAGTTATCAATTAACATCTTGCTGCAAGCTATTTGTCAGTATATTATTGTGGGAAATCCTAAAATATTCTCACTTCTAGAAATAATAGATTTAAATGGGCAAAATCCTTCCAAGTTCAGTAAACAAAGAGTGAATTTATATTTATGAGCCCTTGCCATGTTCCAGATGTTATGATGAGCACATTTTATGCTACAGAAGAATGGTGCCTTAAACATTTTAACTTTGGCTTGGAGATACAGCATGTAGGAAAGAGGGGGCTGTTTCCACATTTATAACAAGAGAAAACTTGGAGAAACTCAAACAACCTCTCTTAAACTCATCAGAGAACTGAGGCCACAGGCAAACCACTGACTCAAAATAGGTAGTGAAGCACTCACCTCCAAGGAGTAATAGGACAAGGGCATTTACTTGCCTGGAAAAGAAAGATATCAGGAACACCATGAAAGCCAGGGAGAGTTGTCCAAGGTTCACCAGGGGCTAGTGTAAGAGAAGAAAGCATCAAGGGCTAGAGGAGGGTGTTTCACACTGTCTGCAAGGTTTCCTACAGGAGTTCTAATAGGTGCTCACTTGGAAGATGAGCGAGCTCACTGAAAATGTTTGCTCATGGTGCTGGCTGGAGGAGAGGAGCAGAAACCACCGCCATAACACTCCTGGGCCCATCTCTACGATCCCCTCTATAGAACAGAAGCCTTAATCTGAAGTGAGGAGGATAATAAAAACTGTGCCAAAGAGTCGGACACAACTCAGTGACTAAACAGCAACAACTGGCGAGCTCCAATAGAAACTCACTGAATCTGGGAGGAAAAAAAGAACTTTAATCATTCAATCAATCAACTATTCTCTGTTCTCTGAGAGAAGCAGAATCCCTACTTCTTCAGGAAGGGCCAACGTTCCATCTGGAGAAGTATAACACCTGGAAGGCCACACCCCTGAGATCGAGGCACACATCTGGAAAAAGACTAAGGTTTTATCAAATCATCAGAGAAACCCCTACCACCTCTATCACCAAACTAACAAGCATCAAGGAAGACATCAATGGAGTACCACTGGAGGGCTGCAAAGGACACACTATCCTAGGAGGCAGTGTAAATGGAAGACCAATATCCAAGGGGATGAGGGGGAGACTCAAAGCCAACAGGGACTAGAATCTACAACAAACCCCTAAAATTAGCCCTCCATGTAAACCCAAGGTGTAACTAGGGGTCTCTGAAGCTTCTTAGGCACTGACAATAGCCAGAGCTATAATATAACTTGAAACCCAGAAAAACTTCTGCCTAGTTTAACACAAAAACCCATATAAAAGGCCCTGCAGAAGGAAAAGAATCAATGAACTTGCAGATAGGCCCATAGAAATGTGGCAAAACTGAAATGCAAACAGAAAAAGGAAAACACTCATACACATACACAAAAACACCATTATTTATATAGTATCTTTACCAACCTGATTTTAATACTGAAACTCTTAGACAAATCTAGAACCTGAAGTATTCTAAAGGAAAATTAATTCAGATTCTTGAAAAATGTCAAAATCATGAAAAGGAAACCAAATAGGTCAGGGGACCATTCTAAATGAATACATTTAATGACAAAAGACAATAAATAAATGTTGATTAGATCCTGGAAGAAAGATGAGAAATACTACAAAAAGACAGGGAAAGAGGAAGAACAGGAAGATGAAGAGGAAAGAAAAAAAAAGAAAAAGAAGAGATACTGCCAACACAGTGAAATTAACCAAAGGCAAATATCATATGAGTGTTTATCATATTCCAACTTTTCTGTAACATGAATTTTTTTAAGATAAATGGAAAAAAGAAATATGATAGCTGTTTCTTTTGCCTGATCTTCACTCTATTTTTCTAGCACTGTGTCAGTTTCCTCTATTCAGTTCAGTTCAGTTGCTCAGTCATGTCTGACTCTTTGTGATCCCATGGAATGCAGCATACCAGGCTTCCCTGTCCATCATCAACTCCTGGAGCCTACTCAAACTCATGTCCATTGAGTTGGTGATGCCATCCAACCAGCATCTCATTCTCTGTCATACCCTTCTCCCACCTTCAATCTTTCCCAGCATCAGTATCTTTTCTGAGTCAGTTCTTCCCATCAGGTGGTCAAAGTATTGGAGCTTCAGTTTCAGCATCAGTACTCCCAATGAATATTCAGGACTGATTTTCATTAGGATTGACTGATATGATATTCTTGAAGTCCAAGGGAATCTTCAAGACTCTTCTCCAGCACCACAATTCAAAAGGATCAATTCTTCAGTGCTCAGCTTTCTTTATACTCCAACTCTCACATCCATACATGACTAAGGGAAAAAATGTAGTTTTGACGAGATGGACCTTTGTTGGCAGAGTAATGTCTCTGCTTTTCAATATGCTGTCTAGGTTGGTCATAGCTTTTCTTCCAAGGAGCAAGCATCTTTTATTTTTTATTTATTTATTTTTTTTAGGCTTGAAAAAATTTTTATTTATTTTTTTCTTTCTTTTTTATTTTACTATTTTTTTTAATTTTACTTTATTTTACTTTACAATACCATATTGGTTTTGCCATACATTGACATGAATCCACCACGGGTGTATGTGAGCTCCCAATCCTGAATCCCCTCCCACATCCCAACCCATATCCTCTCTCTGGATCATCCCCATGCACCAGCCCCAAGCATCCTGTATCCTGTATCAAACATAGGCTGGTGCTTTGTTCTTACATGATAGTATACATGTTTCAATGCCATTCTCCCAAATCATCCCACCCTCTCCCTCTCCCACAGAGTCCAAAAGTCCGTTCTATACATCTGTGTCTCTTTTGCTGTCTCGCATACAGGGTCATCATTGCCATCTTTCTAAATTCCATATATATGTGTCAGTATACTGTATTGGTGTTTTTCTTTCTGGCTTACTTCACTCTGTATAATAGGTTCCAGTTTCATCCATCTCATTAGA
>SJYT01068889.1:52849-104818 GCA_006410635.1 Cephalophus harveyi
CTATTTCCATTTACAACCAAAAAAAATTAAAAATTAGAATTTTTAAAAGATAAAATCTATAGGTCTTCAAAAAATGTAAAGTGTCTATGATTAAATGCAAGAAAAATGCTAAAAATCCTGAAAAGAGGAAAAAATATATAGTTTTCAAGGATATTAATGAAGAAAACATGGAAGAAGAAATGTGCAGTTTTCATGGTTCAGAAGACTAAAATTATAAATAAGTATTCCCCAAACTGGTCAAAAATCTGTAAGATTCCATTCAAATTTCCACTAGTTATTTATTCCCCTCTTTTATTTGTTTTTGTTTGGAAACTTGACACAGTTATCATTACCTGTATACTGTATAAAACTGCAAAAGTTCAAGAGCAGACCTGATGCACTTGCAGACAGGAAGGGAGAACTGTTATCTCATGTAAAAAGACAGCAAAATTAGAGAATTTAATATGGTGTGAATTATCAACAATAACTACAATAAGGGAACCAATTGGAGAGCACCCATAGAGCCATGAATATGTCAACACTAATATAAATGAAAACTCTTACAGGTCACTGTTGAAATATTTCAGAACAGCATGACAGCTGGTTTCTACATTTTAAAAATATCTACATTTTTGCTTACTTTTCCATGTATACCCTTATAACAGTTCTCTCTTCTTCTCTACACTTTCTGTTTCCAGGGGAAGCTGACTTTACATATTGCATGACATTAGAAGGAAAAGGGGCAGGACACAGCCTTAAAAGAATGACATAGTCACAGGATATGAGGATAACTGGCTAGAGCCAACTAGGTCCAAGATGATGGAAGATTCAACTTCCAGTGGACCTTGAGCCTCATCATATGCTTACTGTAATACACCCAGTTCAGTTCAGTTCAAACGCTCAGTTGTGTCCGACTCTTTTGACCCTATGGACTGAAGCACGCCAGGCTTCCCTGTTCATCACCAACTCCTGGAGCTTGCTCAAACTCACGTCCATGAGTTAGTGATGCTATCCAATCATCTTATCCTCTGTCAACCCCTTCTCCTCATGCCTTCAATCTTTCCCAGCATCAGGGTCTTTTCAAATGAGTCAGTTCTTTTCATCAGGTAGTCAAAGTATTGGAGTTTCAACTTCAGCATCAGTCCTTCCAATGAATAGTCAGGGCTGATTTCCTGTAGGATTAATTGGTTTGATTTCCATACAGTCCAAGGGTCTCTCAACAGTATTCTCCAATCAGTTCAGTTCAGTTCAGTCACTCAGTCGTGTCGACTCTGCGACCCCATGAATCGCAGCATGCCAGGCCTCCCTGTACATCACCAGTTCCCGGAGTTCACACAGACTCAAGTCCATCTAGTCAGTGATGCCATCCAGCCATCTGATCCTCTGTCAGCCCCTTCTCCTCCTGCCCCAAATCCTTCCCAACATCAGAGTCTTTTCCAATGAGTCAACTCTTCACATGAGGTGGCCAAAGTACTGGAGTTTCAGCTTTAGCATCATTCCTTCCAAAGAAATCCCAGGACTGATCTCCTTCAGAATGGACTGGTTGGATCTCCTTGCAGTCCAAGGGACTCTCAAGAGTCTTCTCCAACACCACAGTTCAAAAGCATCACTTCTTTGGTGCTCAGCTTTCTTCACAGTCCAACTCTCACATCCATACATGACCACTGGAAAAACCATAGCCTTGACTAGATGAATCTTTGTTGGCAAAGTAATGTCTCTGCTTTTGAATATGCTATCTCGGTTAGTCATAACTTTTCTTCCAAGGAGTACGCGTCTTTTAATTTCATGGCTGCAGTCACCATCTGCGGTGATTTTGGAGCCCAAAAAAATAAAGTCTGACACTGTTTCCACTGTTTTCCCATCTATTTAACCACAGTTCAAAAGCATCATTTCTTTGGTGCTCAGCTTTCTTCATAGTCCAACTCTCACATCCATACATGACCACTGGTGCGGGGGACTGCCCGTGAAGGGTTAAGTCTTGGGAGCTGCTCAAGCATTACCGCAGGGCCCTAGGCATGTCCTGGGATTCAGCCCAGGCATGTCCTAAGCTCTCTGTCCCGCCACCCTGATAAATGTGTTTACGATCTTATGTCTCCAAGATGTCTGTAACTATGTTCTGCTCACCGGCGCTTATCGTACTTCAAATAGCTAGGTATTATGTTTTGTGCACAATGGTGAAGGTCTGGTGATTGATTATCAGGATCAAAGTAACCTAGTAGATGTCATAAATCATGTATGTTAACCTATATATACTGTACACCTAATAAAGTCGATATCAGACAATGCGGAGGAAGCGGTCTGATCCTCTCAACCCCATCTTTCTGTCTTCTTGTTTTTCTTTAGCGGGTGTCCTCCTTCACATCCTCCCTGCAGGTGTTGCTCCTTAGCTGTGCTGGCCGCGGCACACTGGAAAAACCATAGCCTTGACTAGACGGACCATTGTTGGCAAAGTAATGTCTCGTCTCTGCTTTTCAATATGCTATCTAGAATATAAGTTAAATAAGCAGGGTGACAATATACAGCCTTGACGTACTCCTTTTCCTATTTGGAACCAGTCTGTTGTTCCATGTCCAGTTCTAACTGTTGCTTCCTGACCTGCATATAGGTTTCTCAAGAGGCAGGTCAGGTGGTCTGGTATTCCCATCTCTTTCAGAATTTTCTACAGTTTCTTGTGATCCACACACTCAAAGGCTTTGGCATAGTCAATAAAGCAGAAATCGATGTTTTTTCTGGAACTCTCTTGCTTTTTCCATGATCTGGCAGATGTTGCCAATTTGATCTCTGGTTCCTCTGCCTTTTCTAAAACCAGCTTCAACATCTGGAAGTTCACGGTTCACATATTGCTGAAGCCTGGCTTGGAGAATTTTGAGCATTACTTTACTAGCATGTGAGATGAATGCAACCACTAGACCATTCAGGTACGACCTAATCAAATCCCTTATGATTATACAGTGTAAGTGAGAAATAGATTTAAGGGACTAGATCTGATAGATAGAGTGCCTGATGAACTATGGACAGAGGTTCGTGACATTGAACAGGAGACAGGGATCAAGACCATCCCCATGGAAAAGAAATGCAAAAAAGCAAAATGGCTGTCTGGGGAGGCCTTACAAATAGCTGTGAAAAGAAGAGAAGCAAAGGAGAAAAGGAAAGATACAAGCATCTGAATGCAGAGTTCCAAAGAATAGCAAGAAGAGATAAGAAAGCCTTCCTCAGCGATCAATACAAAGAAAAATTCTCCAATACCACAGCTTAAAAGCATCAATTCTTCAGTGTTCAGCTTTCTTTGTATTCCAACTCTCACATCCATACATGACTCCTGGAAAAACCATAGCTTTGACTAGATGGACCTTTGTTGGCAAAGTAATGTCTCTGATTTTTAATATTCTATTTAGGTTGGTCATAGCTTTCCTTCCAAGGAACAAGTGTCTTTTAATTTCATGGCTGCAGTCAACATCTCCAGTGATTTTGGAGCCCAAGAAAATAAAGTCTGTCATTGTTTCCATTGTTTCCCCAACTATTTGTCATGAAGTGATGGGACCAGATGCCATGATCTTTGCTTTTTAAATGTTGAGTTTTAAGCCAACTTTTTCACTCTCCTCTTTCATTTTCATCAAGAGGTTCTTTAGTTCTTCTTTGCTTTCTGTCATCTGAGGATCTGAGGTTATTGAAATTTCTCCCGGCAATCTTGATTCCTGCTCGTACTTCATCCAGCATAGCATTGAGCATGATGTACTCTGCATATAAGTTAAATAAGCAGGGTGACAATATACAGCCTTGATGTACTCCTTTCCCAATTTGAAACCAGTCCCTTGTTCTATGTCTGGTTCTAACTGTTCCTTCTGGACCTGCATACAGATTTCTCAGGAGGCAGGTAAGGTGGTCTAGTGTTCCCATCTCTTGAAAATCTCCCACAGTTTGTTGTAATTCACAGTTAAAGGCTTTAGCAGTCAGTGAAGCAGATGTTTTTTTTCTGAAATTCTCTTGCTTTTTCTATGATCCCATGGAAGTTGGCAATTTGATCTCCTGTTCCCCTCCCTTTTTGAGGTCCAGCTTGAACATCTGGAATGTCTCAGTTCACTTGTTGAAGCCTAGCTTGGGGAATTTTGAGTATCACTTTACACATTTTGAGCACTGTAATAATTAGCATAAGCTAAGTGACACACCAACCAGTGCCATGACAATTCCCAGATCAACCATCAAAGACCAAAAAGTAGGCGGTGGCCCAATTCTTGGAAAATCCACCCCTTACCCCTCAAAGAATTGGAATAATCCCCTACTCATTAGCCTATAAAATTATCCAGCCCATAAAAGCTAACCACGCCATATTTCAGAGCCTTTTGCCTTCTGAGGTGGCCTACACTCTGTGTTTCTCTTTAAATAAATCCACTTCTTCCCTATAAGTTTGTCTCTCACTGAATTGTTTCTGTGCTGAGACACAAAGAACCTGGGCCTCAGTAAGTCCAGATACCAGATGCATGATTCTAATTAAAAGACCATGGGTTCAAGTCCCAACCTAGGTTTTGGCTGGATTCGAGTCCCATTACACAGTTTCAGCATCAGCTTCCTTTCCCTCTGCCTTCTGGCTGAATTTAATCAATGGCAGCAAAAGGTAATAGGAGAGAGAGAAAGACATCTCCTTCTTCCTCTGTGGCCTTACTGCCTCAGTTCTGGCTGGCTCTCCATAAAACCACAGCCTGTTCTGGGTGGCCCATTCCCATTTACTCCAGTCAAAGCCAGACTCCTTCAAACATGGGGTGACAATGAATATACCAAAGGCTAAAACTTGCATGCCTAATCATTCCTTATTTGTTTCTTTAACCCTGTTAGCACTTCTGTAATGAAGCTTTTAATTAATATCTTTGCAAATCCAATCTGACTCTACCTTTTGTACATATCCATTTCCCTGATTGATAAAGAACTAGAATATGCCATCTGATTCCATTTTTGATATCTGACTGCTGACAGCTTTTAAGCCTCATTTCTCCTTCTTTTCCTTGAGTTCCACTTCTAGGAAAGCTGGTAAGAAGCCTATTCCTTCCTTTTATGCTGGAAGAAATAATCCATGTGAGTCAGCCCCATCCTCTAACCACAGTAAAATCTCCAAGCCAGTCAGTCTCCTTTCCTTAATTTCTCAAGGCATTTCAGACTTGCTTGGGAGACATGCCATGATCTCCAGACAAACCTCAATGCTGAAAGCAATAAACGTTTCATGCCCTCTATGTGGCATCATCAACCTCAACATCTAAAGGGAATTCAGAGTGGGACTCTTCCAGACTAGTCCCAACAATTGGTGGATAAGCAGGATGACTACATGATGGTCACTCCCACCCACCTGGGGTCTTCAATTTCTTGCTTTGCTAACTGGCTCTGTTGCCTGAAGGCAAGCATGTACTGTGGCTATGGATTGCTGACTAGCTCAGTCTTCCAGCTGTGCCCTTGTGTTGTATAGGTGAGTTCCTCGAGTCTCTGGTATAGAGTGACCTGACCTAAGTCAGAAATTTCTATGTTTGGCATTTAGGGACAGGAGAATAAGATCAGAGCCCTTTCTAAAGTGACTTTGGGTCATGTGTCTTGGCCCAGGCCAATATCTGTGTCTTAAAATGCATCTGTGAGACTTCCCTGGTGGTCCAGTGAAATTAAGATTTCACCTTCCAATGTAGGAGTTGTGGGCTTGATCCTTGGTCAAGATCCCATATGCTTCATGGCAGAAAAAAACAGAGCATAAAAGAGAGAAGCAACATTGTAACAAATTCAATAAAGACTAAAAATGGTCCACATTTAAAAAAAAAATTCTTTAAGAAACAAGGCATCTGTGACTGATACTATGTACAGGAAAAAGGCTATATCCTGTGATACCATGGATTGTGTGTCTCAAGCAAACACTGACCTTCATCCATGTCACACTGAGAAGAATGACTCCCTGTGAGAGATACAGATCCATCAAGTGGTCACTTATGAAAGAGAAGTCAAAAAAGAGGGAGGAGGGGGAAAGAGAAAAGAGGAAAATATAGCAGTAGTCATGAAATGTGCTGAGATGCACACTCCTAAGAGCAGATGGCTCACTAAGATCTGTAAATATCTCTGCTGCTGCTGCTGTTGTTGCAATACCTCTGTTTCAAGAAAGATGCTGATTCTCTGTTACAGGAAAACTATCCACAAGCATGCCTCCTCTGAACTACAGCCTTGCCTACCTTCCCCATAATAATACCATCCACTGCCCTTAAATAACCCATACTTGGCATGAACACTCTGATCCAGTGAGTAATAAAGTAAAATTAAATTAAGCTTTTGATTCTTCCAAGTTGGTATGACAAAAATGGAACCCAAGGACCATTCCTCAGATTAAAATAGTCAATATGGCCTAACAAGCCTTTCAAGATTGAAAAAGAAATTTCAAGGATCAAATGTTAATATACCAGGTCTAGATAGAGGAGTGATTATCCCTCCACTTAATAATATAAACCAATACGGTATTGTAAAGTAAAATAAAGTAAAAATAAAATTAAAAAATAAATAAATAATAATATAATTTTGCCTCTTCTTAAATATGGAAATAATCAATGTGTGCCTCCCTCATGGTAGATTACTGGAGTTTTAATGTCGTGCTTTTATTTATTAAGGTCTCATATACAATATTATTGGAATTACTGAATTATCCACTCAGTAAATATTCTATTTTGACTTAATGTTTTAGTGCATGTCTATTTCACCAGTCTCCCAGTCTCACATTCTTTCACCTTCAAAGGGCACAATAACCCTTAACCCATGGTGTACTTAATAGCTTCTCCACTGCATACAATCTTTGCAAGCAAGATCTTATGGGCATTCGTTTTCTCTGGAAGCACAGGTATTGCATTACATTAATGATACCTTCCTCCAAAGACCTTCATTTGGCACAGATTCAGGATAAACCTACACAGGAGCTCTACAAAGGGGATAGGCCATTGCCTCAGGCATAGTGCAATGCCCTCCACCTCGATTAAATCTCTAACACTTACTTGGTGATGTGAAGGCTGCTCCATACTGACAGTGTCAAAAAATAGCTGTTGATCAACTAAGTACCTGTGATATTAAAACCAGCCCCCAAGTTTTAGGTCTTTCTGGGTTTTGGAAGCAACATAGTTTTCATTTACACTGTTTTTTGCAAATTGGTTAACCTTGAATGGGACACCTTCCTGCAAATGACTCTAGAATTTATCCAAATTGCAATGTGACAAATCATACCACTAGTATTCTTCAGAGACTCCTTCACTTCAGAAGCACAACAACTTGATGTCTTATCTCTTGGAGACCCTGGACACCCACACCATGGTCACAGTTGCCTATAAATTTCTCATGCAAGAAACTTCCCTCACCAGACCCACAATACACCCTAATAGAATGGCAATCACTGGCCACATAATGGCTCTTCTGAATAAAAGGATATCACAGGTTCAGAGACCTCAATCCCTACATATACACAGTTATCCATTATACTTTGTGTCATGGAAGCAATACCCTACAAATTCAACATGGTTACTGAAGTCTTCTTGCTACAGATGAGCCAATCCTGAGCCCTCTGGCCTATTCCACACATAACAGGAGGTGGCCTCCCCTATTCTCAGTTCCCTCAGTTCAGATCAGTTCGGTTACTCAAGTGTGTCTGACTCTTTGCAACCCCATGGAATGCAGGACACCAGGGCTCCCTGTCCATCACCAACTCCCAGAGCTTGCTCACACTCATGTCTATAGAGTTGGGCTTCCCTGATAGCTCAGTTGGTAAAGAATCTGCCTGCAATGCAGGAGACCCCGGTTCAACTCCTGGGTCAAGAAGATCCCCTGGAGAAGGGATAGGCTAACCACTCCAGTGTTCTTGAGCTCCCCTGTGGCTCAGCTAGTAAAGAATCTGCCTGCAATGTGGGAGACCCTGGTTCAATTCCTGGGTTGGAAAGATCCCATGGAGAACGGAAATGCTACCCACTCCAGTATTCTGGCCTGGAGAATTCCATGGAGGAGTCCATGGGGTCACAGCGAGTCGGACACAACTGAACAACTTTCATATCACATCTTTGGAACAGGAAACTCTGGGAATCCCTTGCATCACTCATACTTAAGAGATATTCAAGAAATGCATCTCTACACACTAATAACATAAATCAAGGCCTCATCAGAACATTCCCTGTATGGTTCCCAACATTATTGATATTGATCAAATCACTCATTTATGTCTCAGAATACACAATGCTGGAATGAGGCATACAGTGTAATGTTTATCTTCCTCACTAGCCTCAGGCTAAAGCCTCAGAGAGCAACATATTGGCATATTTAAATATGTTTGAGGTCAATTAAATAAAAATGGCATATTTCAGCCATCGATTAAATGTCAGGAGAGAATTTTCATAAAGAATTTGACTCCATTTCTTGGTATCTGACACTGATATCCTTTTGCCTCACTCTTCTTTTCTCCTTTGTTTCCCAGATTTCCTTGGAAGAGTGATTGTGTAGTGGAGTTGTAGCCAACAGAACTAGAGTCAATTAAAGCACACCATTTCTACTAGTGGCCCTTAAAAAAATGCCATATTTGATTTTCTATGATCTTTCCATTTCCTTGATTTGATGCAAATTAACATGCTTACATTGAAAATAAATCTTTGAAGAGAGTAGAGTCATAAAATAGAAAGATCTGGAGTTCATGTGTAATTGCTGAGAGGAGATTCAACATCAACCAGAGATAGTTGGAACCCATAAGGAACTAATCCCTATAGTTTTGACCTACTCAATATTTCAGAGTTTGCTTGTTACAGAAGATACCATTGTTTTTAAAATGTACTGCTAAATTCCATCTCTAGAAAGTTAAAAAAAAAAAAGGAACTATAATATACTGCTTTTGCAATAAATATAAAGGAGACAAACTATGAAGAAATCCAAGGCCTGACTGAGACAAATATCAGGAGTGTTGGTACCTATGCTACAGAGGAAGAGGGATGTGATTAAACAGATACACACAGACAGTTCATTTCATTTGTATTTAAACTTCATATACTTTATAGCTGGGCTTCCCAGGTGGCACTAGTGGTAAAGATCCTGCCAGTCAATGCAGGAGACATAAGAGATGTGGGTCCGATCCCTGGGTAGATTGTCCAGATTCCCTGGAGGAGAGCATGGCAACCCACTTGGAGAATGTTGCCTGGAGACTCCCAAGGACAGAGGAGCCTTGCAGGCTATAGTACATAGGATTGTAAAGAGTCAGACACAACTGAAGTGACTTAGCACACATGCACATACTTTATAGCTACAGTTGACCTTTGAACAACACGGGTTTGAACTATGCAGTTTACTTATATGTGGATTGTTTCAACAGTATATACTACAGTACCATTCCATCTGTGGTTGGTTGAATGCACAGATGTAGAACCACAGATATAGAGGAACACTGTATATATTATACAAAAGGCTGATTGTAAGTTCTGTGTGGATTTTCAACTGTGCAGAGGGTCTGCATTCCTAACCTCAGCACTGTTCAAGGGTCAACTGTACTCTTTTATTGGTATGCTACAGTTCACAGTATGCATTTTTAATGAATTGTCTTTGGCAATAGTGTGTGATATATATGAAAGAAAATACTTGGAAAATTAAAACAAATAGTTTTAAGAACTTGATATTCAGGATATAATCTAAATGGAAAAGCACTGTAGTATAGTGGGAAGAATAGGTTCTGAAGGCAGACTATTTCACACCTGGAGATACTGCTACAGGTCATATATTGACTGACATAAAAGGCCGATGGCACTCAGTGAGACCTAAAGTGGTGCAGGATTCCACAACACATAGTGGCTTTGGCACTTGGACCACAAAGCATAAAATACCTGATCCTAAAGGTTGTCTGTGGAAAAGGAAGTTGCAATGTACAGTTATGGCAGTGCCAAATGGGAGAAGCACAATGTGGATGTTTAGGATCCTTGACCATGCTATTTCCAGTAGAGAATTATACAATTTTAAAGAACACCTCCTTATGTGCTATGGGTGCCTGATAGAGATGCAATATCTGAAGATAAAACCTCAAGAAACCATGCAGTCAAAACTGTTATGAGCTGGTTTGAGCAAAAATAACCCAAGGGTGGATTGTGCGAACGCTATGGTGCTTAGCAAAATCCATAACTCTCCCTCAGTCTCCAGCTCCTGGGGGCAGAACTGGCATCCATGGCTGAGACTGGGCCCCAGAGCATGCACAGAACCACCTCACACAGTGTTAAATCCCATTCTCAGGAGCAGCTGCCATCCAGTGATTGTCAATGAGAAGTTTCCAGTCCAAGCAAGTCAATCAAATCTGGGTCAACACTGTTGGTCTATTCCACTCCAAATTTTTCCATTAGATTGGCTGGGGTCTTTGTCCTACTGCACCACAACCTCCTATTTTCTCCAATCTAATTTTGATTATTTCTTTCTACACAAGTGTGTATCCACAATATGAGTCCTGTACACTCCATCCTGCCTCAGACTCTGCTTTACAGGAAATCAGCCTAAGATAGTTGTCAGGCCTCTGTAAATTATACCTGACCATGAAATTTTGATTAACATAAATTAACATGGGATTGCTTAACATAAGTATCCCAAAGAGCAACTGAAAAACTAAAATGTGTTAGACAATATTGCTTTCTTCCAGATATTAAAGAAGAAAACCCTGTAGAAACTCCTTTAAAGATTTGATATTACTTATTACAAATACCAAGTATTATAAACTTGAGAGTAAAAAGTCTATTTCAGTGAGATACTTCAAATGGACAGGCAGTCCAGTATTTGGAAAAATAAAAAGCTTAAATTCCAGATTCCCTGCTAGCTGAAAAAAGTCTCCTAGTGCAGAGTTATTATTACCTCTTGAGTACTAAAGTGAAGTTGCTCAGTCGTGTCTGACTCTTTGCAACCCATGGACAGTAGCCTACCAGGCTCTGCCATCCATGGGATTTTCCAGGCAAGAATACTGGAGTGGGCTGCCATTTCCTTCTCCAGGGAATCTTCCCAACCCAGGGATTGAACCCGAGTCTCCTGCATTGCAGACAGATGCTTTACCGTCTGAGCCACCAGGAAAGCCCTCTTGAATACTAGTAAATGCCTATTAACCATTTGTGCCTAGGTTGTTGCTTTTTATCTGGCTCTGCAGGCTGCTTATAAAAGGCTTTAGAAAAAAAGTAACATTTAACTGAAATATATATATTTAAGTAGCAGGTGGCATTTTTTCATACATACATGATCCACCATAGACAGTATATTTTAGAGCATTTTGCTTTTTCTTTCAAGTTCTCAGAACAGTCAACAAGACATCATTTTAAAATTTAAAATTTTCAAATGTCTTTCATTCATCCTACTTTTATAGAACTAAGCTATCATAAAGTCCACCTGAGAAACTGACTTGTTTAAAATGCACCAGAAGGTATTGCAACCAAAGAGTAAGTAAACAAGACAGGATGAAATAAGACAACGAATCTGCTGAGAAGTATTACTGTCAAGTAAAATTGCATGGCTTTATCTTCCTACCAGGAGCAAATGTGAGAGAATATCCAAGTTTTTTTCCCCCACTATCCCAGATGAGGGGCGGGGGAAGAGGAAGAATAGGGGCTTAAAATCTACCAGTAGTCAGACATCAAAAATGGAATCATGCACTTAATACTCCTCTCTACCAGATAAAAGTCTTTATCATGATAATCTTGCTTGAGGCTTTTGAGCATGCCCCACCTTTACCAGCATAATGTACTTTTTCAGTTTTTTACGCTTTCAAATTAAAACCAATCCTTCCAACCATATCAGACTTTTCTTAAACCTAACTTTGCCTCAAATTAATTTGTTCTTTTTTAATGAAAAATACCCGGTTCTATGCTTTTCTTAGCAGCAGCCATATTAGTGCAAAAGATACACGTTTAACATTCAACTTCTGGGAAAAACTCTATAGAGCAATGCATATATAGATTTTTCTAGGGAGATAACATTCTGATGGAAAAAAAAAAATAAGGTTAAAAAATGAAATTTGAAGCACTACCCTAAATTCAATAGTTCAAAATAAATAATCTAAAGATTTATCTAATTTCAGCACATTCATGCAAGAGAATATCAGGGAATATCAGACTCAAATAAGCTATATCTTTGGTTATTGATAGAGGATGATTTTAAATCTATTTAAATAGATTTTAAATCTATTCTGTGAATCCATACAAATGGGCCTAACTCAATCTAGAGTTCTATGCACACAGCATGCAATTACCTTGTGAGCATAATACTCCAAGTAACTTTTGAATTTCATACCTGTCAGCACCCTTACTTGGTATATTATGAGATACAGTATAATTTCACATTGGAAAAGTTATTCTTGTAAGTGATTCTGAAGATCCTTTTATCTTGTAGGAAAATAATGCAGAAAAACACCCTCTTTAGTTTTTTTAAGGTAATTCTTGGCTTAGAAGAGAGGTTGCTGCTGCTGCAGCTGCTAAGTCGCTTCAGTCATGTCCAACTCTGTGCAACCCCATAGACAGCAGCCCACCAGGCTCCCCCGTCCCTGGGATTCTCCAAGCAAGAACACTGGAGTGGGTTGCCATTTCCTTCTCCAATGCATGAAAGTGAAAAGTGAAAGTGAACTCTTTCAGTCATATCCAACTCTTAGCGACCCCATGGACTGCAGCCTACCAGGCTTCTCCGTCCATGGGATTTTCCAGGCAAGAGCACTGGAGTGGGGTGCCATTGCCTTCTCCCATTTAATTGCTAGTTTGAAATTATTCCTTCAATTCAATTAACATTATATGAGTTACAATAGTATCAATAAAATAAAATTTAACTATTCATATATGAATTAAGGATAATATTTCTTGTATAAATGATGACCCAATATCTATATTTATTAGTGAAATGATATAATCCATTTAAGCTAAGTGATTGATTCAAATATGGTTTATTTGAAGGAAGCCAATGAAATGAACTGTAAGCAAGCATATTAGCTGCTCCATAAGCATGTAGACTCCATGAGAAAATATCTTTTGTCTTATTTTCCTTCTATTCCTCAGCATCTAGATAGAGTACTACCTTGAACATGGTGTTCTATAAATATTTATTGAATGATTAATGAGGAATGGATGTTTCAAAACTGAAATAATAGTCCCTATGAGGAGGGCATCAAAATAGCTTCCCATGCATGTACCTGCTGAGCGGTGCTCACACAAATGTGTTCACTATGTGACTATCATTTGAGCAGTGTATTTACATTCAAGCTACTTCTTTTGTGTATCTTATATATATTTGAAGTTTTAAAGTATACAATGTTTCATTATGATTCTGAGTGTTTAATATCTCCAGTAATACAGAAAAAAAAAAGAAAAGACCACACTATCCAGGCAAAAGGCAAATATACAGAGAAAGTGAAATAGTAAAAGTACTCTGGTGAAAGTGACATTGTGTGAAAGAAACAGTTAGAAATATATAATAAATAAAGAAGAAGAGATTCGCAGGGGCTACAAAAGAGGAATATCCAGAGTGAGATAAGAAGTGACAATTGCAGACAACAATTATCTATGCTGGAAATGGGGACATATTGATTTAGAGTGGAAAGAAACAGAGGAAGAATCAAAGTCAAGTGACTCTTTACACCTGCCCAAAAACTGCACATGGAGATTTTCTAATTTATTTTGAAAACTTATATAAGGAACACAAAAATCCAATAAAAATAGCATTTTAAGTTACAGTAACACTTATTTTTTAAAAAAGACCAAAATTGGTACAATTTAGGCATGTTGTTCTGAGAAAAAATAAACAAGCTTAAAAAATCTAGATGAATATTTACTAAATAGCATTTAAAACTCATAACATTTTTGGTTGAGTAAGATGTATTTTAATACAATACTATAATGGTAATGTTGATGAAATATTACCTTATGCTTAGCCTACTATTGGTCAAATTGATGTAGGTATATGAAATGGAATAAAAGCGAGCCAGAAACACATTCTTACATTCTTTGACATAATTTCTAACAGATACTTCTCACAAAATCCTAGCAATTGGAGGACAACTTTTAGTGAGAATACTAAACTCACTTTTTATCTTTTACTTTGAAACTGTGTTTTACTACAGCACAGGACTGGAAGAAACACAAGCTGGAATCAAGATTGCCGGGAGAAATATCAATAACCTCAGATATGCAGATGACACCACCCTTATGGCAGAAAGTGAAGAGGAACTAACTAAAAAGCCTCTTGATGAAAGTGAAAGTGGAGAGTGAAAAAGTTGGCCTAAAGCTCAACATTCAGAAACCTAAGATCATGGCAACCAGTCCCATCACTTCATGGGAAATAGATGGGGAAACAGTGGAAACAGTGTCAGACTTTATTTTTATGGGCTCCAAAATCACTGCTGATGGTGACTGCAGCCATGAAATTAAAAGACGCTTACTCCTTGGAAGAAAAGTTATGACCAACCTAGATAGTATATTCAAAAGCAGAGACATTACTTTGCCGACTAAGCTTTGTCTAGTCAAGGCTATGGTTTTTCCTGTGGTCATGTAGGGATGTGATAGTTGGACTGTGAAGAAGGCTGAGAGCTGAAGAATTGATGCTTTTGAACTGTGGTGTTGGAGAAGACTCTTGAGAGTCCCTTGGACTGCAAGGAGATACAACCAGTCCATTCTGAAGGAGATCAGCCCTGGGATTTCTTTGGAAGGAATGATGCTAAAGCTGAAACTCCAGTACTTTGGCCACCTCATGCGAAGAGTTGACTCATTGGAAAAGACTCTGATGCTGGGAGACAACCAGTCCATTCTGAAGGAGATCAGCCCTGGGATTTCTTTGGAAGGAATGATGCTAAAGCTGAAACCCCAGTACTTCGGCCACCTCATGGAAAAGACTCTGATGCTGGGAGGGATTGGGGGCAGGAGGAGAAGGGGATGACAGAGGATGAGATGGCTGGATGGCATCACAGACTCCATGAACGTGAGTCTGATTGAACTCCGGGAGATGGTGATGGACTGGGAGACCTGGCGTGCTGCGATTCATGGGGTCGCGAAGTCAGACACGACTGAGCGACTGAACTGAACTGACAGCACAGAGCGACTGTGAATTTGAGAAAGTAAGGAACAGAAAACTGCCAAATGAATGAATAACCTAATGGCATGTGTACAAGCTGGGTTTAGAAAAGGCAGAGGAACCAGAGATCAAATTGCCGACATTCATTGGATCATTGAAAAGCAAGGGAATTCCAGAAAAACATCTACTTCTATTTCAATGACTACACTAAAACCTTTCACTGTGAAAAATTCTTAAACAAATGGGAATACCAGACCACCTTACCTGCCTCCTGAGAAACCTGTATGCAGGTCAAGAAGCAACAGTTAGAACTGGACATGGAACAATGGACTGGTTCAAAATTGGGAAAGAAGTGCAACAAGCCTGTATATTGTCATTCTGCTTATTTAACTTCTATGCAGAGTATCATGCAATATTTCAAGCTGGAATCAAGGTTGCCAGAACTAATATCAACAACCTCAGATATGCAGATGATACCACTCTAATGGCAGAAAGTGAAGAGGAACTGAAGAGCCTTCTGATGAAGATGATAGAGGAGAGTGGAAATGCTGTCTTAAAACTCAACATTCAAAAAACCAAGATCATGACATCTGGTCCCATCAGCTCAGTTCAGTTCTGTTACTCAGTTGTGTCCAACTCTTTGTGACCCCATGGACTACAGCACACCAGGTTTCCCTGTCCATTATCAACTCCCTGAGCTTACTAAAACTCATGTCCATTGAGTCGGTGATGCCATCAAACCATCTCATCCTCTGCCATCCCCTTCTCCTCCTGCCTTCAATCTTTCCCACAATCAGGGTCTTTTCCAATGAGTTAGTTCTTCACATCAGGTGGTCAAAGCATTGGAGTTTAATTTCAGCCTCAGTCCTTCCAATGAATATTCAGGTCTGATTTCCTTTAGGATTGACTGGTTGTATCTCCTTGCAGTGCAAGGGACTCTCAAGAGTCTTCTACAACATCGCAGTTCAAAAGCATCATTTCTTCAGCATTCAGCTTTCTTTATAGTCCAGCTCTCATATGCATACATTTACTGGAAAAAAGCATAGCTTTGATTATATAGACCTTTGTTGGCAAAGTAATGTCTCTACTTTTTAATATATTATTTAGGTTGGAAATAGCTTTTCTTCCAAGGGACAAGTGTCTTTTAATTTCATGGCTGCAGTCACCATCTGCAGTGATTTTGGAAAATAAATCAAGTCTCTCACTGTTTCCATTGTTTCTTCATCTATTTGCCATGAACTGGTGGGACTGGATACCATGATCTTCAGTTTTTGAATGTTGAGCTTTAAGCCAACTTTTTCACTCTCCTCTTTCACTTTCATCAAGAGGCTCTTTAATTCTTCTTCGCTTTCTGCCATAAGGGTGGTGTCATCTGTATAGCTGAGGTTATTGATATTTCTCCTGGTAATCTTAATTCCAGCTTGGGCTTCACCCAGCCCAATATTTTGCATGATGTATTCTGCATTTAAGTTAAATAAGCAGGGTGACAATATATAGCCTTGATGTACTCCTTTTTCTACTTGGAACCAGTCTGTTGTTCCATGTCCAGTTCTAACTGTTGCTTCTTGAACTGCATACAGATTTCTCAGGAGGCAGGTAAGGTGGTCTGGTATTTCCATCTCTCAGAATTTTCCACAGTTTGTTATGATAGACATAGTCAAAGACTTTGGCATAGTCAATAAAACAGAAATAGATGTTTTTATGGAACTCTCTTGCTTTTTCGATGATTGAACAGATGTTGGCAATTTGATCTCTGGTTCTTCTGCCTTTTCTGAATCCAGCTTGAACACCTGGAACCTCACAGTTCATGTACTGTTGAAGCCTGGCTTTGAGAATTTTGAGCATTACTTTGTTAGTTTGTGAAATGAGTGCAATCGTGCAGTAGTCTGAACATTCTTTGGCATTGCCTTTCTTTGTGATTGGAATGAAAACTGACGTTTTCCAGTCCGTGGCCACTACTGAGTTTTCCAAATTTGCTGGCATATTGAGTGCAGCACTTTCACAGCATCATATTTTAGGATTTGAAATATCTCAACTGGAACTCCATCACCTCCACTAGCTTTGTTCCTAGTGACTCTTCCTCAGGCCTCCTGGCTCTAGGTGAGTGATCACTTCATAGCAAATAGATGTGGAAAATCTGAAAACAGTGACCGATTTTATTTTCTTGGGTTCCACAATCACTGTGGTTACTGACTGAAATTAAAAGAAATTAAAAGATGCTTGCTCCTTGGAAGAAAAACTTTGACAAACCTACATAGACAGCATATTAAAAAGCAGAAACATCACTTTGCCAACAGAGGTTTCTATAGTCAATGCTATAGTTTTTCCAGCAGGCATGTACAGGTGTGAGAGTTTGACCATAAAGAAGGCTGAACACCAAAGCATTAATGTGTTTGAAGTGTGGTGCTGGAGATAAATCTTGAGAGTCCCTTGGATAGCAAGGAAAACAAACCAGTCAATCCAAAAAGAAATCAACCCTGACTGTTCATTGGAAGGATGGATGCTGAAGCTGAAGGTCCAATCTTTGGCCACCTGATGCAAAGAGCAGACTCACTGGAAAAAACTGATGCTGGGAAATATAAAGGCAGGAATAGAAGAGAGCAGCAGAGATAAGATGGTTAGATAGCATCTCTGACTTAACGCACTTGAATTTGAGTAATCTCCAGGACATAGAAGAGGATAAAGGAGCCTGGCATACTGTAGTCCATGGGGTCATGAAGAATCAGATGTGACTTAGTGGCTGAACAACAGTGATTTGCTCTAATGGGAAAAACTTTTGGAGATAAAGATGCTTTTATTCCAAAGCCCTTGTTGTGGACCCACACTTGACTTGTCGTGGACCCATACTTGACTCGCCTAGTCACTGAAAGTATGTAAACTCTAATCTCTTGAACAACTACTACATAGATTTCAGCAGAGAGAATAGCCTCATGAATCATTCAGGTAAGAAGTCAGAAAACAGTCATGATCGGATCAAAAGTCCTCAATTTTTTCTGAAATATCTCATCCCACACCTCCCATTAGCAATAAAATCAGTAAGAAAGGCTATTAAATGGTCCAGACAGGCTCTTTATTTTCTCATGGGTGAACTAGTAGAGAAATCAAACTGAAGTTGAGAGGTTCATAAAGTGCTGGGGAAAGGATATGGGAATAGTTATTTGTCCCACATTTGGAAGAGTTATTCCTTTAAGAATTATTTAGTTTATAATTGCAACCGCATTCAGCTAAACATCTTCAGAGCAATCACTGAACACTGGGAGAAGTCAGCACTTCTGGAGGGGCATTAACTCTTTGGCATTACAGCTATTTAATGCAAGAGTATTAACAGTTCACTACATAGGACTGGGTTGTACTAAAAGGACCAACATGGAATGCATTGGAAGGAAAGAGTTAGTTATAAATAACTTCCTTTCTTTAAAAAAAAAATATATATATGCTTGTCATTTTGTGAAGTGTCTCTAAAGAAAACAAATTCAGTTAGAAATGGCATATTAATTGTCACCTTTATATGAACATATGTTCCTCATTATTACAAATCATTTTAAGCACAGTTTTTAAATATCTTTAAAATTTTTCTTTGCTTTATTCAAATAAAGCTGCACTAAATTTGAACACAAATTTATATCTAAAATGTCAAACCTCACAGACTCTGCACTTCTGCACTGATTAATGAACAGGTTGTCTGGAATATGTGATAACCAAATGTGCCATAGATTTACACAATTCCACACTTTGCTTGGAAGCCTTAGGGTGTGAGAGAATTCTGGGTAAGCAGATATAGCAGGCTTTCCATTATCAGTGTTTCTTTTTTACCTTTCTTCACTTTCCATTGAAGAATCCTATCCTGAGGATTTTGTTGTATGAACTTTCAACTCACTGAGCATGATTTGTGAGTTATCACTGTTGTTGTTAAGTTACTAAGTCGTGTCCCATACAAGAATACTAGAGTGGGTATTGCCATTTCCTTCTCCAGGGGATTTTTCTGACCCAGGGATTGCCACATTCCTGTATTGGCAGGTGGATTCTTTAACACTAAGCCACCTGGGAAGTCCTGTAGGTTATTAACTTCTGGCTTTTGTCTCTATCTTAGTTTACCCACTTTTACATTTTGAACTGCTGTCTGTGGTTTATATTGCTGCCCCTCACCTTTTCAGTATAAATGTGAGCTGATAACATTTTAATTATTCTATAGTATTAATTTTTCTTAAACCATGCTTTTTTAGCCTTCTTTATTTCTTAAAAGTATTTTTGATTTTGTGTTTTTGTCTTATAATTATTAAATTTTTAAAATTTGAATTCTTCCATAATTATCTTCATTTTTGTATTTTTTATTGACTTTTGTTCTTGGTTGATCTTAAATTAGGAACAAAATATCTGGTGACTTATTTAACTTTATTTACATCTTCTGCATGTACTGCTGAATAGAATTCACTCTTCCCTTCCAGATTTTGAGTGTATTTAGCATTCTTTTCCTTTTTTAAAGGACTTGGTTTACAGTAACTGTTTTTCTGAAAGTATATTAATTTATGCAGCATCCTTCTCTTCTGAACCAATTTCATTTCTTTATCTTGTGTTTTAAATATACATTTTATTCACTGCAAAAAGTTTTTTTCTTAATTTTATTTTACCTTATGATTACACTAAAATATAGACATTTAAGAACAGGTACAATAGCAGGTCACTTCCTTGCCTAGGAAGAAAGCTTGTTCGCCATTTATTTCATTCTGTATAGGATTTTCATTGCTACAATCCCATGGTAACAAAATCTTTATTTGAGTTAATATAATAAATTAAAAGGGCAATAATTAATTTTATTTTACCTTATGATTACACTAAAATATAGACATTTAAGAACAGGTACAATAGCAGTTCACTTCCTTGCCTAGGAAGAAAGCTTGTTCGCCATTTATTTCATTCTGTATAGGATTTTCATTGCTACAATCCCATGGTAACAAAATCTTTATTTGAGTTAATATAATAAATTAAAAGGGCAATATTTCTTTACAGGTATTCTCCAGGGATATTTTTAGCTTGAAATTGGGATTTTTTTCCCATGATAAATTAATTTTTGGACTCCAAAATCCATCATTACTTCTTTATGCAATTATACAATTAAATAAATCATATAAATGATAGTTTATGAAAGAAGAGTGAGAATTGGTAGGAAGATATCTCTCAGAGGAAAGACCTCAGTTCAATTCTCTATGATTAATCTTACTGAAAAAGTAAGACAGAAGGAATTTGTGGTCAGCACATCACTCACTAAAGAAATGTTAAAAAACTTTTCTTCTGAATTATTATGAAACAAAAAGACAACTGCTTGTAATAACAATGCATTAGTTGATTAGAGCATATAGACAAGCAAAATGAATGTCATGTCAAAAGGGGAGGGAGCGAGGTCTTGGGAAACTTATTAGTTACCCACACTACAGTTGAAGAAAAACAGCTTATTTGAAGGTGCATTATTATTAGTTATACAAATATATATATATGTGTGTGTGTATATATATATATATATATATATATATATATATAAGGAGTAGGGCACAACAGCAGATGAGATGGTTGGATGGCATCACCAACTCAATGGACATGAGTTTGTATAAGCTCTGGGAGTTGGTGATGGACAGGGAGGCCTGGCATGCTGTGGTTCATGGGGTCACAAAGAGTCAGACAGACTGAGCGACTGAATTGAACTGATACTATGTTGACACTAATCAAAAGAAACTGGAGTAGCTATATTAAATTCAGAGAAAGCACAATTTTATGTCAAAGAAAATACATGAGGCAAAAAAAACAAGACTACAAGGAGAGATAGATAAATCCACTGTAACAGTTGGAAATTTCAGTACTCCTCTTACAACAGTTGACAGATCAAGCAGTCAGAAAACCAATAAGGATACAACCAACTGAATAGCACTATTAATCAACAAATATAATTGACATTTATAGAATACTTTATCCAACAACAGCACATTACAACACATTCTTCTCAAGGTCAGACAAGGCCATCAAACACACCCAAACAAAATGTAAAATTGGAAATTATACAAAGTTTCCAAACCACAACAGAATTAAACTAGTTATAAATAACAGAAAGATACCTGGAAATTCCCCCAATACTTGGAGTTTAAATAGCATACTCCTTAAATAACATATGGACTAAAAAGAATTCAAAACATATTAAAAGATATTAAATTAGTGAAAATGAAAATTCAACTCATGAAAATGTACAGGGCCCAGTGAAAACACTGCCTAGAGGCAATGTATAACATGGAATGCATGCCACTGAAAAAATATTTAAATTACTAAGTTATTAATAAAACTTCAGGAAATGAGAAAAATAATTGGGGCCCAAAGCAAAAGAAAAATATTAAAGTAGAAACCAACATATTAAAGATAACACTATAGAAAAAATAAAGAGAAATGACAGTTAGTTCCATAAAAAGGATTAATAAAATTGATAACACTCTGCCCAGGCAACTGGGGAAGGAAATGGCAACCCACTCCAGTATTCTTGCCTAGAGACTCCTGTGAACAGAGTAGTCTGGTGGACTGCTGTCCAAAGGGTAGCACGGAATTGGACACAACTGAAGCGACTTAGGATGGAAGGATAGGATACCTATGCAAATCAAAAAAAAAAAAAAAGGAGAGAGAGAGGAGATACAAATTATTGATGTCAGAAACAAAAAAGAAGTCATCATGCCTGGTGCCACAAAAATCAAAAGGATAATAGAACAATATTTTAATAACTCTGTCATATGCGGTGTCTCAGTGGTAAAGAATCCATCTGTCAGACACAACTGAGCATTCAAATGAAAAAAAAAAAAAAAGATTACTTTATGCCCACAAACTTGATAACAAATGAAACGGTCCAATTCCTTGAAAGAACCAAACTAAACATATGTGCTTAAGGAAAAATAATCTAAGTAGGATTTTTGTATTGAAGAAATGGAATCAGTAATTAATAACCTTCCAAAAAAAAAATAACAGGCCCATATGGTTACCTACAAATTCAATCAAACAAATTTACAAAGAGTAAATGATAACTATCTATGATAGTCTTTCAGAAAATAAAAGTAGAATGAATTGTTTTCTCACTTATTCTATGAGGCCAACGTTATCGTATACTAAAACTTGATAAAGAAAAGAAACTAAACACTAACATCCTCATGAACCTAGATGCTGTTGTTTGTTGTTCAGTTGCTAAGTTATGTCCAACTCCTTGCAACCTCATAGACTATAGCCTGCCAGGCTTTTCTGTCCATGGGATTCTCCAGGCCAGATTACTGGAGTGGGTAGCCGTTCCCTTCTCCAGAGGATCTTCCCAACCCAGTTATCGAACCCAGGTCTCCCACAGTGCAGGCAAATTCTTTACCAGCTGAGCCACCAGGGAGGCCCAAGGATACTAGAGTGGGTAGCCTACACCTTCTCCAGCAGACCTTAAAGTCAGTGGCTTAAAATAACTTACATTTATTTCCCCAAATTTTGATAGATCAGGGGATCTGGGCAAGCCTAGCTGAGTCCTCTGCCAAGTGTCTCACAGGATTGCAACCAAGATGTTAGCTAAGACTGGATCTTATCTTAAATTTAAAGTTTTCATGCAAACTTCTGTGGTTTGGGGAGATTTATTCCCTTTAAGTTGTAGAATATACAATGACTCACTTCTTCAAAGAAAAACGAAAAGAGATTTTTCTCACCTCTAGACTTTTTGTTGAAGAGCTCACCTTATCAGCATGCCCATTGGGATAATTTTTTGTTTATTAACAAAATCAACTGATTAGGGGCTTTACTTACATCTGCAAAGAACTCATCTGTGTGATATATACTAGTTAGAAGATAGGTACTGGTTCCACCCACACTTCTTGGATGAGGATTATAAAATAGTGTGGGTCATGGATGATTTTCTTAGAATTCTAACATACTCAAAAAACAAAACCAAACAAATGAAAAAAAAAAAAAAACAAAACAAATACTGTGCAAGACAACTGGGCATTCAAATTAGTTTACAAAAGATAAATGTATGAAATCATAATGTCAGACACACTCTATTTCAAACCTAACTCTCAAAAAAAGTAACATCCTGGCAAAAATGGTCAACAGTCTTGATGGTACACATTTACTCAGATAACCAAATCTTAACTGACTGTTTTTTAAAAAGGACAGAGATCTGTTCTTTCTTCTACCTTTAAAAGAAATTAATGACACCTCTTCCAAAAACTCACCTTGTAAAAAATCTTGCTTCTGACATAATTTAGGAATTCTCACATTTTTTAGAATGATTTACAGCTGTTCAGAATGATTGTCTCCACACAGAGTATAGCATTTTGAAAGCATGAAAGGACACAGGATTCTCAATTAATTAACAAATAAAAGTACTATCTGTTTTCAGAGGAAATGAAAAAATGGTGAATCCAGAACTATTATCTTAGTAGACAAGTAGTGAATTAGTTAACTTGATTTTAAATACATGAAAAAATTGTACAGGGTTAAGAAATGAGAAATTCACTGTGTACAATGTTATAATACAGATAAATTCAAGAAATGAACATACAATTGTTTTCTGATTTTGTTTGGTTTTGAGATTCTTTCTAATCTGTACTTTATAGTGACATAAGGCAAAATGAATGCTTATTAATAACTAATATTTACACAAAAATTTTTTGAAATAAAATGCCACAAATTAGTTGAATAGGAAAAACAAAATTTGCTTTTAAACATATTTTTAAAAATAGGGAAGTAATGATATGCTACAAAATTTATAAACTGGCAAATTGAAAATATTACCATATTAGCAAGAACGGTGATAGTAGTTGGAGGAATTTTACATTGTAATTCAGGAAATATATCTGTAGATAACTTCAAAATGGTAAAAAAATAGGAATTAAATGTTTAAAAGTTAAGAAGTATGACAAATGGCATTTGTAATTACTTTTTCCCACTTACTATTTTAGTTTCAAAATGCTCTAGAAAGAATCAGATGTTTGAAACACAGGATAAATAATAAGCCCAGCAGAACATAATTAGTTCCACGAGGACAAGGGCATCTGTTGTGTTCACTGATGTATCCCATGGGCTGGAACTATGGTTCTTTCATTTTGTTTTAATCTCAGGCCTATTGATTATAACTCTCAAATTATATTGAGGGGCTCACAATGCTTCTGTTTTTGCAGATTACACACACGCACACACAGAGGCATTTACAGTAATTAAAATAGACATTTTAAAAAGACCTATTTAGGGAATTCCCTTGTGGTCTGGTGGTTAAGACTCCATGCTCCCACTGTGATGGGGAGGGGTGGGGGTGGGGGGGGAGCGTGTGTTTCCTGCTTGGGTTTGATCCCTGGTGGGGGAAGTAAGATCCCACCTGCCATGGGGCATGGCCAAATAAACAGATAAATCAGAAATCTATTCATTATTTCATTCAAAATAGCAAGAAATTACCTTTTGCTAATAGAAATAAATTTTTATGAAAGATACTATATCTGGCAAAGTCAAGAGGGGTAGCATTTTTTACATTTTGCAAATATCTTAATGTGAGGCTAAATAAACAATAGATGTTTTCACACATCTACTTCAGTTCAATCTGCTCTTTCTCATTACTTTGTTTGGAGTACATACGGAGAATCTGTACTTATATGGATATATGAGAAAAGGTAAGAGTCTCTAACAGACTTTACAGATAATTATCAGTATTCTTTGAATCACAGCAAAACTCAGTAAGTAGTAATAGTAGTTCTTAAAAGTTAGTTGCAATGTATAACTCTGTGCATTGATCTTTCAGAAATTATTGATAGACAGAATTATGAAAGTACCCACTTGGCTGAAATAGTTTATCATTATACAATATGAAAAAAAAAATTACCTTTGATAATTCAAACCTCAATTTTATCAGAAAAATCTTTAAGTATTAGGAACCTGTCAAAGTCACTAACCAGATCAAGATTTTCCCAATTTTCAGTTTTGTCCTAAAATGCAAATTTTATTATTGGCAACATGTACTGTTGTTGTTGTTGTTGTTTTTCCCCTTGAAGTCATAGGATCATAGTGTTCATTTTGAGAAGATGTCTTCCAAAGAGGCAACTGTCAACAACCATAATTTTTTGACATTGTTCTTTAAAGGAGGAATGCTTTTCATGGATCAAGTCATTAGCACATCTCCAAACAAAATAATCACCCAAAAACCCTTCCTTAAGATAGCCAACCTGCTTTGGTGTGCTGCAAAAGTTCATTATGTTTATATTCTATTTTCACCCCAAATATAAAGATATGTATTCATGGGTCAAGATTTAGTAATAATACTTATGATTCATCAAACATTATTTGGTAAAAAAAAAAAAAAGCTTTCTCCATTTTTCTCTTATTTTACTTTCTGTTTTGTTTTGTTTTGTTTTCTATACGTTCATATAAGAAACTCATTGGCTCCCAGTATAGTTTGGACCAAAACCATGACTCATGCCAAACTTCCAGCAATTTTACTCACCATTAATTTTGCATCAACAATACAAATTCAACACAGTTGTTCAGGATAACCTAAATAATGTGATAAACTCAAAAGTTTCATTTGCCTTTATTTCAAAAAATTCTTATTAGATGTATATGTTTTAATTTATTAATTGGTGTTAATATTAAATGAGTGGAAACAAAGCAGCAAGTCCTTCCTTGTTTGCAGATTTATTCCTTCGTAAGACAAAGGTATAAATCTGCAGATTGGCTCTAACCTCACTCTTTGCATTTGCAGTAGAGTTAAATTCTATGAGTTACAATGTCATTAGAAACTAGAAGAGTCATGACTTTGTTTATTGACTTTTCATCCAACAGACATCCGGCAGTGTCATCTGTGCAAGGCAACATTTAATTCTATGTGCTTCTCCAGACAACACACGGTAATTTGTCATGTAAGATGCTGCAGTGGCTTTTTTATTTTGTTTGAAATACTGTTTTCAAACAAATTTATTGTTAAGTAGGTTCATCATGTTTACATTTAAAGTATTAAATTTATTTTTATGTAAGCACTGCATAGATTTATCTCAAAATGATCCAGAAAGTGGATCAATATATTATTCAAACATGTTGTTTTCCATAATACAGAACACACTAAGTTATTAACTAATTAAAGCTGAGAAGTAACTTTCCTCACAGTTTATTTCCTTATCTAAAATTGTGTCATGTCTTCAGAATTGATTACAAAGAATGGATTGTCTTTATATTAAAGAATATTCCAACAGGTCAGTTCCTTCTTTTCTCAGCATCTTTAGTAATAGTGCTGTTGTGCATTGAAGAAGTCAAGTCTTCTAATCTGTATGTTTAGCCACCAATCAATTGTGAAGTACATAAAACAATTACAAATAAGATTTTAAAGTAATAAGACATTAAACTCCAAAGATAATATGCTTAAACAAAATTTAAAAACGTCTGTTTTTTAATAAATAATTTTGAAAAATTAAACCAATAAAATTTACTTCATGCTTTTGTATGTAGGCAGAAAGACAACTTACAAATTTCATAGTAATTTACTGGAATATAATGAGATGATAAAGATGATCAAAGTTATTTTGACATTGCAAATTTCCTAAATAGTTTGGGAACCTGCAAACATCGCTGGATAACATGTGGAGAACCACTGGCCTAGAGATGTGCTGCTGCTGCCGCTGCTAAGTCACTTCAGTCGTGTCCAACTTTGTGTGACCCCATAGACGGTAGCCCACCAGGCTTCCCCGTCCCTGGGATTTTCCAGGCAAGAACACTGGAGTGGGTTGCCATTTCCTTCTCCAATGCATGAAAGGGAAAAGTGAAGTCGCTCAGGCCCGTCCGACTCTTAGCGACCCCATGGACTGCAGCCCACTAGGCTCCTCCGCCCATGGGATTTTCCAGGCAAGAGTACTGGAGTGGGGTGCCATTGCTAGATCTATATATACTGTCACAAAATAATTATCTACTGAATAAATGATAAAACAAATATTTGCTACCAATTATATATTATAAATTATATATAAATTTAATACACACAATTAAATGTAGAGTTCCAAAAAATAGGTAGAAGAGACCAAGAAGGACTTCTTCAATGAACAATGCTTAATAATAGAAGAAAACAACAAAAGGGGAAATGAAATCTCTTCAGGAAAACTGGAAACATCAAGGGAGCATTGAGCCCACACAATAAATGATAAAAATGATAGAGACCTAGTAGATGTTGAAAAGATCAAGAAGAGGTGGAAAGAATACATGGAAGAACTATATAAAAAAGATCTTAATGAACTAGATAACTACAATGGTGTGGTTAATCAGACATTCTGGAGTGTGAAGCCAAGTGAACCTTAAGAAGCACTGATGTAAATAAACCTAGAGGATGTGATGAAATTCCAGCTGCTGCTGCTGCTAAGTCACTTCAGTCGTGTCCGACTCTGTGCGACCCCACAGACAGCAGCCCACCAGGTTCCCCCGTCCTTGGAATTCTCCAGGCAAGAACACTGGAATGGGTTGCCATTTCTCCAATGCATGAAAGTGAAAAGTCAAAGTGAAGTTGCTCAGTTGTGTCCTATTCTTAGTGACCTCATGGACTGTAGCCTACCAGGTTACTCCATCCATGGGATTTTCCAGGCAAGAGTATTGGAGTGGGGTGCCATTGCCTTCTCCAGAAATTCCAGAACTATTCAAATCCCTAAAGGATGATGCCATCAAGGTTCTGCATTTATTATGTCAGCAAATCTGGAAAACTCAGCAGTGGCCACAGGACTGGAAAAGATCAATCCTCATTCCAATCCACAATAAGGGTAGTACCTAAGAATGTGCTAACCATCAGACAATTTCACTCATCGCCCATGCTAGAAAGTTCAGGCTTAAAATCTTGCATGCTAGGCTTCAATATTATGTCAACAAAGAACTTCTAAATGTCCAAGTTGGGTTTAGAAAAGGAAGAGAAACTAGAGATCAAATTGCCAACATTCACTAGATCATAGAGAAAGCAGGGTATTTCACAAAACATCTCTCTCTGTTTCACTGACTATGCTAAAGCCTTTCACTGGATGGATCATGACATACTGTGGAAAGCTCTTAGAGAGATAGGAATACCAGACCATCTTACCTGTCTCCTGAGAAACCTGTAGGTGGGTCAAGAAGTAACAGTTAGAATCTTATATAGAACAACTGACTGGTTCAAGATGGAGAAAGGAGTACGACAGGGCTGTCTGCTGTCACCCTGTTTGTTTAGCCTACATGCTGAACACATTGTGAGAAATGCTGGGCTGGACAAGTTACAAGATGGAATCAACATAGGTGGAAGAAACATCAACAACCTCAGATATGTGGATGATACCACACTAATGGCAGAAAGTGAAGAGGAACTAAACAGCCTCTTGATGAAGGTGAAGGAGGAGAGTGAAGGAGCCAGTTTAAAACTGAACATTAAAAATCTAAGATCTGGCCCCATTACCACATGGAAAATAGAAGGAGAAAAGGCAGAAATAATGACAGGTTTCCTCTTCTTGGGCTCCAAAATCAGTGTGGACAGTGACTGCAGCCACAAAATCAGAAGACAATTGTTTCTTGGCCAGAATAGCTATGACAAACCTAGACATTGTGTTGAAAAATAGAGACATTACTCTGTTGACAAAGGTTCATAGAGTCAAGGCTATGGTCTTCCCAGGGGTCATGTATGGTTGTGAGAGCTGGGCTGTAAAGTAGGCAGAATACCAAAGAGTTGATGCCTTCAAACTTTGGTGTAGGAGAAGACTCCTAAAAGTCACCTGGATAGCAAACAAATCAAACCAGTCAATCTTAAGGGAAATCAACACAGAATATTCATTCCATGGAAGGACTGATGCTGAAGCTGAAGCTCCAGTATTTTGGTCTTCTGATGTGAACTAGACAACTTATTGGAAAAGTCCCTGATGCTGGGAAAGACTGAGAGCAGAAGGAGAAGAGGGTGTCAGAGGGTGCTGGACAGCATCATGGATAAAATGAATATGAACTTGGGCAAACTCCAGGAGATGGTGAGGGACAGGGAGGCCTGGCGTGCTATAATCCATGGGGTCACAAAGAGTAGGACATGACTGGGTGACTGAACAACAACAATATATAAATTATATATTTATATACATATAAATCATTTTTTAATTGAGAATGTACTTCTTCAATGAACAATGCTTAATAATAGAAGAAAACAACAAAAGGGGAAATGAAATCTCTTCAGGAAAACTGGAAACATCAAGGGAGCATTGAGCCCACACAATAAATGATAAAAATGATAGAGACCTAGTAGATGTTGAAAAGATCAAGAAGAGGTGGAAAGAATACATGGAAGAACTATATAAAAAAGATCTTAATGAACTAGATAACTACAATGGTGTGGTTAATCAGACATTCTGGAGTGTGAAGCCAAGTGAACCTTAAGAAGCACTGATGTAAATAAACCTAGAGGATGTGATGAAATTCCAGCTGCTGCTGCTGCTAAGTCACTTCAGTCGTGTCCGACTCTGTGCGACCCCACAGACAGCAGCCCACCAGGTTCCCCCGTCCTTGGAATTCTCCAGGCAAGAACACTGGAATGGGTTGCCATTTCTCCAATGCATGAAAGTGAAAAGTCAAAGTGAAGTTGCTCAGTTGTGTCCTATTCTTAGTGACCTCATGGACTGTAGCCTACCAGGTTACTCCATCCATGGGATTTTCCAGGCAAGAGTATTGGAGTGGGGTGCCATTGCCTTCTCCAGAAATTCCAGAACTATTCAAATCCCTAAAGGATGATGCCATCAAGGTTCTGCATTTATTATGTCAGCAAATCTGGAAAACTCAGCAGTGGCCACAGGACTGGAAAAGATCAATCCTCATTCCAATCCACAATAAGGGTAGTACCTAAGAATGTGCTAACCATCAGACAATTTCACTCATCGCCCATGCTAGAAAGTTCAGGCTTAAAATCTTGCATGCTAGGCTTCAATATTATGTCAACAAAGAACTTCTAAATGTCCAAGTTGGGTTTAGAAAAGGAAGAGAAACTAGAGATCAAATTGCCAACATTCACTAGATCATAGAGAAAGCAGGGTATTTCACAAAACATCTCTCTCTGTTTCACTGACTATGCTAAAGCCTTTCACTGGATGGATCATGACATACTGTGGAAAGCTCTTAGAGAGATAGGAATACCAGACCATCTTACCTGTCTCCTGAGAAACCTGTAGGTGGGTCAAGAAGTAACAGTTAGAATCTTATATAGAACAACTGACTGGTTCAAGATGGAGAAAGGAGTACGACAGGGCTGTCTGCTGTCACCCTGTTTGTTTAGCCTACATGCTGAACACATTGTGAGAAATGCTGGGCTGGACAAGTTACAAGATGGAATCAACATAGGTGGAAGAAACATCAACAACCTCAGATATGTGGATGATACCACACTAATGGCAGAAAGTGAAGAGGAACTAAACAGCCTCTTGATGAAGGTGAAGGAGGAGAGTGAAGGAGCCAGTTTAAAACTGAACATTAAAAATCTAAGATCTGGCCCCATTACCACATGGAAAATAGAAGGAGAAAAGGCAGAAATAATGACAGGTTTCCTCTTCTTGGGCTCCAAAATCAGTGTGGACAGTGACTGCAGCCACAAAATCAGAAGACAATTGTTTCTTGGCCAGAATAGCTATGACAAACCTAGACATTGTGTTGAAAAATAGAGACATTACTCTGTTGACAAAGGTTCATAGAGTCAAGGCTATGGTCTTCCCAGGGGTCATGTATGGTTGTGAGAGCTGGGCTGTAAAGTAGGCAGAATACCAAAGAGTTGATGCCTTCAAACTTTGGTGTAGGAGAAGACTCCTAAAAGTCACCTGGATAGCAAACAAATCAAACCAGTCAATCTTAAGGGAAATCAACACAGAATATTCATTCCATGGAAGGACTGATGCTGAAGCTGAAGCTCCAGTATTTTGGTCTTCTGATGTGAACTAGACAACTTATTGGAAAAGTCCCTGATGCTGGGAAAGACTGAGAGCAGAAGGAGAAGAGGGTGTCAGCAGGTGCTGGACAGCATCATGGATAAAATGAATATGAACTTGGGCAAACTCCAGGAGATGGTGAGGGACAGGGAGGCCTGGCGTGCTATAATCCATGGGGTCACAAAGAGTAGGACATGACTGGGTGACTGAACAACAACAATATATAAATTATATATTTATATACATATAAATCATTTTTTAATTGAGAATGTATATTAAAAATGCTTGATAAACTTTAATCTGAATTTTTATATTCACTTAAAATTTAACTCACTGATTCTAAATATATACTTCTGTATATTTATTCCATATGAAAAAATACAATAGATCTTCTTTTGTAGACAATAAAGCAGTCATCAGGATACAGATTCATTACTTTAAAGTCAAAAGATAAAATAGATGCTGATGTTAAGTATTTAAGTGCATTACTTTCTCCTTATCTATTATTTTACAGTAATGAGTAATTTACTTCTTTAGATTTTGGAAGCATTTGCACAAATCTTATAAATGTGGTCATAAGATCTCATATAGGTAAGCTATTTATTTGGTGATTTAGTGTTGTTGACTCCTCAAAAGATGCTTCAGATTCTGATTTATCCCTCTAGGAAAAGATGCCTACATGATCAAGGTTTGACTTTCTCGACCATAGTGAGAGGTGTCTTCCAGTAATGAAATTAATGAGGTCAAAGCCTTTTCTACCTAATTCCTTACTGTTCTCTGCCTGATCGAGCAGATTTGTCAGATATTTAGGCATCCACAATCAGTAATATTTTTTAAAAAATAAAGTTTTAACTTCATTAAACTGAAAAGTAGCTGTTTTTTTCATAGGATAAGCTAAAGCAAGGTAAACTTTTCCTTTATGCCCAAATCTTCTGAAATACTGTGCTTGAGTTTTAGAAAACACTAAATAAAAGAATGCCATGGATCAACTATGGGCAATTTTTTCATTCAGTGAATGTATTTAAACCAACATGGTCTATACCCAGCAGATCTCAACCATTGTGGCACCAGGGACCAGTTTTGTGGACACAACTTTTCCATGGAGCAGGGTTGGGGAGCATGTTTTGGGGATGATTCAAGTGCATTATATTTATTGTATACTTTATTTCTATTAATATTATATCATCTCCACCTCAAAGCATCAGGCATTAGATCCTGGAGGTTGGGGACCCATCATCTATACCATTGTCACTGTGGAACACAAAAGAATGCATATTTTGAAAAACACAATTTTTTTTTAAAGTAGGAGAAAAAAATCACATTGTATTAAAACTGAAAATCTATAATGTAATCAATTATATAGACAGAAAACTTTCATTTGCTCAATTATCTTTTGTTTATAGAAAACTAATGATAGACTCTAAAGTAGGAGAAAGTGACTCAGGTATTAAGTTAGTTAAATTTAATATTTGAGTTAAAGTAACAGAAGTAGCATCAGCCAGATAGGAAATTAGATGTCTATGACCCAGAGAATCTTGGGTTATCTTTCTGAGTATCAGTAACTATCTCTCTGACCTTGGGCATGCTATTCGCCACAGGTAATCTTCTGATCAATAACATTTTTGGCAGAGAGATAAGAAATATTTGTTCCTCCTCTACACAGATAATTGGATTTTACTTAATGAGATTGCACAGCTCCTGAAATATCAGGTAAATAGGCAGCAGACAGGGATTAAACTTCTGAGAGTACTATTTTAATTGTTTATTAAATGAGGACAAAATTATTTACTGCTTTTGAAGATTTCTCATGATACTTAAAATTGGTTTATAATAGCTCAATTACACTTAAAAATTCTAATGTCACATGGATTATCCAAAAGACGCATAAAAATTCTAACATCATATGATTATTCAGAAGATACAGAGAGAACTATGTCATGTTCACACAAATGACCAAACTCCTGACTGAAAGCAAAATACATCAGATCCTAAATATCAGTTTATCTATTTGTTTGAATGAAATAATCATTTGAAATAAAATAATTGATGATTTCACATTTATATAAAAAGTTGAATATAAAGCAAGTGAAATTATTACCCGGGAGCCACATGTGTTAGTTGCTCATTCATTTCTAACTCTTTGCAACTCTATGGACTGTAACCTGCCAGCCTCCTTCACCCATGGGATTTTCCAGGTAAGAACACTGGATTGGGTTGCCATTTCCTTCTCCAGGGGATCTTCCTGACCCAGGGATCTAACTCAGGTCTCCTGCATAGCAGGCAGACTCTTAACCATCTGAGCCACCAGGGAAGCCTGAGTAGACAACTACTTAGAAACAAAGCACTTATATTTGAAATGACATACTAAGACATATACAGATTTTTTTTTTTTAAGCAAAAACCTAGAAACAAAGCCAAGAAGTACTATTCAGGAGGGAATAAATTTTGCTAAACAGAAGGCAAGCTGAAATAACCACAAATAACATCCCCCACAGCATATTTGATTTTTAATATTGTTCATAATATTCAAGTCACATTATAAAGATATTTATCTATCAAAAGTTCATCAGGCACTCTATCAGATCTAGTCCCTTAAATTTATTTCTCACTTCCACTGTATAATCATAAGGGATTTGATTTAGGTCATACTTGAATGGTCTAGTGGTTTCCCCTACTTTCTTCAATTTAAGTCTGAATTTGGCAATAAGGAGTTCATGATCTGAGCCACAGTCTGCTTCTGGTCTTGTTTTTTTGACTGTATAGAGCTTCTCTGACTTTGGCTGCAAAGAATATAATCAATCTGATTTCAGTGATGACCATCTGGTGCTGTCCATGTGTAGAGTCTTCTCTTGTGTTGTTGGAAGAGGGTGTTTGCTATGACCAGTGCATTTTCTTGACAAAACTCTATTAGTCTTTGCCCTGCTTCATTCCATATTCCAAGGCCAAATTTGCCTGTTACTCCAGGTGTTTCTTGGTTTCCTACTTTAGCATTCCAGTCGCCTATAATGAAAAGAACATCTTTTTTGGGTGTTAGTTCTAAAAGGTCATTAAAACCGTTCAACTTCAGCTTCTTCAGCATTACTGGTTGGGGCATAGACTTGGATAACTGTGATACTGAATGGTTTGCCTAGGACACGAACAGATCATTCTGTTGTTTTTGAGATTTCATCCAAGTACTGCATTTCAGACTCTTTTGTTAACCATGATGGCTACTCCATTTTTTCTAAGGGATTCCTGCCCACAGTAGTAGATATAATGGTCATCTGAGTTAAATTCACCCATTCCAGTCCACTTTAGTTCACTGATTCCTAGAATATCGCTGTTCACTCTTGCCATATCTTGCTTGACCACTTCCAATTTGCCTTGATTCATGGACCTGACATTCCAGGTTCCTATACAATATTGCTCTTTACAGCATACAAAGATCAAGACCAGCCCCATGGAAAAGAAATGCAAAAAAGCAAAATGGAGGTCTGGGGAGGCCTTACAAATAGCTGTGAAAAGAAGCGAAGTGAAAAGCAAAGGAGAAAATGAAAGATATAAGCACCTGAATGCAGAGTTCCAGAGAATAGCAAGAAGAGATAAGAAAGCCTTCCTCAAAGATCAATGGGAAAGACTAGAGATCTCTTCAAGAAAATTAGAGATACCAAGGGAACATTTCATGCAAATATGGGCTCAATAAAGGACAGAAATGGTATGGATCTAATAGAAGCAGAAGATATTAAGAAGAGGTGGCAAGAATACACAGAAGAACTGTACAAAAAAGATCTTCAAGACCAAGATAATCACGATGGTGTGATCACTCACCTAGAGCCAGACATCTTGGAATGTGAAATCAAGTGGGCCTTATAAAGCATCACTATGAGCAAAGCTAGTGGAGGTGATGGAATTCAAGTTGAGCTACTTAAAATCCTGAAAGATGATACTGTGAAAGTGCTGCAATCAATATGCCAGCAAATTTGGAAAACACAGTGGCCACAGGACTGGAAAAGTTCAGTTTTCATTCCAATCCCAAAGAAAGTAAATGCCAAAGCATGCTCAAACTAGTGCACAATTGTACACATCTCACACGCTAGTAAAGTAATGCTCAAAATTCTCCAAGCCAGGGTTCCACAATACGTGAACCGTGAACTTCCAGATGTTTAAGCTGGTTTTAGTGTAGAAGAATGAAACTAGATCACTTTCTAACACCACACACAAAAATAAACTCAAAATGGATTAAAGATCTAAATGTAAGACCAGAAACTATAAAACTCCTAGAGGAGAACATAGGCAAAACACTTTCCGACATAAATCACAGCAGGATCCTCTATGATCCACCTCCCAGAATACTCAAAATAAAAGCAAAAATAAACAAATGGGATCTAATTAAAATTAAAAGCTTCTGCACAACAAAGGAAACTATAAGCAAGGTAAAAAGACAGCCTTCTGAATGGGAGAAAACAATAGCAAATGAAGCAACTGACAAACAACTAATCTCAAAAATATACAAGCAACTCATGCAGCTCAATTCCAGAAAAATAAACGACCCAATCAAAAAATGGGCCAAAGAACTAAACAGACATTTCTCCAAAGAAGACATACAGATGGCTAACAAACACATGAAAAGATGCTCAACATCACTCATTATCAGAGAAATGCAAATCAAGACCACAATGAGATACCATTTCACACCAGTCAGAATGGCTGCGATCCAAAAGTCTACAAGCAATAAATGCTGGAGAGGGTGTGGAGAAAAGGGAACCCTCTTACACTGTTGGTGGGAATGCAAACTAGTACAGCCACTATGGAGAACAGTGTGGAGATTCCTTAAAAAACTGCAAATAGAACTGCCTTATGACCCAGCAATCCCACTGCTGGGCATACACACCGAGGAAACCAGAATTGAAAGAGACACATGTACCCCAATGTTCATTGCAGCACTGTTTGTAATAGCCAGGACATGGAAACAACCTAGATGTCCATCAGCAGATGAATGGATAAGAAAGCAGTGGTACATATACACAATGGAGTATTACTCAGCCATTAAAAAGAATACATTTGAATCAGTTCTAATGAGATGGATGAAACTGGAACCTATTATACAAAGTGAAGTAAGCCAGAAAGAAAAACACCAATACAGTATACTGACACATATATATGGAATTTAGAAAGATGGCAATGATGACCCTGTATGCGAGACAGCAAAAGAGACACAGATGTATAGAGCGGACTTTTGGACTCTGTGGGAGAGTGAGAGGGTGGGATGATTTGGGAGAATGGCATTGAAACATGTATACTATTATGTAAGAAACGAAGCACCAGCCTATGTTCGATGCAGGATACAGGATGCTTGGGGCTGGTGCACGGGGATGATCTAGAGAGAGGATATAGGGTGGGAACTGGGAGGAGGATTCGGGATTGGGAGCTTGTGTACACCCGTGGTGGATTCATGTCAATGTATGGCAAAACCAATATGGTTTGTAAAGTAAAATAAAGTAAAAAATAATAACAACAATGAAAAAAAAAAAGAAAGGCAGAGGAACCAGAGATCAAATTGCCAACAACTGCTGGATCATGGGAAAAGCAAGAGAGTTCCAGAAAAAACATCTCTTCTGCTTTATTGACTATGCCAAAACCTTTGATTGTGTGGATCACAATAAACTGTGGAAAATTCTGAAAGAGATGGGAATACCAGACCACCTGAACTGCCTCTTGAGAAACATATGCAGGTCAGGAAGCAATAGTTAGGACTGGACATGGAACAACAGACTGGTTCCAAATAGGAAAAGAAGTATGACAAGGCTGTATATTGTCACCCTACTTATTTAACTTATATGCAGATTACATCATGAGAAACGCTGGGCTGGAAGAACCTTTAGCTGGAATCAAGATTGCCGGGGGAAATATCAATACCCTCAGATATGCAGATGACACCACCGTTATGGCAGAAAGTGAAGAGGAACTAAAAATCCTCTTGAGGAAAGTAAAAGTGGAGAGTGAAAAAGTTGGATTAAAGCTCAACATTCAGAAAACGAAGATCATGGCATCTGGTCCCATCACTTCATGGGAAATAGATAGGAAAACTGGAAACAGTGTCAGACTTTATTTTTTTGGGCTCCAAAATCACTGCAGATGGTGACTGCAGCCCCGAAATTAAAAGACGCTTACCCCTTGGAAAAAAGTTATGACCAACCTAGATAACATATTGAAAAGCAGAGACATTACTTGGCCAACAAAGGTCCATCTAGTCAAGGCTATGTTTTTTCCAGTGGTCATGTATGGATGTGGGAGTTGGACTGTGAAGAAAGATGAGCACCGAAAAATTGATGCTTTTTAACTGCTGTGTTGGAGAAGACTCTTGAGAGTCCCTTGGACTGCAGGGAGATCCAACCAGTCCATTCTGAAGGAGATCAGCCCTGGGATTTCTTTGGAAGGAATGATGCTAAAGCTGAAACTCCAGTACTTTGGCTACCTCATGCGAAGAGGTGACTCATTGGAAAAGACTCTGATGCTGGGAGGGATTGGAGGCAGGAGGAGAAGGGGACGACCGAGGATGAGATGGCTGGATGGCATCACGGACTCGATGCACGTGAGTTTGAGTGAACTCCGGGAGTTGGTGATGGACAGGGAGGCCTGGCGTGCTGTGATTCATGGGGTCGCAAGAGTTGGACATGAGTGAGCCACTAAACTGAACTGAACTGATCTTTTTCAAAATCTCTGCAGCTTATGACCTACACAGAGTAATGCTGCTGCTGCTAAGTCCCTTCAGTCTTGTCCGACTCCGTGTGACCCCATAGATGGCAGCCCACCAGGCTCCCCCGTCTCTCAGATTCTCCAGGCAAGAACACTGGAGTGGGTTGCCATTTCCTTCTCCAATGCATGAAAGTGAAAAGTGAAAGGGAAGTTGCTTTGTCGTGTCCGACTCTTTGCGACCCCATGGACTGCAGTCTACCAGGCTCCTCCATCCATGGGATTTTCCAGGCAAGAGTACTGGAGTTGGTTGCCATTGCCTTCTCTGAGTAATACTTGAATGCTTTCCAAAGTAGGATGCCAAATAGGAAGGTCAAAAGCAAATTACCCAGTGTAACTGGCAGTCTCTATTAACATGAAACAATATTTTTTTTTGCCTAGAATATTCTTCCAAGTCCAAAAAGCATACAGAACTCTTTCCCTTTCTTTTTTATATTCAGTGAAAAAGTAGAGCAATTTCTGCTTAATGCATTACATTAAGAAATTATCTAAACAATAAGATTGCTGTTCAGTCACTAAATCATGTCTGACTCTTTTGAGACTCCATGGACTGCAGCTCCCCAGGCTTCCCTGTCCTTCACTGTCTCCTGGAGTTTGTTCAAATTCATGTCCATTGAGTCGCTGATGCTATCTAACAATCACATCCTGTTTAAGTCATGTCCTACATTCTTTGTGACCCTATGGACTATAGCCCACAAAGCGCCTCTGTCCATGGGATTCTCCAGGCAAGAATACTGGAGTAGATTACCATGCCCTCCTCCAGGGGTTCTTCACCATCCAGGGATTGAACCCACCTGTCTTATGTCTCCTACACTGTCGGGTGGGTTCTTTACCACTAGCACTACCTGGGAAGCTCAAACAATAAGGTAAACATTACACTTGAATTTGCATTTTGAGCACACACACACAAAATACAACTGCAAAAGATATACCTCCAATCTGTAGAGATTATTTCAAGATATAATTACCAAAAAGTGGGGAAAATGATCACTATTATTTGCAATAGATGCAAAAAGTTGCAAGAAAAACATTGTCAAATCTTCTCTATATACTGGCTAACACTTAATGATTTCTGACCATCTTTTAGTCACTCCAGTTGGTGTTAGTAGTACTATCTTATTGTGAATTAAATTTGAATTTCTCTACTGAATAAAGTTATGCACATCCTTTTATATGTCTGCTAGATTTCTATATAGCTTATTTTATTGAAATATGTGTTCAAACATTACAGTGATTTATTATTGTGGTGCTGGCCGATTACTATGGACACAGTCCTTTGTCAAACATGTTTCAGGTATGTGTGTTTTGCCTTACTCTATTTTTATTGGTGACTCTAGAAGAGAAGTCTTAATTTTAATGAATTCTAAATTGTTATTATGATTCATGCTTTTTGTCCCATCTAAGAATCTTTGCCTGACCAAATGTCATAAAGATATAGCAAAGTCATTGTTATACATCAGTTCAGTTCAGTTGCTCAGTCATGTCCAACTCTGCAACTCCATGGACTGCAGCACACCAGGTTTCCCTGAGTGATAAAGGAGCAGGGCTGGCTTCAGTTCCACAGGCCCCATGCCTTGAAAGTCCTTGAGCTTTGTTTAATGCTTTCATATTTATGCCTTGTAAGTCTTTATTTTGGGACAAGGGGCCCCTTATTTCATTCAGCACTGAGCTATGTAAGTCATGTGGCTGGTCCTACAGGTGAATATGTTTGATGGTGGTGGAGGGGCAATTTCTAGTTTGGCCAGTTCAGTTCAGTCGCTCAGTTGTGTCTAACTCTTTGCGACCCCATGGACTACAGGATGCCAGACCTCCCTGTCTATCACCAACTCCCAGAGTTTACTCAAACTCATGTCCTTTGAGTCGGTGATGCCATCCAACCATCTCATCCTCTGTCATCCCCTTCTCCTCCTGCCTTCAATCTTTCCCAGCATCAGAGTCTTTTCAAATGAGTCAGTTCTTCACATCAGGTGGCCAAACACTGGAGTTTCAGCCTCAGCATCAGTCCTTCCAATGAATATTCAGGACTGATTTCCTTTAGGATGGACTGGTTGGATCTCCTTGCAGTCCAAGGGACCCTCAAGAGTCTTCTCCAACACCACAGTTCAAAAGCATTAATTCTTCAACACTCTATGTTCTTTTTCAGATTCTTTTGTATTACAGGTTATTATAAAATATTGAATACAGTTCCCTGTCTTATATAGATGTGGCTGTTATCTATTTTATACATAGTAATTTGTATCTTTTAATCTCAAACACCTAATTTATACCTCCCCCTACCCTTATCCCCTTTGGTAATCATAAGTTTGTCTTCTATGTCTGTGAGTCTGCTTCTGTGTGAATTCACGTCATATTTTGGATTATACATACAAATGATATCATATATTTGTCTTTATCTGACTACTTATATACGTGTGATAATTTTTAGATCCATCCATGTTGCTGCAGATGGCATTATTTCATTCTTTTCTATGGCTGAGTAGTATCCACTGTGCATATGTGTGCATTTTATACATTTATATGCCACATCTTCCTTATTTATTTGTCAATGGACAATTAGGCTACTTCCGTGTTTTGGCTATTGTAAATAGTGCTGCTATGAATACTGGGGTACATTCAACTTTTTGAATTAGTGTCTGGATATATGCCCAGGAGTGGGATTGCTGGATATATGCTAACTATACTTTTATTTAAGGAACCTCCATACTGCCCTCCCATAGAGATGAAATATTTTTACATATAAAACTATTTTTTAATTTACTGAGAATTTATATATGGTCTATCCTGATGAATGTTTTATGAGCACTTGAAAAGAATGACTAATCTTGTGTTATTGACAATGTCCTATAATTGATAATTAGATGATGTTTTTGATAGTGTTGTTCAAATATCTATCTTTTTTAAGAAAGAGTATCTAAAATTGCAACTGTAATTTTAGATTTATCCCCATCTCTTTTCAATTATATCACATTTACTTCAGGTAAAGCCATTTATCTTTAGCAGATCTCCTTATGTTAAATATCAATCATTGGAAGGACTGATGCTGAAGCTGAAACTGCAATACCTGTCTCTTATACACATCTAGATGTGTATAAGAGACAGATTTTATCCCTTCTAATAAATAATATGCTATTTTCAGAGCCGCTCATTACTGTTGTGTTCTTTTTAGAGATTTAACCTGTATTTGAACATTTAATTCATTTAAAAATATTTACTTTTTCTCCAGTATCCAAATACATTAGGGTGTATTCCCAATGTTTTTGTTATTTACTAAGTTTCACTCATAAAATATATTTTTCTAGTGCATTTTGTTATATTTTGTTTTTTCATTTTGACATTGCCTCAAGGAGAGTTTTTTGTGTTGGTGAACCTTGTGCCTACCCACTCTCAAATATTAACTCAAAGATTTGTTTTACAATGATTTGCCTAAGGCAATTCCAAGCAGAAAACCGAAGACCAATTTTATGATAATTTATTGACGAGGTAGTTTCTATTTTACACACTATGACAGGAGTGTGATTTTTTTTTAATTTTGCCTTTTTCCATCAAGAATTATAGGAGCTTCATCCTGTCTCATCGGCCAACGACTGCATTTATGGGTCCATCTTACCCTGGAATTGCGTTTTTAAACTGTGCTGCATTTGTAAGGATTTGTTACTGTTCATCTCCCACCTTGTTTTGGCCTGAGGTGTCTTATCTGCTTTGGGATAAAACCCAAGCCGGCAGTTATGCCAATACTGTCAGGTGCTGCCATGAGGGAAGACTCTATGGATGTTGTCTCTCAACTACCTTTTGCTCAAGGAAACTGGTTATACCCTTTTCTTCTCTTATGTGTTCCTAAAGCTTTTAAAACAATTTTGTTCCAGTTTATATAACATTTCTCTGTGTTTGTAGTGGGAATATTTCATATTAATAAAAAACAAATTTTCAGGAAGTTTTGCATTTAAAATTTCCTTCATGGACACAGATATAACACTGGAGTAGGTTCTAAAACACTGAATACAGTTTTAAAAAGTAGAGACAAAGAAAGGACATTTGAAGTTTAGAGAATGAATTTTAAATATGCCTACAGTGAAGTGTAGTGTGTGTTTAGTACACAGACATATTTGGTGGAGAATTAGTTACTTAGAAATATTTTGATGGTGAAATATGAAATTAGAAATTTAGATAAGTCAAATTTGATTAAAAATATCTTTCAAACAATAAGAAAAAATTAACATTTTGTTCAGGCTTTTTGTTGCATTATTGTTGATGGCAGTGTTTTTCCAATAGGGAAATATCATTACTCAATTTGTAATTAAATCAAATCTAAAATCAAGTCAATAAATCACTTTAGCAGTGTGTATCATGAGTAGATAGCTGGGTGTGGGGGGAGGTGGGATCTAGTGAGGTTGTTTACTGCATACTTTCAAGATCCTCAATACATTTGAAGGAAATAATCACACCTTCTGTATAACCTTACAATAATCTAATTTGATTTTACTTATTTGTTTTTTATTTCAAGATGTGAAATGGTACTTAAAATGTTTACAACATATATCTTTATTTCAGTCTTGAACCCTCCCAAAGGTGTTTCATTACATAGCATAATAACATAAATAATGCAGTTTTAAAAAGTAGATATATACTTAGTTGAGAATTTACTTATATAAATGCAAAAATCACAAATAAGTCTACTGCCCTATTTATGATAAACCACACTATCTTCCCAGGGAAACCTGGGCAGCAATATTCAAGCTGAAAATCAAATGATAATTTTGCTTTTAGGCATGTATGTGTATTTCTACTAGTATACATGGACCCTCTAACATTTAGAAAACTGGGACAAATTTTCACCAGTTAATTTTAAGCTTAAACTTTATCACCATGCTAAAATTGTCACAAACCATTATTCTGAGGTCAGCTCTAGGTATCTGCAGAGCTAGAAATCATAGTGGTTCAGATTTACAAAACTGTCTGAGACACAAAGTTCACAAACAAAATAACAATCACAGAAAAAAAATGCCTCTAAGTCCTACATATGTATTTGATGGTAACTTTGTGTATCTTTTAATCAAAAATTTATGTGTCAACCTCCACACATTCATCAAGCAAAATCTGTCTGTTGCTTGGAAGCTGAGAATGACTATCAGTAATCATTCCTTACTCTGGCCTTTAGACTTACTGAAACTCTAACAGCATAATTGCTTCTCATTTCCCAAATTTAAGATTCCTTATGAGTTTGACTTTAAAAAAAAAAAAAGTGTTCCATGCTATGTGACTTGCAGGATCTTAGTTCTCCAGTCATTGACAGATGAATGTATAAACATGTGGTACACATATACAATAGAATAATTTGTTTGTACATATATAATATATACACATATATTAGCCATAAAAAGGAACAAAACTGTCTCATTTGTAGAAACATGAATGGGCCTATAAACTATCATACAGAGTGAAGTAAGTCAGAAAGAGAAAAACAAGTATCATATATTAACACATATATGTGGAGTCTATAAAATTGGTACAGATGAACCTAATTGCAGTGCAGGAATAGAGACATAGAGAAAGGCCGTGTAAACACAAGGGAGAAGACAGGGTAGGATGAATTAGGAGAATAGGATTGACATATTCACTATTATGTGTAAAATAGCTAGTGGGAACCTGCAGGGAATTTGGCTCTGTGCTCTGTGTTGACCTAGGGATGGGGAGGGGTGGAAAGAGGTGGGGTGATAAAATGGAGGTCCAAGAGGGTGGGGATAAATGTACATTATAGCTGATTCACTTTGTTGTACAGCAGAAACTAACACAACATTGTAAAGCAACTGTACTTCAATTTAAAAAAAAAGACATTACCTAATCACAGGTAATAAAGATTTTTTTCCTACTATTTATTCTAAAAGTTTGATACTCTTTGGTTTTATATTTAGATCTATAATCCATGTCAGTTGATTTTTGTATAAAGTGTGAGGTTTTTAGAGTCAAGTTTTGTTATTTTACATATGATATCTAGTAATTCTTGAATCATTTGTTGAGGAAACTAGTTTTTCTCCTTTAAATTGTCTTTGAACTTCTGTCAAGAATCAACTGATTTTGTCAGTTTCCTGGTTTTTACAACGTACTATGGTTATGCAAAACACTATCAACGGGAGATCTTGAGGGAAGCTGGGTAAAAGGTACAAATTAAATCTCTCTATTGCTGTGTCCAACTTTTTGTGATTCTTAAAATATTTTAAAATAGAGTCTTTTAAAAAAACCAGTTGTTCACATTTGTTTGATCTATTATTAGATTTTCTATTATGTCCCACTGGTCTTATATATCTTGATTATTATAACTTCATGATAATTCATGAAGGTAGGTAGTATTATTCCTATAACTTTACTCTTCTTTTGGCTATTCTAGTTCTGCTGCTTTCCATTTGAATTTTAGATTCAGCTTGTCTATATTCATAAAAATTCCTGCTGGAATTTTGACTGAAGTTGTAACATTTTTTTTTTTTTCTTTTTAAATTTTATTTTTACTTTATTTTACTTTACAATACCGTATTGGTTTTGCCATACATTGACATGAATCCACCATGGGTGTTTTATCAGTTCAATTAGACATTATTTTTTGACCCACAATATAGTCTGTTGGCCAGTGTATCCCATGTGCTTCTGTAAAGAACGTATATTTTAAACAAGTTATGACACAAGTCAGCCTATCTGCAGAACAGATACAGACTTAAAACACAGAGAACAGACTGGTGGTGCAAAGGGAGAAGAGGTTGGGGAGGAATGGAGTGGCAAGTTGGCGTTAATAATGCAAGATATTATATATGGAATGGATAAACAACAAGTCCTACTGTACAGAACAGAGAACTATATTCAATAACCTGTGATGAAACATAATGGGAAAGAATATAATGAAGAATGCATATATATATATGTATATTTATGTATAACTGAATCACTTTGCTGTACAGCAGAAATTAACAGCACTATAAATCAAATATACTTCAATAAAAGCCAACAATAAAAACACAGACCTACTGTATAGCACAGGGAACTATATTCTATGTCTTGTAATAACCTATAATAGAAAAGAATCTGAAAAGCCCATATATATATATATATATCTATATATATCATATATAGATAAGCATGCTAAGTCACTTCAGTCGTCTCTGACTCTGTGCAACCCTGTGGACAGCAGCCCACAAGGCTCGTCTTTTCATGGAATTCTCCAGGCAGGAATACTAGATGCCTTCCTCCAGGGGATCTTCCTGACCCAGGGATTGAACCTGCATCTCTTGAGTCTCCTGCATTGGCAGGTGGGTTCTTTATCACTAGCACTACTGGAGAAGCCCATTTAACAAGTAATAAATAAACTACAGAGACCTAATGCACAGCATAATGAGTATAGACAAGAATAATGTGCTATACAAGAGTCTCCCTCTTATCAGAAGCTTCACTTTCCCCAGTTTCAGTTACCCATAGTTAATGGCCATCCAAAAATTATAATGGAAAATTCCAGAAATAAACAATTTGTAAGCTTTAAACTGTGCACCATTTTGAGAAGCATGATGAAATCTCACTCCATCCTGCTCTGTCTGCCTAGGATCCCCATCATCAACATTATCATTGCTCAGTGATCCAGAATCACCCAATGCAGATGATCCTCCTTCTACATATCATCAGAAGGTCTGCAGTAGCCTAACCCAATGTTACAAAGTCTCCATCTTTCAGCTCATCATACAGCCATTTTATCAATTCAGTCACAACAAGAAGGGCAAGTATAGTACAAGAAGATACTTTGAGAGAGAGACCAGTTTCACATAACTTTTACTACAGTATGTTGTTATAATTGTTCTATTCTTAATTATTGTTAATATTTTATTGTGCCTAATTTATTAATTTGACCTTATAATAGGTATGTATGCATAAGAAAAAATACAGTATAGATACGGTTCAGTATTCTCCAGTTTCGGGTATATTCACTGGGTTCTTGTAATATGTAGATAAGGTTAGAAGACTTAATAAGGTTGGGAGGACTACTGTAATTATATAATATCAATAAATTTTGCTACACCAGCAATCATAGCATAATACATAAATGTACCAAAGTAACACACCATATACCTTAAATGTTCACAATGTTACATGTCAAATCTATTCAATAAAAAATGAAATGAACAATAACAAAAAATAGTGCCTGATAACTGCTCTGGAGAAGGCAATGGCACCCCACTCCAGTGTTCTTGCCTGGAAAATCCCATGGATGGAGGAGCCTGGAAGGCTGCAGTTCATGGGATCGTAAAGAGTCAGACATGACTGAGTGACTTCATTTTCACTCTTCACTTTCATGCATTGGAGAAGGAAATGGCAACCCACTCCAGTGTTCTTGCCTGGAGAATCCCAGGGACGGGGGAGCCTGGTGGACTGCCGTCTATGGGGTCACACAGAGTCAGACACGACTGAAGTGACTTAGCAGCAGCAGCAGCAGCAGCAGCTGATAACTGCTCCAGTTCACTCAATTCATAAACTCTACGGGAGATGACTTTTTCCATTTTGTTAATGAAGATCCTGAACCACAGAGCAATTAAGAAACTCTTTCAAAATTACCTGACTAGTAAGTGCCATGCTTAAGATTTCAACCCAGATGGCTTGTCTCCCAATTGGCCACCTCCCCACTCTGTTATGGGCTTCCCAAGTGACACAGTGGTAAAGAATCTACCTGCCAGTGCAAGAGACATGGGTTTGATCTGTGGGTCAGGAAGATTCCCTGTAGAAAGAAATGGCAACCCACTCCAGTATTCTTGCCTGAGAAATTTCATGGTAGAGGAGCCTGGCAGGCTGCAGTCCATGGGGTCACAAAGAAGCAGACACAACTTTGTGACTGAACAACAACAACAATCAGAAGCATTAGTAAAACCTTTGCCAACAACTGTAACAAATCAATGTAACATACTCATTAATACCTGTGAATCAGTACAAATATTTTTATATCATGTATCAGTCTGATCTATCACTTAAGCATAATACTGGTCACACAGGTGACACTGAATAAACATTTATTGACTTCATTGCCCAAAATGTTTGTGTGCATTACAGAGGTGATACAAGTACTGGTGGTTCTGATCACCACCCAGGATCTGGGTTGCCTGGGCTTAAGTCCAGCTCTATCTATTACTATCTCTATGAATTTGGGCAAGTTACCCATCTTTTCAATGCTTCAAATTATTACCTGTATAATGAGGACAAACACAATTTGCCTTAGTTATTTGTTATCAGTATTAAGTGGTAAATGCATAAAAAGTACTGGTTTCACTAGCAGGCAGAGAGAGAGAGAGAGAAGAGAAAAGCTAGAAACTCTTTAAGTCTTCAGATAACCCCGTTTACCGACTCTCTAGAAAGCTGTTTTATACTAAGTAATAATTCTAGCATGTGATAGTCGATAAGAAAAATAAAAGATGATCTGATTTTATATAATTATTGAAAATATTTTACTTTTAGTACCTAAATTTACATATTTCATATTTTTATGGTGAGTTCACAATGGCAAGGTACTAATTAAAATATTTTTTGTTAGAGATTTATGTTTTTAACATACTCTGAAATAATATAATATTAGGGCAGAAAGCTCACATTCTGGACTGGTAGTTTAATACCTATAGTCTTACCCTAAAGTAGAAGTATAAAAAAACAAAAATTTTCCTTTAAAAACAAGGTCTTAAAAAACTTATTTAAATCAAGTTAAAGTATAAATATATAACAGAATAAAAACCATTTTTCTTCAAAAATAGATAATCTGTACCTTTAAATAAATCTCAATTTCTAAGACATCTGTATTTTAGACAACTAAGCAAAATAAAAAGCTATTTAGCAGCAATTAATATACTTAATTTGAGCACAGGGAAAAAAACTGTAAGAAATAAAAACAAAACCATGCTCAGCTGTTGCTTATACTTGTTAACAAGAAAAGCAAAAGAAAAACAATGAGAAGAAATGAAAACTCAGTATATACTTTTACCTGCATGATGTATGCACTGTATATGTGCTAAAAGAACCATAATGTATCCCTTTATTTCTGGAAGCAGACCAGTGTTACATCTTTAGAAAAGAAAATCATAAAATAACTCAATAGATTGTGAAAAAATAATTGATTAAGAGTCTGACCTCTTGGTCCTAAAATATTGATAAACAGCTTAGAAGCATCAAACAGCAACTCAGTTCCTAGACAAGGTCCACGTTTGCACTTAATTTATCCTGAAGGAGGATAACTAGCTGACTAGTATTTCAAGATTGCTGCTGCTGCTACTGCTGCTAAGTCACTTCAGTTGTGTCCGACTCTGTGCGACCCCATAGACAGCAGCCCACCAGGCTCCCCCGTCCCTGGGATTCTGAAGGCAAGAACACTGGAGTGGGTTGCCATTCCCTTCTCCAATGCATCAAAGTGAAAAGTGAAAGTGAAGTTGCTCAGTTGTGTCCGACTCTTAGAGACCCCATGGACTGTAGCCCACCAGGCTCCTCCATCCATGGGATTTTCCAGGCAAGAGTACTGGAGTGGGGTGCCATTGCTTCCTCCAAGTATTTCAAGATTAAGAAAATATCATTTACTTTAAAATTTGTCAGTAAATATTCTGGCTACTATTTTGTCTCAGAAATGTTGAATATATTCAAACAGGAAAGCAAATGAATGACTAAGACAGAAAGAAATTCTAGAAGCTGAGAGGGTAACAGGCAGGAAGGCCAGGGGTCTCCAAACGGAGGAAATAGCCTGCAAGTGTCAGACATTTTCTCTCTCTTAAAGCAGCAGGAGGAAACTAACTAGCGATATTTTTCCTTCTCCATACAAATTTAAAAGGAGGTTTCTCTTGAAATTCTGTGTTGCCATAATGACACCTGGTTTCACCTGAAGTTAACCATTGCCTTTTTCTTATGGAAATGTTTATCTTAAGCTATGTAAATAACAATTTGTATGGTGCTCTGCCCTTCTTCAAGGTTCAAGTTAATCCTTTTAGGGCCCAAGATAAACCATTTGGAGCCAAGATTATCCCAAAATACATCCTATGGGTGAAGGGCCTGGTGCCATTCTAAGTTTTGAGACATTCCTTTCTTTCTTTAACAGATTGCTGATGACTATATAACATTCAGCTAAAGACTAGCAGGGGGGTACTCTTTCTGCCCCCTTCTGATGCCTATGTCAGAAGCTTTCTCTATCTCCTTTATACTTTAATAAAACTTTGTTACACAAAAGCTCTGAGCGATCAAGCCTCGTCTCTGGCCCCGGATTGAATTCTTCTCCTCCGGGGGCCAAAAATCCCGGCGTCGTAATTCAACAACAACCTTTCAAAGCTTTTGGCATTATGTGTGGTAGCATGAATGAGAATGAAGGACCTAGGATGCCCCAGATTTCTTCAGGAGGGAAATACTGGCATCCCACTCTGTGGTGGTGGTGGTTGTTGTAAAGGTAAAATTCTATTAGAGACAAACACAGAAAGAACACAACTTCCTACCCTTTAAGTGTAGGCTACACATAATAACTTCCTTTCACAGCATAAAGTATGGAACTGCATAAAAAGGTGTATGTTTGCAGTAGGGAAATCTGAACACCAGCACCTCAGCCAGGAGACCAAGTCCAAAGTCAGCAGCTATAAGTCATGCTGATGGTATATACCCTGCATATGTGGTGGTAATAAAAATGGCATGTTACTCCTGTGCTCTTCTTCCCATAAACCCAGCCTAATTACAAGAAAAAATGCAGGTAAATCCTAGTGGAAGAACGTTCTCCAAAATGTCTGGCAAATTTCCTCAAAATTGTCAAGTTCATCAGATACAAATAAAGTCTGAGTAACTGTCCCAGTCAGAAGGAGTCTAAGAAGACAGAATGTCACATATAACCCTGGATAGAAACCCAGAATAGAAAAAAGAGAGGGGGGGGGTGGGTGTTAAGGTAAATCAGATATATAAATAATGTGAAAGGGTCAGATAATAATGATGCATTAATGCTGGTTCATTAATACTGTGACACATGTATCCTACTTATTTAAGATATTAATATTAGAGGAAAATGGATTTGGGAAATAAGATATGACTCTACTGGGTCGCTAAGAGTTGGACACGACTGAGCAACTTCACTTTCACTTTTCACTTTGATGCATTGGAGAAGGAAATGGCAACCCACTCCGGTGTTCTTGCCTGGAGAATCCCAGGGATGGGGGAGCCTGGTAGGTTGCCGTCTATGGGGTCGCAGAGTCAGACACAACTGAAGCAACTTAGCAGCAGCAGCAGCTACTGGTTTTAAATTTTTTCTATAAATATAGAACTTTCCCCAAAGCAAAACTTTATGAAAAGTTATATATGTGTATATATATATATAGAAAGAGAGAAACCATGCGCAAAATACAAAGGTAAGTTGTTTGTGCTGTGCTTAGTCGCTCAGTTGTGTCTGACTTTTTACAACCCCATGGACTGTAGCCCACCAGGCTCCCCTGTCCATGGGGATTCTCCAGGCAAGAATACTGAAGTTGGTTGCCATGCCCTCCCCCAAGAAGTAAGCTGTTAAAAAACACTAAATATTTCAGTAATCTAGCAAATATGAATAAACTGCTAAATATTTCAGTAATCTAGCAAATATGAATAAACTGCATATTCCAATTTAAAAGAGATTTTCAAGTTGACTTAAAATAAATTGAGGAATATTCTAAGATGCACACATTAGACAAAAATAAGAAGTCTACAGGTAAAATGACAGAGGAACTGTATCTCACCAATTCTAAGTGAAAGAAAGATAACTTGGCTAAATTAATAGCAGATAAATAGACTGTGTAACAGTGAACATTTTTATGAATGAAGCAAATCATAGCAAAGTGTTAACAAATTTATTTCACCAAAAGGAATTAGCTACTGTGACCATGTATACATCAAGAAGATGTGAAGAAAAGTACTCATAGGTGGCTTACTATGAGAAAACAACAAATCACTATCAGTATGATACCTTAACAGTTCTTTCAAACACTGAGAACAGTATCAGACAAAAATGTTACAAAGGTAGAGAAGGTTTGAATGTCAAACCAAAAAATTTAACCAAATGAATGGACATATAGGGAATTTTGTATGCATCTAACACTTAGGGAATATCAATTCTTATCAATTAAAAATGAAAATATTGCACTGGGAATCATTATGCAATATATAAATGTACAACACGTTGTACATCTTAAACTTTGGAAAGGAGATTTAAAATGGAACATTTATAAAAACTGTCTTATGATGTCTGTAAGCAAATCATCCCAGTTTTGTGGAATAGATATCATAAGACCATACAGAGTTAGGAATTAATAGGAAATGCAGATGGTGACTGCAGCCATGAAATTAAAAGACACTTACTCCTTGGAAGCAAAGTTATCACCAAACTAGACAGCATATTAAAAAGCAGAGACATTACTTCACCAACAAAGCTTCATCTAGTCAAGGCTATGGTTTTTCCAGTAGTCATCTATGGATGTGAGAGTTGGACTATAAAGAAAACTGAAGGCTGAAGAATTGATGCTTTTGAACTGTGGTGTTGGAGAAGACTCTTGAGAGTCCCTTGGACTGCAAGGAGATCCAACCAGTCCATCCTAAAGGAGATTAGTCCTGAGTGTTCATTGGAAGGACTGATGCTGAAGCTGAAACTGCAATACTTTGGCCACCTGATATGAATAACTGACTCACTGGAAAAGACTCTGATGATGGGAAAGATTGAGGGCAGGAGGAGAAGGGGACCACAGAGGATGAGATGGTTGGATGGCATCACTGACTCAATGGACATGAGTTTGGGTAAACTCCGGGAGTTGGTGATGGACAGGGAGGCCCGGTGTGCTGCAGTNACTCCAATACTTTGGCCACCTGATGAGAAGAGCTGACTCATTTGAAAAGACCCTGATGCTGGGAAAGATTGAAGGCAGAAGGAGAAAGGGACGACAGAGGATGAGATGGTTGGATGGCATCACTGACTCAATGGACATGAGTTTGGGTAAACTCCGGGAGTTGGTGATGGACAGGGAGGCCCGGTGTGCTGCAGTCCATGGGGTCACAAAGAGTCGGACATGACTGAGAGACTGAACTGACTGACTGACCTGAAGATAGATTTAAAGAATAGAATTTTAAAGATTAAATATCATAAAAGTGTGCCAAGTTAGAAGTTAATAAGAAAATTATAGCTATATGAATAGTCATATTATTGTAAATTTTAAGATATGTTTTAAAGGAATATAAGATGTGTATAAGAGACAGGGTGTGAGGCAATAGGCGGGTGACACTCGAGGTAGTGCAGGGAAATCACGTTGTTCTGGAG
>SJYT01068889.1:106690-151299 GCA_006410635.1 Cephalophus harveyi
TATAGAATGCATTATGTATTTATAATAAAAACTAAGTAAATTGGGAATAAAAGATAGCTATCTTAACTTGAAAAATATTATAAAACAGTCTATATACCATCCCAGTTGTATAAAAAGCATTCCTTAAAATCTAAAACAAAACAATATCCAAAAAAGACCGGGATACTGTGGCAAGCATTTACCACTGTTTGAAGTAAGTCTGGTAAAATAAGAATGAAAAATTAAATAATTTCTAATTGAAAAGCAGAAAAAAATCTGCAATATTAATCTGCAAGCATCAATTGAATTTTAATAAAATAACAAAGCATTAGAAAATGTAATTAAGAAAAAGATACAATTAGTAATAGCAGGAAAAGGCAAGTAACTAGGAATAAATCTTATAAGAAATGTTTAATTCTTATGTGTATGTGATTATAAAGCTTGATTGTGAGATACTGGGGGAAAAAGATCAAACACAAATATCCAGTATTATAGACAATAAAATACACTTTGATGCCACATTGGAAGTACAGAACATAAATTTTCTGTAGGTCTAAAACAGGAGATATTCTTAATTTTTCTGTTTTCCTTTTGTTTGGTGTTGATAAAACCTGTCTTTTGGATTCCTGAGATGATAAAACGATGGTAAAACAAAGTTCATATTTCTTGAAACACTGTAAATTCTTAATTATTCAACCAAACTCTTCAACCATTACTAATACTAAAAAGAAAAATTAAGAAGTTTTGGAAATAACATGAAAACCATTTATGAAAAAAAATTGCAAGAAAATGAATTTTCTGAAACACTCAAAAGCTGAGGGTCAAAGATATTTTTGAAAGATTCTTGGCCATTGATTTGACCTTGCGTTTCTAATTCAAAGTGAAGAAATCTTTGCCAAAGTTGGATTGCTTTAGGAAACAGGAGGACTAAGTGACTGAGGCATTTACCTAATGGAAGTACATAGAGTTTGGATCATGATGATAGCACAGTGAAAACCCAGCTTCCCATAGCCAGCAAGTCACTTCCTTGGTCAGCAACACAGCAGCAGTGTGCCAGCAGTTGGAACTCAGGAGGTGTGGGAACCCACACATGGCAAGTCTCATTTCACTCAGTGTGGCCACCTTGATTCCACTAAGTTTTCAAGTGAGTGAAAGTCACTCAGTCATGTCCGACTCTTTGCAACCCCATGGACTATACAGTCCATGGAATTCTCCAGGCCAGAATACTGGAGTGGGTAGCCTTTCCCTTCTCCAGGAGATCTTCCCAACCCAGGGATTGAACCCAGGTCTCCCTCATTGCAGATGGATTCTTTGCCAACTGAGCTATCAAGGAAGCCCTGTTTTCAAATTTTTGGCTAAAATATCGGTGACTTGATCTTATCTTAAAGTAGGTGTGTTATCAAGTCCAAGCTCACTCTACTCACTGCATGACAGGTCAATAAATGTGAGACACAAACTACTGAGACAAGCAATATAATTTTATTCAGAACGATGACTGATAGGGAGGATGGTAGACTAATGCCTCAAAATAACCACTTTGTTAGGGTCTGGATGCCAGATTCTTTTATAGACCAGAGAAGGGGAGGAGTTGAGGAAGTAAGACCATTATCTTGCAAATAGCTCCTGGAAAGGCCAACCTCAGGGAGAGGATGTGCTAATCTCTTTAGGCAGAGGGGCAAGGCTCTTCAAGGCAGGGCATTATGTATGCCTAGTGCTAGTGATAAAGAACCTGCCTGTCAATGCAGGAGACATGAGAGATGTAGGTTCAGTTCCTGGGCTGGGAAGATGCCCTGCAGGAGAGCATGACAATCCACTCCAGTATTCTTGCCTGGGGAATGCCACAGATAGAGGAGCCTTGGCAAGTTACAATCCACAGGTCACAAAGAATCAGACAGGACTGAACTGATTTAGCACACATGCATAATAACAAAAGCAATGGAAAACAAGTATAAGTCAAAGAAATAGATACATTATGGAGTCACAATTGGTGCTTCCCTCCAACAGGTGTGCATGTGTGTCATGTGTCACTACAATAAGACATTTCAAATATTAAGTGATGTTGATGGACTATGACACAGTGCTTGCAAAATGAGTGCAAATTACACGCTGAGAAAGTTTTAAAACTTAAAACAAATGTGCTATCTTGGTGGTTCTATCAGTTATGATATATTATGTTATATATTATATTATGATATATATATTATATATATCATATTATATTATGATATATAATAATTAAGTCAATTAAATTTTAATAAAAATAAAAATGATACATTCATTTGTACATATTCCTTCAAAATGTTTTCAAAATCCTTGAAAATGTTCCTTCAGAAGGGAATCCCAAAAGAATATATTGGGCTTGCCAGGTGGCACTAGTGGTAAATAACCTGCCCAACATAGGAGATGCAGGTTCAATCCCTGGGTTGGGAAGACCCCCTGGAGGAGGGCATAGCAACCCATCCAGTATTCTTGCCTGGAGAATCCAATGGACAGAGGAGTCTGGCAGGCTACAGTCTGTAGGGTCACAAAGAGTTGGACACAACTGAAATGACTTAGTACGGAAAGAATATGTTAGGTAAATACTCCCCAAACAATAGAAGTGACGTGTGCAATGTATTCTTCACTGCTCTTTCCTGACCGTTTGGAGAACAATCTACCCCTGCCAGTCAGCTGCTGATTTTCATGCAAGAGCACCATGTCATGACAGAGCTGTGGTTCTCTACAGCTGCTATAGAGACCAATGACCACAAAAGTACTAATAACTGAAGAGGCTTATTAAGCAACTTTTTGGAACAGAAAATGTAAAACAACATGATGACCTTAAGAAAGAAAACTATGTATATTGTCTGCAAGAACAAGAATTAACCTTTCACTTTCATGTATCTTTTGAAAAAAGACACAACAAAGAATTTTAGTTATTCAGTTTAGGGCATTTTCACTTTGTCAGTTACATTGGAGTTGAGTATATAATCAGGTGGTAGTGAGCAACTCAGTGATTAGTCTTATATCTCAGGCCAGTAGTCATGTCTTTAAGAAAAAGAAGACAAAACTATCACTAGCAATCTTCATGGATGTTTTAAATCAAAGGAAATTGTCCCACTCATATTGGTTTTGCTAAAGTCATATAAAGACACTAGAAAGATGAATGAAAAGGCCATTAAAACTCCAAATGTGTTTTGTGCATCAGCATGGAACTTAAAAATGGCTGAGTGTAAATGTTTAGTTATATAATAAAATCATTATGAAGATCAAGGTAAAAGTATTCTGATTATATCTGAATTGTGCACCCCTCTGCCTCCAGCCACTCCACCCAAGTCTGGAAGTGGTCCAATACTTATATAATTGTCTAATGCCATAAGAGCAAAGAAATAAGCGGTGAAATAAGATGTTTGTGCTTTTGATAGCATCCTTCAATGGATCTACAACTCTAGCAATAATGTGTAATGTGACACTAAATTTAAATATGTTCTACTCTTTCAGGACATGGTTTTCATTAGATTTCCATTATATTAGTTGATATAGAACATCTTAAGTTCATAAAGTATTTTTCAAAACAAAACAAAATCAAATAAATTGCAAATGAAAATATTTCCATATAAAGTTTATACTGTCCTTTAAAAATATTAGACTGAAGACTGGATTGAGATGAAGGAATAGAAGGATGTGGAGCTCACCTCCCACCACAAGTACATCAGAATACATCTACACAAGGGAAAACTCTCACAGAATATCTGCTGAATGTTGACAAAATGTCTCATAAAACCAAAACTGCGAGAAATACTGCCATATAACCAGGCAGGATGAAAGGGGGGGAAGGAATTGTGAGGAGACCTGCAAACCTGGGAGGGAGCTGTGCAACAAGAAAGGTGCCTTCACCCTAAGAAGTTCTTTCCCTGGCTAGAGGGTCAGCCAGCACCAAAAAGGAGCTTCATAGGCTCAGAGGAGAGCGCAGCTGCTGGTTTGCTGCAGGCAGAACAGAGAGCTACTCAGAAGGTCCTGACCATCCCGCAGCGGTCCTCAGTCTGAGACATGTACCTGCTGGTGCCCACAGGGGCAAGGTGCTGTGTGCGAGTAACTCAGGCTTCAGCGGATAGAACTGGGGAGAGGACTGGGATTGGCTGCACAGAGATAGCTGTGAAAGGCTGGAGGGTAGTTCAAGCCAACACCAGGGATGGGCACAGGAAGGAGCCCACATCATCCACTGAAGCCCCAAGGTTAACATCCACACTCGAAGGAGGGGCAAGGGCCCACCTGTGCAGCCACATTCTCCCTGTGCTCCCAGTGGGCCCAGCTCTGTCTCTATGAGGGGAGCAGGTACCCACCCACTATGCCCCAACCCCACCAGAGACTGCCCACACTGGGAAGCAGGGCTGAAATCCAAGCCAGTCCCCAGGGGCTGAGCAGCTTCTCATGCAGGACTGAAGCCTGAGTTTCCCAGCAGCTACGTGATCCATGGATTTGAACATCATGGACTTCATAAACTTGGAGCTTTGGGACACCAAGAGGGTGACTGGCACCCCCCTGGATGGGGCAGGGTGGTGACAGTGACTGTGGTCTTGGCACGCACGAGCTCACAGACGCAAGGGTGGCTCTAGGCAGACTCAGTAGCTCTAGGGCGGTCCCAATGCATGCCTGTGGCAGACCTGGTGCCTGACCTCAGAGGTTCTGTGCCAACAGACCTAGGCTACTGGTTCCATGAGCAGAGTGCCTAAGGGACATCAGGGCCAACCGCCTGCACAGCCACAACTGAGGCAGGGCTGGGGCAGTGCCAACAACAGCGTGCTTTGTGAGCCCACACGACAGTGACAGGCGACTCCACGGAGAGCACCCCCAGGTGGACAGTTCCCATGCAGGAGCACTTAGGGGCTCATCTTCCAGCAGGGGTGCTCCAGTCCCCTCTACTCACAGCTCAGTTCAAAAGCAGAACTGGGTCATATCTTGCAACAACTGGCCTTCCCTGGTGGCTTAGATGGTAAAGAATCTGCCTACAACATAGGAGACCCAGGTTCAATCCTTGGGTCAGGAAGATCCCCTGGAGAAGGGAATGGTTACCCACTCCAGTATTCTTGCCTGGAGAATCCCATGGACAGAGGGGCTTGGTGGGCTACAGATCATGTGTTTCAGTTGGACACAACTGAGCAACTCTCACACATACACACACACACACACACACACAGGTCCTTCAGTGACTGAACTCTCCAGAATTACTCTTATTTTGTCTTGTTGTCTCAGTGAACAACTGCAGCTTCTGACAGCACCTCTCTCTCTAGGTCAGCCCAGCTCTTGACACAGAGCATGGATTTATAAGTCATCACTTCACTCCTGTAAGTGGGTTCTGGCAAGTCTCAAAAACCCTTCTCAGCAGTTCCTTAGTCTGGCAATACCAACTGTTTTAGGGTAGGCACACAAGTTAAAATCCATGCATTCTGGATACATAGAGTTAAAAGGAAAACAAGAATAGAGTCCAAGAGCATATTAAATATCTTGGAACAGATGAACAGGCAGTGAAAAATGCCATCTTGTTTGATGACTGTAAATCTGCTGGCAAAGTAACTCTGTGGTCATTAGAAAACCCCGATTAATTAATGTCAATGCTAATGAATAAATACATGGAGGGCCTATTTCTTACAAAGCACTTTTCAGTCAACATCCTTATAGACAGAGAAGACTGAGTATAATTCCTAGGGCGAGCTGAGGACTGTCGAATGAATAGCCTTTTTGAGATGAATAGACACAAGTAGCATCATTTAGGTTTTTCTATAATATTCTGTCTTTCCTTTAATATTTTAACTATTCAAGGCAAATTCTGTCAGTTCAGTCACACAGTCGTGTCTGACTCTTTACGACCCCACGAATCGCAGCACACCAGGCCTCCCTGTCCATCACCAACTCCCAGAGTTCACTCAGGCTCACGTCTGTCGCGTCAGTGATGCTATCCAGCCATCTCATCTTCTGTTGTCCCCTTCTCCTCCTGCCCCCAATCCCTCCCAGCATCACAGTCTTTTCCAATGAGTCAACTCTTCGAATGAGGTGGCCAAAGTACTGGAGTTTCAGCTTTAGCATTACTCCTTCCAAAGAAATCCCAGGGCTGATCTCCTTCAGAACGGACTGGTTGGATCTCCTTGCAGTCCAAGGGACTCTCAAGAGTCTTCTCCAACACCACAGTTAAAAGCATCACTTCTTTGGCACTCAGCTTTCTTCAGAGTCCAACTCTCACATCCATACATGACCACTGGAAAAACCATATCCTTGACTAGACGGACCTTAGTTGGCAAAGTAATGTCTCTGCTTTTGAATATACTATCTAGGTTGGTCATAACTTTCCTTCCAAGGAGTAAGCGTCTTTTAATTTCATGGCTGCAATCATCTGCACTGATTTTGGAGCCCAAAAAAATAAAGTCTGACACTGTTTCCCCTGTTTCCCCATCTATTTCCCATGAAGTGATGGGACCAGATGCCATGATCTTCATTTTCTGAATGTTGAGCTTTAAGCCAACTTTTTCACTCTCCTCTTTCACTTTCATCAAGAGGCTCTTCAGTTCCTCTTCACTTTCTGCCATAAGGGTGGTGTCATCTTCATATCTGAGGTTATTGAGATTTCTCCCGGAAATCTTGATTCAAGCTTGTGTTTCTTCCAGTCTAGCATATCTCATGATGTACTCTGCATATAAGTTAAATAAGCAGGGTGACAACATACAGCCTTGATGTACACCTTTTCCTATTTGGAACCAGTCTGTTGTTCCATGTCCAGTTCTAACTGTTGCTTCCTGACCTGCATACAGATTTCTTAAGAGGCAGGTCAGGTGGTCTGGTATTCCCATCTCTTTCAGAATTTTCCACAGTTTATTGTGATCCACACAGAATTCTGTAGTGGTCCTTAATAGCAGCAATTTAATTATGAAATATTAGATTAATTTATAAAATATAACAAGCTAGAGTTTCACTAATTCAAAATTTTAAGCTACAGGGGTTTGTGTGAGTCTCTAGAATAATGATATGGATATTTTAAGTAAAAATAGCAACCATAAATGGATATAGATATTTTAATTACAACTGTGAGTAACTTTTCACCCAAGAGATGAATAAGCTAAACTGAGTTTTAAAGGCAGTTGTATTGATTAAATGCTATACTTTCTAAAGCTAAATGTGCTTGTATATATGTGTATGTATATACACATGTGCAAATATACATTATACTTCTGTAGTGAAGGAAGTTTTATTTTCATTTATAAAATGAGGACAATAACTTATTAATAGGAATATGTAAAGAAAAATGAGCAATGTAAAGTTCTCAAAACAGTGCCAAGTGTCCATCATCAATAGATAAAATTGTTTTTGTTTCCTCACTAAGTTGCTAATTAATGTTAGACACTTTTGTGACCCCATGGACTATTTACCTCACCAGGTTCCTCTTGTTCATGGGATTTCCCAGGCAAGAGATAAAATAGATACATGTGTGTAGATATTTGTGTGTTTGTATAAATGTAAATATCTATAATACATGCTTATTTTCTTAGGGTTGAAGAATACAATAGACTCGAGCAACACAAAATTGTATGTCTGCATATTAAGAGAAAGAGATACAAGAGATACTGCTGAGTCGCTTCAGTCGTGTCCGACTCTGTGCAACCCCACAGACGGCAGCCCACCAGGCTCCACCGTCTCTGGGATTCTCCAGGCAAGAACAAGAGATACAGAGAGATCATATTTAGTTAAAGGATTTGGAATAGTTTCATAAAAATGGATATTTTAAGATAAGGCTTGAAGGAAACAATGTATGTACCTATCAAAATACTAGGAAGAGTGCTGATATATAAGGCAATCGCATGGGCAGAGGTAAAGAAATGCCTCTCCATAGTAGAATATTACTTTTTTAAGTTTATTTTTTGGGTACCATCTTAAAATTATTTTATTGAATTTGTTACAATATTATTTCTGTCTTATGCTTTTGGTTTTTTTTTTTTTTTTGGCCCTGAGGCATGTGAAACCTTAGCTGTCCAACTAGGGATGGGACCTGTACCCTCTGCATTGGAAGGCAAAATCTGAACCACTGGGCCACCAAGGAAGTCCTCCATTACTTTGTTTTAAGAGTTTTTAAAAAGTTATTATTTAAGTGATTTAACTGCACTATGAAAACTACTATCTAAATAAATTCATATAAATAAGTAAATAAAGTTGAACAATAAACTAGATATGATCTAACTCATCTATTCAATAAATTGGATAAAGTGGTAATATAGAAGACACAAAGTGTTACTATAATTTGCTTATTTGCATATCTGAAATTTAACTTTAGAAAAATATGTTTGCTCTAAAAGATGATTTTAAAAAATGAAAAATTTGGAGATGGATGTCAATATTATTTTAGGAATAAGGTTATGAACATTCATCATACAAATAATTCTTAGACAATTTTTTGGTTTTGGTTTTTTTTTTTTTTTTTTTTGGCCCTGAGGCATGTGAAACCTTAGCTGTCCAACTAGGGATGGGACCTGTACCCTCTGCATTGGAAGGCAAAATCTGAACCACTGGGCCACCAAGGAAGTCCTCCATTACTTTAAGAGTTTTTAAAAAGTTATTATTTAAGTGATTTAACTGTACTATGAAAACTACTATCTAAATAAATTCATATAAATAAGTAAATAAAGTTGAACAATAAACTAGATATGATCTAACTCATCTATTCAATAAATTGGATAAAGTGGTAATATAGAAGACACAAAGTGTTACTATAATTTGCTTATTTGCATATCTGAAATTTAACTTTAGAAAAATATGTTTGCTCTAAAAGATGATTTTAAAAAATGAAAAATTTGGAGATGGATGTCAATATTATTTTAGGAATAAGGTTATGAACATTCATCATACAAATAATTCTTAGACATCCATTTGTTTCCATGCAACACTGGTTCCTTGTGTACTTGCTTTTTATTATTATTTTTACTTTCTGTTACCAATGGTGATTTATCATCTCATTTATTTTAGGTCTTTGGTAACTACATATTAAAATGAAATAGAAAAGTATTTTGTTTTGTAAATAAGAAACACATTTCTATTCATCCAGTTTGGGAAAATCACAGTTACATGTAAAATATTGATTTATTGCTAGATTGTTTATTTTTAAAACATCATTTTATGCCTAGAAGTAATAGCTTTCATTAGCATATACTTTATGCTGCAGCACACAATTTCAATATTGTAGACAAATTATATGATAACAAAATTGGCTGAGTTTCCTGTTTGAAAAAATGAACGATAGTACACCACCTTCAAAAATCATTACTTTTTAGATGGGCTTCTGCCTTAAATGCATTAACAATAATCTCAGGGCACAGTGTGTGGCAAAGCACATGGTTAAGCATTAGCTTTCTACTTAGAAAAAAGTAAAACAAAAACACCTGTATTCCCCAGATCCATGTCATATATCTTAGGGTGGGAACACCAGGCAGAAATAAAATGATGACAAATAAGCTATAGAACCAACACTTTCTTTTTACTCCCAACCTTAAGCAAGGTCATGCCCAGTGAGTTATGGGACTCACAGCCATCCATAGGGATAGCCAGAGTGACACAATTTTCACATCAAAAAGCAAATAAATATCAATTTCTGGATCCGTCTTAGCAGAAAAAAAAGACAGCCATGATTATGAGACAATAGATAAAGCATAAAATAAATGAGGGATGGGTATTAAGGAGTTGATTGTAGGATTTTATAAAGGTAACTAAAGATATTGTGCATTTTTTTCCAGAGATGTGTGTGTATGTGTTGTGTGTTGTGTGTGCGTGTGTATGTGTGTGTGTGAAATGAAGCTAGACTCACTCTGAATGACTACCTGCCTCCTACACCCCCAACTCTCTTTCCAGGCAATACTGTTTGCTTCAGTAACACAATACCCTTTAGCTCACTTTCCAGTTTATCAGTTTAATTCCGAGAACTCTTAATGTCTCCCTTGAAGGGAGGAAAAGAGACAGTGTTAATTTTCCTCTCTTCTTATTTTACCTTGGCACCTACTGATTACTTTTCTAAGCAAGCTGTTCCAGTGACATCTGTATAGGGCAAATGCCCTCACCAGCATAAAACAAACAAATTACCGCTTTGGTAAGGTTTCTGAGGTCTGCGTGCCTTATTAGAACATCCAGTGTTCTCGGGATGTCAGATCAGCTGCACTCTGCCTCAGCCGAGGCATTTCGGCATCTCCTTCCTGGCACCCTGCCACAACCGAGTTGCTTTTCATTCATCAAACGCTGCAGCACAGCACTCTAACTAGGCAACTGCTCCCCATTTCTGCCCACATCTCTTTATCATGGAATTGGGTTCATTTCAAAAAGTTTATCATGTTGAAAAGGGCCTGCAATGCAAAAAACAATGCCATTTATCAGCGAAGGCAAGGAGACTGCTAGAAAATGATGAATTTTCCATATGTGGCTGTAGTTTATCATCAGTTTATTTTAACTTCTCCTTGCACTTACTGTATATGTTTTCATGACAGGTAAACTTTAAGTGCCTCAGGCCCCTCTTTCCTGATGAATGTGCTTAATAATGCAGATGTACATTTATAAAGTTGTCTCCTACCAGAGAGTGTACAAGAAAGGCAAACTGTAAGAATCATCAACTATTTCAAAAATATCTGCATGATCTTAGGACTCATTGAGCTCATGCCAGAACAAAAGGCAAAAAATAACATCAAAGGAAGAATTGCTTTTAAAAAATAGTTTTACACAACTACATGTACTGAATTGTTAGAAACTGTTAAGTATTAGTGGTATACACTGAAAACACAGGTGATACTTAGGGCTATCGATGAACTGGTATTTAATTGCAAACAACCCCACTGTCTTACTGAGAACGATGCCCTAAGGGTTATTAGGAAGCTCCCAGGAATCCCAGCAGGGCTAAAGAATTGGGCTACTGTACCAGAATCAAGTCCATTTCAGGAGTGGTCCTCGATGAGACATCACTGACACCCCTACTAGGCACAGTCTTCCCCTGTTTACACTCTGCCTCTGAAAACCAGATGTCCCTGACAGGTGGGTCCCTCCAGGAGGGGCTCGGCACCCTGCCTTATTTATCCTGTATGGCCTGCTTCTGTATAGCACCTTTGGGGTAGTTTACCTGGTTGGTGGAACCTAGGCTGTCTATCCTGGCTGAGAGACGGTAAGATTGGGAGGGAGCTTCTGGATTCTATTTTAGCATACATGGAGATTCACATGATGAAAGAATCCCTCCAACTAAACAGCTGTGTTTAAAGGAGGCTTGTGGAGGAACAACAGCAACAACAGTGCATCCTCGTCATGTGTCTTCGGCAAAAACTGATATGTGTTTGTAACTGTTTATCTGAGCATTGGCAACTCAGTTGAAGACAGCTAAACCACTTTATTTTCTGTTTCAGCTAACCCAGATACTATCAGATTATTTAAAAATTCAACAGAAAAGGACCAGAATCTATTTCTATTTTATGCCATTAGCCACTCTATCCTACATTAAGACATTGTTCCTCATGATGCCAACTCTGAATGAAATACCATCTTAACAGAGAAGCTTGATTTATAATGAGGTCATACAATTCAGTTCAGAACTGATTCCTGACAATAAGTCAAAGTTCAGTGAAAGCTCAAAACAATCGCATATCTCATAATAGAATTCTCTACAGAACTGCTGCTTCTAACTGCTCTTAGAATTTTGCTTGATAACCTTTGCAATCTATCAAGCAATTAAATGGTATAAAGTGTTTTACATAAAAGCTGGTGTGTAAATATGTCTGAAAGGAACAAAAAGCTATTCTCTTTTAAAAACAGGACAAAAAGCTCTTTTTAACTTGTTACAGACAATGCTATGACTCAGAGCAGTTCACTTTTCAATTTGGATTTTCACTAAAACTAAAACCTAGGGTATTTTTGGTCTTGTGGCAGGAGGGAAACAAGAAAGGAGATCTAACAGGCTGTGTGGCTGAAGTGGCACATTCTTGTTTTAAACTGTTACCTAAGATAACTTGGAAGGCAAACTAAAATTTACTGGAAACTGGAAATTTACTGCAAACTGGAAATTTACATCCAGGTGCAGAGGTGGGAAACAGAACATTATTGGGGTATTTTCTCTATTATTGCCTGTGTTGGGAAGATATTTATAAGAACAAAATGGTGATCAGCAAATAGAAATGGAAGAGAATAGAAAGATTCTGGAAATCTGGGTGCTTGGCAGTTGGGAAAAGTTGCTTATCAAGACCAATTGAGAGGCCTGAAAAAGACTGAGTAAAAAATATCCAGCAAGAGCTTTAATCAAACAAAAATCCCTGACAAAATTTAAATTACCTGTTTTTCTCATGTAATGCTTATAGATGTCTTAAATATTGTTGATAGGAGGAAATGAGTGAAAAATAAGAGGGGTAAGATGGGAAGAGGAAAGAGAGAGGCATGGCATGTAAAAATAATAGGTCAAAAATTTGTCCAAAAAAACTTAGGATTTGGTAAGCTAGCGTATGGAAGTGATCAAAAGTCAATACATAGTCAACTAATATTAAGAAAATTATATTTCCAAATATATCACAAACCTGGATATAAATAATAAGCTAGTGACTTGGAGTTCAAAATTAAAAGCTCAATTTCTTTTGAAAACACTATTAAGAAATAAAAAGGCAAGCCACAACTGGGAGAAAACATTTGCAATTCGTATATCCAACGAAGGAATAATAACCATAATATAAAAATCTCACAAATCAGCAAAAAGAGAATTCTACACCCTAATGGACAGGAGATGATCAAAAACTTCAAAATGTATGCTTCCATTTGTAGTGAATTCCTGAAGTATTAGTATTTCAAAACAGAAAGTCTACCAGGGACTATGAATAACTGAATCACTTTACTGTACAGCAGAAATTACAACAATATTGTAAATAAATTATACTTCAACATTTTTTTAAAAAATAAAATTAAAAGAATTAATCCCACTATGCAAAAAAAGTCCCATGGAGTCAAAGGGATTTTAGCTGCAAAAAAAAAAAAATTATAAGGAAATTTGTGAGAGTGAAGAGACTATTCTATGTCTGGAGTATGATGTTGATCACACAGGTCAATGTCTGATAAAATTCATCAAACTACTTTTATCTTTAAATTGTATTTTCTCTTTAAATTGTATTCATAATATTTTTTATAAAGCATTGCATATTTTGGACATTAAACCATCCTCCAAACTTAGGTTGGAAGCATTATGTAATAATTTACTACCCCTGAAGCTAAGGAAAGTTTCTAAGAAGAGAATCTCCCAGGAAATATAATCAGGTACCAAGAGAAAAAAAAAAAAGTACAGCAATTCCTGGAGACCAGAATCTGGGCCTACTCAAAGAATCTCTGTTCCTTCAAAGTGAGGACATTCACGTGACCTGTCTAGTAAGATGTCACAAGAGTTTTGAATAAACAAGTCTTCTGTGTCTTCCATTCTTCCATTTTTGAAGTGTTACACTCTTGTTTACTGTGTGTGTACACGTGTAGAGGGTTGGGGTATGGTAAAGATAACTTGCTATAAGTTCATAAACACAAGATTTACCCCTAATGTAGATGAAAACACAGTGCCCAGAGCTCTTGGCCTTTGAACAAAATGGAGGAACTGGATGGGTCTTTGGTTGCCTCCTTTGATGAAGGAAAATGATACTGCATTTGAGAAGGAGAACAGATGAATATAAGAAAGGAGCCTGGTCAGTGGCAAAGAATAATGCTCACCATCCTCTGCCTTTGTTCTTTCTCTTTCACTGACCCAGAGAAACACATATATTCCTTAGTCTACTGGGAAATAGGTGGGGAAACAGTGGAAACAGTGTCAGACTTTATTTTTGGGGGCTCCAAAATCACTGCAGATGGTGATTGCAGCCATGAAATTAGAAGACGCTTACTTCTTGGAAGAAAAGTTATGTCCAACCAAGATAGTATTTTCGAAAGCAGAGACATTACTTTGCCGACTAAGGTCCGTCTAGTCAAGGCTATAGTTTTTCCTGTGGTCATGTATGAATGTGAGAGTTGGACTGTGAAGAAGGCTGAGCGCCGAAGAATTGATGCTTTTGAACTGTGGTGTTGGAGAAGACTCTTGAGAGTCCCTTGGACTGCAAGGAGATCCAACCAATCCATTCTGAAGGAGATCAACCCTGGGATTTCTTTGGAAGGAATGATGCTAAAACTGAAACTCCAGTACTTTGGCCACCTGATGCGAAGAGTTGACTCATTGGAAAAGACTCTGATGCTGGGAGGGATTGGGGGCAGGAGGAGAAGAAAGATTCAGTAACAACATATTGACTGCCTTTTCTGATTTTTGTTTTTCATGCTTTCAGATTAACATTTGCAGTGTTTGTGTGTTTTACTGCCTGAATATACTTCAAACCAGAAGACCTTTCCTCATATCACATGTTCAGAGGCAAAAGATGGATAAAATATATTTTTCAAGTGTGAACAGCCCAAGAGAGGAGGAACTCTCCCTTGACACTCTTAACGTAGATTAAAAATAACAAAAACAAAATCCTTGATAGAAATTTGTTTTAAAGTCCCTTACTCTTCACTAGGCATGATTTTACACTTCAGTCAGGAAGAAAGAATGCTAAGTTATACCCTAAGAGTTAAAATAAAGCAGTATTATCAATTTACAACAAGAATATCCATCATAAGAATGGTAATGGGCATACGGAATCAAATAATAGAATTGATATATAATATAGCTCTCTCTTGAGCTGTCTATTAGAGAATCTAGTGCTGATAAGAGAATTTCACTCTGAGTTTTGGGAAAACAGGGGCGAGTCATTTTGACCAAGTTATTTAACATCTCTTCCATCAACATGCTAGCTGCAATTAAGGAATAATAGTAGTGCTTACCTCATAGGAGTATGTGAAATTGATATGTATTAATTACTAGGTTAATATGTATGAAATACTGAAAACGTGACTTCTATTAGATCATATGCTCAACAAAATACAGTTTATTTATATACGTCTTTATTCTGTCATTTATTTGATGAATACTCATTGAGCACTTGCTTTTTCTGGTACTGGTCTACGTGCTCAAAATATAACTGTGATCCCCACACACATAAATATATGTTCTCATTCGTATTATATTTTACTGAGAAACAAATGATAAACATGAGGTATATTATAAAATGATGAATACTACAGACTGAAATAAAGAAGCAAAATCAGGAGGTGATACAGAAATTAAAATTTTAAATGAAGTAGCAGAATATGTAATATAGCTCAGGCTTCCACAACAAAATATCATAGACTGGGTGGCCTAAACAACAGAAATGTATTTTCTCACAGTTCTGGAGCTAGAAGTTTGAGATCACAGTATCAGCACAGTCAGGTTGTGGTGAGTGCTCTGACTTGCAGATGGCTGCCTTCTGTGGACTCATAATATAGAAAGAGAAAACTCTGGTGTTTCTATGTCTACTTATAGGGGACCAGTTCTGCCAAATCAGGGCAACATCCTTATTTCATTTAACCTTAATCACCTCCTTGGAGGACCTGACTCCATAACAGTCACATTGAGAATTTAGGGCTTCAACATACTTATGAGTTTTTGAGGGGACCCAATTCAGTCCACAGCAGGGAGTTAGGAAATTCCTCCCTGAAAAGATAGCATTTAAGGGCATTTTACTACCTTAAGTAAGTAGTAGAATGATCCAGGGATTGTGTGGTAAAGGATAATTTATGGAAGAAGAAATGTAAGAGCAAGTCCCTGAGCCTGCTGTGAAACTATAATGGATGAGAGGCAAGGTCAGATTGTATTCAGCTGTTAGGCCATTATAGACAAGTTTTCTATTATGAGTGAGATGGGAAGACATGGTAGCAAATAAGTAACCAGGTGTGACAAAATTTTAATAATATGACCCTGATTAATGCATTTAAGAATATATACAAAGGAGAGAATTGGTAAATAGGAATATTAGATACAAAGGTAGTAAAAGAGTCCCACATTACAATGAATTGAGCAAAAATAACAGCAACAACAACAACAAAAATGAGAAACTGTCAACATCCACAACTTTTTAAAGTAAAAATGTAAAGATCTTTTGGTGAATGATATGTAGACTGTGAGAAAATAAGACAAACCCATCAAGGATGGCTCCAACATTTTGGAATAAGCAATAGGAAAAAGAATAGTCATTTAATATTCACAAAAATGTAGTAGGACAAGTTTAAAATAAAAATCAGGCTCCCACATTTGGTTATGTTAAGTCTGAGATGCCCAGCAACCACACAAATGATGAGAGTTGTATGTACATTGAGAGTTCAGGAGAAGAACCTGGTTATTTTGAGCATCCAGACTCATCAGCATGACTCTGAATGAGTTCAGTAAAAGAGTAAACAGTGGATCTAAAAAGAAGCCTAGATCCAAGGACTGATACTATACTGTAACTTCAGGCAGTAAGATGAAGGGTGCTAGCAAAAGAGACCGATGAAGAGACAGAAAGGAATTTAAGGGGATCTAGTGTTCTGGACGGAGAAGGCAATGGCACCCCACTCCAGTACTCTTGCCTGGAAAATCCCATGGGTGGAGGAGCCTGGTAGGCTGCAGTCCATGGGGTCGCGAAGTTGTACACGACTGAGCGACTTCACTTTCACTTTTCACTTTCATGCATTGGAGAAGGAACTGGCAACCCACTCCAGTGTTCTTGCCTGGAGAATCCCAGGGATGGGGGAGCCTGGTGGGCTGCCGTCTATGGGGTCGCACAGAGTCGGACACGACTGAAGCGACTTAGCAGCAGCAGCAGCAGCAGTGTTCTGGAAGTCAATTTTAAAATAAGGGGGTGGGATTTCCAAAGGGAGGGACTAATCACTTGCATCAGCTACTGCAGAGAAGTGAAGTAAAAAGAGGTCCAAGAAATGGTCATTGGGTTTTGCAACCTAGAAGCCATTGTAGACATGGGCAAAATAGTTACAGTGTAATGGTGGGATCAAACACCTGATTTAAGTGAGTTTACTACAGAAATGTATAAATATACACAAATATTTCAAGGTATTTTATTATAAAGAGAGAGGAGAAAGGTGGGATAGTAGTTCCAGGGGTAAATGAACATTATATATATATTTTTTTTTCTTTTTTAATAGGAGGAATAATGTATGTTTGTCTACTGATAGGAAAGACCCAAAATATCTCATGATTGAGATAAAAGTTTCATGGGATTATATTTCAGTTATAATGTTTTATTTTAATTAACAATTTTATGTAAAAAAAATGTAACAATTATAAAATATGTAAAATCTTCAACTTTTTTAAAGAATATATATCATTACCTTTCAACAACCCAAATAGACACTAAAAGAGCCTCACACACAAAACCATGAGTTCTTAAAATACTGTCCAATCCATAAGCTTAGAATCTTTATTTACTCTTTTTCATGAATCTGGGAATAGTAGGTAAAGTTAGCATGGTTTGTCATTTGATTATGGTTTGATTATTGAAAATTTAGCAGCTTAAAAAATATATTCATTCTCTCCTAATCTCCATGGATCAAGACTCCAGGCAGTAATCACTGGTGTTCCACACAGAATATCACAAGGGTAAAATCAATGTGTTGGTCACACTGAATCCCTTCCTAGAGCTTGAGGTATTGATCTAATTCAAGCAGAATTCAGTTTCTTGTAGCTGTAGGTCTAAGGACCTCAGCTCTTAGTACTTGACCCATTTCCCTGTTATGGAGGCATCTCCATAATGGGGTAGTTTGTGTCTTCAAAGTCCACAGATGATCAGTCAGTCAGTCAGTTCAGTCACTCAGTCGTGTCTGACTCTTTGCAACCCCATGAATCGCAGCACGCCAGGCCTCCCTGTCCATCACCAACTCCTGGAGTTCACTCAAACTCACATCCATCGAGTCTGTGATGCCATCCAGCCATCTCATCCTCTGTCATCCCCTTCTCCTCCTGCCCCCAATCCCTCCCAGCATCAGAGTCTTTTCCAATGAGTCAACTCTTCGCATACAGGGAGGCCTGGCGTGCTGCGATTCATGGGGTCGCAAAGAGTCGGACACGACTGAGCGACTAAACTGAACTGAACTGCCTTCTGTGGACTCATAATATAGAAAGAGAAAACTTTGGTGTTTCTATGTCTACTTATAGGGGACCAGTTCTGCCAAATCAGGGCAATATCCTTATTTCATTTAACCTTAATCACCTCCTTGGAGGACTTGACTCCAAAACAGTCACATTAAGAATTTAGGGCTTCAACATATTATGAGTTTTTGAGGGGACCCAATTCAGTCCACAGCAGGGATTTAGGAAATTCCTCCCTGAAATGATAGGATTTAAGGGCATTTTACTACCTTAAGTAAGTAGTAGAATGATCCAGGGATTGTGTGGTAAAGGATAATATATGGAAGAAGAAAGGTAAGAGCAAGTCCCTGAGCCTGCTGTGAAACTATAATGGATGAGAGGCAAGGTCAGATTGTATTCAGCTGTTAGGCCATTATAAACAAGTTTTCTATTATGAGTGAGATGGGAAGACATGGTAGCAAATAAGTAACCAGGTGTGACAAAATTTTAATAATATGACCCTGATTAATGCATTAAGAATATATACAAAGGAGAGAATTGGTAAATAGGAATATTAGATACAAAGGTAGTAAAAGAGTCCCACATTACAATGAATTGAGCAAAAATAACAGCAACAACAACAACAAAAATGAGCAACTGTCAACGTCCACAACTTTTTAAAGTAAAAATGTAAAGATCTTTTGGTGGATGATATGTAGACTGTGAGAAAATAAGACAAACCCATCAAGGATGGCTCCAACATTTTGGAATAAGCAATAGGAAAAAGAATAGACATTGAATATTCACAGAAATGTAGAGAGGACAAGTTTAAAATAAAAATCAGGCTCCCACATTTGGATATGTTAAGTCTAAGATGCCCATCAACCACCCAAATGATGAGAGTTGTATGTACATTGAGAGTTCAGGAGAAGAACCTGGTTATTTTGAGCATCCAGACTCATCAGCATGACTCTGAATGAGTTCAGTAAAAGTGGATCTAAAAAGAAGCCTAGATCCAAGGACTGATACTATGATACTGTAACTTCAGGCAGTAAGATGAAGGGTGCTAGCAAAAGAGACCGATGAAGAGACAGAAAGGAATTTAAGGGGCTCTAGTGTTCTGGAAGTCAATTTTAAAATACGGGGGTGGGATTTCCAAAGGGAGGGACTAATCACTTGCATCAACTACTGCAGAGAAGTGAAGTAAACAGAGGTCCAAGAAATGGTCATTGGGTTTTGCAACCTAGAAGCCATTGTAGACATGGGCAAAATAGTTACAGTGTAATGGTGGGATCAAACACCTGATTTAAGTGAGTTTACTACAGAAATGTATAAATATACACAAATATTTCAAAGTATTTTATTATAAAGAGAGAGGAGAAAGGTGGGATAGTAGTTCCAGGGGTAAGTGAACATTATATATATATATATATTTTTTTTTTTTTTAATAGGAGGAATAATGTATGTTTGTCTACTGATAGGAAAGACCCAAAACATCTCATGACTGAGATAAAAGTTTCATGGGATTATATTTCAGCTATAATGTTTTATTTTAATTAACAATTTTATGTAAAAAAAGTAACAATTATAAAATATGTAAAATCTTCAACTTTTTTAAAGAATATATATCATTGCTTTTCAACAACCCAAATAGACACTAAAAGAGCCTCACACACAAAACCATGAGTTCTTAAAATACTGTCCAATCCATAAGCTTGGAATCTTTATTTACTCTTTTTCATGAATCTGGGAATAGTAGGTAAAGTTAGCATGGTTTGTCATTTGATTATTGATTATTGAAAATTTATCAGCTTAAAAAATATATTCATTCTCTCCTAATCTCCATGGATCAAGACTCCAGGCAGTAATCACTGGTGTTCCACACAGAATCTCACAAGGGTAAAATCAATGTGTTGGCCACACTGAATCCCTTCCTAGAGCTTGAGGTATTGATCTAATTCAAGCAGAATTCAGTTTCTTGTAGCTGTAGGTCTAAGGACCTCAGCTCTTAGTACTTGCCCCATCTTCCCTGTTATGGAGGCATCTCCATAATGGGGTAGTTTGTGTCTTCAAAGTCNAAGTCACTTCAGTCGTGTCCGACTCTGTGTGGCCCCATAGACAGCAGCCCACCAGGCTCCCCCATCCCTGGGATTCTCCCAGCAAGAACACTGGAGTGGGTTGCCGTTTCCTTCTCCAATGCAAGAAAGTGAAAAGTGAAAGTGAAGTCGCTCAGTCGTGTCCGACCCTCAGCGACCCCATGGACTGTAGCTAGCCTTCCAGGCTCCTCCGTCCATGGGATTTTCCATGCAAGAGTACTGGAGTGGGGTGCCATTAGCAAGTGATAATTACGAGATTTCAATCTATTCTCTTTGATTCTAAAGCCTGAACCATAAACCACTGTGTAATATTACTGCAATTTTATTATGTTTGGTGTTGTATAACGTTACACAATCCCCCAAATTCTAAAATCCCTAATTAGCCTGCTGTAGAGAAGGCAATGGCAACCCACTCCAGTCCTCTTGCCTGGAAAATCCCACGGACGGAGGAGCCTGGTAGGCTGCAGTCCACGGGGTCGCAAAGAGTCGGACACGACTGAGCGACTTCACCTTCACTTTTCACTTTCATGCACTGGAGAAGGAAATGGCAACCCACTCCAGTGTTCTCACCTGGAGAATCCCAGGGACGGAAGAGCCTGGTAGGCTGCTGTCTATGAGGTCGCACACAGTCGGACACAACTGAAGCGACTTAGCAGCAGTAGCAGAGGCAGTTTATATGTGAATTTAACCATTCCAAGTTATTTTTATGTTTAATCACATTTGGGGGTAACTTTTTTTTTTTTTACTGCTTTATGTTGTTTTAACTGTTGGGCTTCTCTGGTGGCTCAGAGAAGTAAAGAAACTGCCTGCAGATTGCCTTAGTCAGAAAGATCCCCTGGAGAAAGAAATGGCAACTCACTCTAGTATTCTTGTCTTGGAAATTCCATGGAGAGAGAAATACGGAGGGCTACAGTCCATGGGGTTGCAATGAGTCAGACACGACTTGGAGACTAAACAACAACATAAATCATAGCTGCAACCAGACTTCTAGACAGTAAGATGTGAGGAAGAGTTGCCTTATCTGATGCAATGTCTTTGTAAGCTTCCCCTTCTTCTCTACTCCATACAAGGACCTCCCCAGCTCATGTGCTTATTTGAGAAGCAGTACCTTCCGAGGATGAGATGGCTGGATGGCATCACGGACTCGATGGACGTGAGTCTGAGTGAACTCCGAGAGATGGTAATGAACAGGGAGGCCTGGCGTGTTGCAATTCATGGGGTCGCAAAGAGTCGGACACGACTGAGCGACTGAACTGAACTGAACTGAACCTTCCAGCTAGGAGAGGAATATCCTTCAGACAAGGACACCTGATTACATTATCCATGCCTTGTTTCTATTTACATTCTCCCAGTCTCAAAGAGGAGGCAGGTCTTTGGCAGATCTTTAAATAACAACTGGGAATCTATGCTGATCCTAAACATAATGTTCAGTCCTCATTAATTTATGAGCTGTATTTATATAGTTGATCACTGTCTTCACAGGATTATTTTGTCTCCTTGTCTGAGGACACTACTTCTCTTCAGAGTGCTCACCTATCTGTGTCCCTTCCTTCATCATCCCTCTTGTTAGTTTCTCTCCAAAGATTTTTTGACTGATCCAAGGCTTCGGCCCTTGTACATCTTCCTTTTCCTATTTATATTCACTGGCTACATTAATTCATTTACTGTTATTACAGTAAATGCCTTGAATCTGCTGACGAATCAAACTTGTATATCTATTCTTGACTCCTTTGAAACTCTGATTCCTATATTCCAGGACTACTTCAATGTATAGCTGGCATCTCATATCTTATGTTGTCACCAGAGGATAAGGGGAGAAAAACAAAAACAATAGTCTGATCCTCTCACAATTACCCTATCTCCATTAATAGGAATCCTACCAGTCCCTTAGAAGAAAAACCTTGAGGTCATCATCACCTTTCCTCTTTCATATCTCACAGTGACTCCTTCCAGTAATCCTGTTGGTTCAGTCTTGAAAACATACCCCAGAAAAGAGTAATTCTCGTTTCTTTCACTGCTACCATTCTGCACCTAGTCACCATCGTATCACACAGGTTGTGACAAGAGCCACCTCTTGGTCATGCTACTTTTGCTCATATAACCTTTTATTCGGTCCATTCACTTGCTAAATTTGTGAAGATGTACACTTGAGTCACCCCTCTAGCTCCAAAAATTTGGCTTCTCATTTCATGAATAGTAAAAGAAAAAATTTAATAATAGCTTAATCAACTTAACAATTCTTTACTCAATGTCTAATTTCCCCAGTGGAGCATCTCTGACCTCATCTCCTTTCTCTTCAGATTAAGCCATTCAGGCCTCCATGCTCTTCCTCCTGCCTAAGAGTTTGTCCCTCATTTTTCTTTTTTCTCTTTACATAAAATACTCTTCTCATATATTTCTCCCTGATGTCATTCAAGTCTGTATTCTTTATAATGTCTTCCCACGCTACTTTAAAAAATTTTGCTGTCTCCACTAATACTCGCTAACTTTTGACTTTTCTCCATAACACACAACAACAACTAATTAAGTAGAATTTGTTTATTTATCCTGCTTATTCTGTCTCTACCTATTAGAAAGTAATCTTCTTTGATACAGATATGCTTTTATTTCCCCCTGTTTAATCACATCAAATATTAAGGTTTAATAAATAATCAAAGTACTTATTGAAGAAAACGAAAAGATAACAATGGAAATAAAGAACATCTTTCTTAATCTTTAGGATTTTCATATATATATATTCATTAACAAATATTTATCAAACACCTAAACTATAATGAATATAGTTCATTGTGGAGAAGATAAAGTTATGTGGGTGCTAACAAAGTCTATACCTCTTGGTGGGCTTACAATCTATAAGGGAAAGGGTTAAAAAAAACTAATAAGCAAGTAAGCTTTTAAAATATGGTCAAATGATACCAATCACTGTGAAAAAAACAAAACATTAATTAGAATGTTGTGCTGGTATGTTCCTGGGCTATAGGAATCTAGGTTAGCAAGCAAAGTGAAGGACAGTCTCATTACAATCTGAAGATATGATATTTAAACTGAGACTTTGAAGATGTAAATCAGACTGCCAAATGAAAATATTTGAGGATGTCACTTTGTACCTATGGTAAACCAAAAATAAGACAGAACTTCAGGCCAGGGCAACACAGAACATCTAGGAACCAAAGGAGCTCATAGTGGAATGACCATGATGAGTGAGGAAAAGCAATAAATGGGTTTATGCAGGAAAGGAACAGAAATGGAATAATATTTTTAAATGTTCAATTTTGACTTTTCTCCATAACACACAACAACTAATTAAGTAGAATTTGTTTATTTATCCTGCTTATTCTGTCTCTACCTATTAGAAAGTAATCTTCTTTGATACAGATATGCCATATCTGTATGTTCTGTGTGTTCCATAAAGAATGAATTCTAGTGGAACAAAAGTGGGAGTTAGAAGGTAACCAGGAGGCAACTATCCGATTCAAGGCTATGCATACTAATTTTGAGGATTAAGGTAGTGGTAGTGGAAAGTTGGAAAAATGGATAAATTTGAGGTACATTTTGGGAGGAGAGTCCACAGTACCTGCTGATGGATTTTATGGGAATAAAGAAAGGAGGGAAATACATAATCAGTGTTCAGCTTTCAGGCTGGAACAACTCTCTGAATTTTAGTATTTCCTTTGAGGAAAACAAAGAATCATGTTCAGTATGCATTATGTTTGAAATATCTATTAAACATGCTGGTAGAGCTGTAAGTGAGCAATTACAGGCATTTGGAAGTAAGATGAATGTGGAACTGTACCTGCTGGCGATCTTATTTGTCACTTGTCGCCACAGACAAGATCCATGACTTGCATGTGACTGAAGACCAAAAAATCAGTGTTGAATCAGATTGTTCCTCAGTTCTCCAAATGTGCATGTGGAAAACCTTATCTTTGTTTATAAACCTAATAGTCAAAATACTTAAGAGATTTCTAGTGTTTTGAATGTTTTTCTTTACTATTGGTAATAAAGTAATTAAAATCTAAGTCATTAGTTTTCATCATTTTGTTTTTGTATGTGAACTGAAATTGTATTTTTCCAAACACATAACAAAATTATGCTAATGCATGCCTAAACTACTCTTTTTCTGAAAGCAGGCCACTTGCAAGCTTTAAAACAATGTTAATGAATGCATATTCCAAATCTTTAAAAATCAAATGCCTCCTTTGAGACTTTTCTTTCCAGACAAAATATGTATGTTTTTTCCTTTTAGAGTTTTTTTTTTTTTTTTTTCTAGAGGTTTTACTTTTTTAAATATGATAAAAGCTCAGTATAAATGACAACAACACAACACAAAACTTCTATTCTGCTTCAGGGTCCAAAAATCCAATTATATTTTATTGTAAGAGTTGGAATAAAGTAAAAGAAAAAAGTGGGAAACACAAATACATCTTATAAGCAAAGTGAAGTAGTTTCCCTAGAGACAAGAATAAGATGTATCTTCCAACTTCATCCATCTTAGTATTCAGAGTACTGTTTCAGTTCAGTTGAGTTCAGTTCAGTCGCTCAGTCGTGTCTGACTCGTTGCGACCCCATGAATTCCAGCATGCCAAGCCTCCCTGTCCATCACCAACTCCCAGAGTTCACTCAGACTCACGTCCATCGAGTCAGTGATGCCATCCAGCCATCTCATCCTCTGTCATCCCCTTCTCCTCCTGCCCCCAATCCCTCCCAGCATCAGAGTCTTTTCCAATGAGTCAACTCTTCTCATGAGGTGGCCAAAGTACTGGAGTTTCAGCTTTACCATCATTCCTTCCAAAGAAATCCCAGGGCTGATCTCCTTCAGAATGGACTGGTTGGATCTCCTTGCAGTGCAAGGGACTCTCAAGAGTCTTCTCCAACACCACAGTTCAAAAGCATCAATTCTTCGGCGCTCAGCCTTCTTCACAGTCCAACTCTCACTGTTTACTATAGAGAATTTAAATACAGCCAATATATTCATCTGTTTCTTCAAATGTTATTACATCTTAATGGCCTTCACTGAATACTTTCAAATATACAAAATGACCACTTGCCCCCTTTTTGGATTAGACAGCTATTCAAAACTGTTGAATAAGCAAATAATTTTGTTTTCAAGGTACTATTTATTAGCTTAAGTCCTAGTAAATTGTGTACTTTCAATTGTGCACATCTTTTGAGAAGGGCTTGTCTAACTGCAACAAGTATTATCACAGCCCCATGGTTAGAACATCAAAGAAATGGGACAAAAATCAAAGGGAACTGGAGAAATAGGACCTACATGATTAATTATATGCACATGCCTGTTATGAGTGTGATTTCTATACTGTTATTGGAAATAATATACCACTATTTTGAAGTATTTTAAGACCGTTCTAGACACTGACTTTTTAGAAATCTTAATAAGTTAGTGACAGAGGCAGCCTCATGATACTACATTATCCACTTTTACCTGATTTCGATGAAAAAAGCCAATCTGATATTGTTTATTATATCATATATGAAAGCTTTCACTCTAATTTACAGTGAGAAACAAGGAAGAGAGTATGTTCCTAGAACAGTATAAAAGCAAAACTATATAATTAGAAAAAAATCATGTGGTTGGATACAACAGAAAACTAAATCTAATTAAAAACATATCAGATTGTACAAGAAATTATTTAATCATTATGTTTCTGTTTTTTTATGCATGTATCCATTGCTCACTCAGTCATGTCTCACTCTTTGCAACCCCAAGGACAGTAAAAATTTTCCAGGCAAGAATATTGGAGCAGGTTGCCATTTCCCACTCCAAGGGATCTTCCTGACCCATGGATCAAACTCCTGTTTTATTTGAACATAATTATCAGTTTGTGTTTGCAATAGACATTGAAATGTTTCAAAAATCATCTGAAATGTTTAGTGTTTCTCTCCCTATCCTACCCTGCACTCTCTTACTAGTGCACAGGGGCTCTGGCTTCCCCTCTTCTCTTATTTCAATCCCATCTGCCCTTTGGGCAAGGGGAAGTCCACTTGGCTCTGTAATATCTATTTATTATTTACTTTCCTATATTCTATAGCACCTTATTTTTTCTCTATACTATATTCCCAAAGATCCTGGAATAAGGAAAGACATTTTCTTATTGAATTCATTCCTCACCTGCTGCATGCATGCACTGTCCTCCATAACATACATTTAGTCAACTCTACTTCCTAGGTGCCAAATGCATTTCTCTTTGCTCTTCAATAGTCTATAAACTTCCAGATGTGAGGAACACTATATAATTTGAACAGTGCCTGTGCAAAATGGAATAAATAGGTATTTTTCCACCTGTGTGTCAAAGAAAGCTTCCAATCTCCTATTCAATAGTTTAGATGATGTCTGAGCTGCACATATGGAAAAAAATATATGTGTGTGTGTGTGTGTGTGTGTGTATAACACTAGCTTTGTGATGCTAAAGGGCCAACAGTTATACAAGATGTTTTGGCAGACCAAAATAAATTGTATTCAAATTTTCTATTCAGCTCAGTCACTCAGTTGTGTTTGACTCTTTGCAACACCACAGAGTGCAGCAACGCCAGGCCTCCCTGTCCATCACCAGCTCTTGGAGCTTGCTCAAACTCATGTCCATTGAGTTGGTGATGCCATCCAACCATCTTATCCTCTGTTGTACCCTTCTCCTCCTGCCTTCAATCTTTGCCAGAATCAGGGTCTTTTCCAATGAGTCCGTTCTTTGCATCAGGTTGCCAAATTATTGGAGCTTCAGCATCAGTCCTTCCAATGAATATTCAGGACTGATTTCCTTTAGGATGGACTGGTTGGATCTCTTTGCAGTCCAAAGGACTCTCAAGAGTCTTCTCCAACACCACAGTTCAAAAACATCAGTTCTTTGGCACTCAGTTTTCTTTATGGTACAACTCTCACATCCATACATTACTACTGGAAAAACCATAGTTTTGACTAGGTGAACCCTTGTTGCTAATGTCTCTGCTCTTAAACTGAACTTTTAGTCAGCTAAAAATCTCAAAACTTTCCTACTATCTTGTGATGTTTACCCTTCATCTCTCAGTCTGAGTTATCTTAAGCACAGAATTAATATTTCCCCTTTACACAATGCTTGATATACAGCAGAAATCCCATACTTTTTACAGAATGAAAAACATTAGAATAAAGCCATTTATAAACACATTTTTTTTTAATCTTAGGAGTAAATGAAGTGTTTTTAGAGATGCAAGCTATAAAAAGACTACAACCAGCCTATTTTTGACTTTGGACTTTCTCATAACTTCACTTTTTTATCTACTATGCCCTAAATTTCATTTATAAATGAAAGTTAAAAATGTAGAAAAATAATAAAAGAAATCTCATGTGCACTCTGTAAAAGGAATATATAAAACATTTCCAATAAAAATCTTTGATATAAACACACAATCCCAGTCACAGAGAAATATCACCACAACCTTAAGAGCTTAAAAATATAGAAAACTAAAGAAATAGAAACAGATCTTATTCAAGGAAACTGTATAAAAGTCAGCCTCTGTTGAAGGTCAAGGTTAATAACCCTTGAAGGGGAATCTCAGAGAAAGCAGAGGAACATAAGATTTCTACTAATTGTGGTGTCATACAAACCTATCAGTCATCAAAATCGGATCTTTCTCCAGCCTCAGAAATTTGCCTCTTGTGTTCTATTTTTAAAACCCCACATAATCCTTAAAGTTAATTCCCTAAAGTGTAGTTTCCCACTTGATATTTTTTGTTTCGTTTTCTTTTTTAAAAGTCCAACTGTTGTTCTTTCACATATCAATTGTCTTTTTAATACAGATAAAGAAGTATTGTATTCGTGAGCCATTGAGATCATCTCAGAAATTAACTGGGTCTTCTGAAGAGTTTGTAACCCCTCCAAGGAATTCGATGAGCATTTCAACCTTGTTACTCTTTGAAGCCTTTTTTTTTTATTATTAATAGTTAATTACTAAGGAAGCTGGTAACATATTGGTAGAAGTCCTTTACCAGAATGNCGTGAGCCATTGAGATATCTCAGAAATTAACTGGGTCTTCTGAAGAGTTTGTAACCCCTCCAAGGAATTCGATGAGCATTTCAACCTTGTTACTCTTTGAAGCTTTTTTTTATTATTATTAATAGTTAATTACTAAGGAAGCTGGTAACATATTGGTAGAAGTCCTTTACCAGAATGATACACATAGACTAAATCACATATCTTGGGAGTAACAATTCAGTTATAAAAGCAACTAACTCCATTATCATCCTGTCTTTTCTCTGAAGAAATCAGAAAGGACTATTAAATACTTTCCCAAAATTCAGATCAGTTGTATCCATCCAATTTCCTGATTTACTAGGATAATTACAGCATCTGAAGATGTTTACTGAATTAGCGAGTAAGTTGAGGACTATTTTTAGGACTAGAGTCAATCTCTAAATTTCTTTGGGGATAGAGGTATTGATAGCATAGTGTATTAGTTACTCAGTCATGTCCAGCTCTTTGTGACCCCATGGACTGTAGCCCTCCAAGCTCCTCGGTCCATGGAACTCTCCAAGCAAGAATAATGGAGTGGGCTGCCATTTCCTTCTCCAATTGATAGCATAAACAGGACTAAATGCAGCAAGAAGAAAAGGATTTAATACACACCTGGCTCTCTGTCCCTGGAGAACAGACACCTTGACCTTAGGAGTTCATCACAATTCAGGTCCAGGAGAGAGATAATATGGGAGATCATTCTATCCTAGCCCATTGAAAAATATTGCAACAGATATTGACTATTCAAGATACCAATGAATTCAGTTCTCTAAACGCATCTGAAATGTCCAAGGATGTATAAGTGGAGAACAGATTTATATTAGATCTAGTATTTTTTTCATGGCTACACTCCTAAGATTTATCAAGAAGGTAATATTCATGAAAAACTTATGGGGAGATGCAAAAACAAACATGGGAACAAAATCATTGCTAAGTGCATTTTTTCCATTCACTTTATCCAAATGTGCATTTATTATAATTATGCAAACACCAAGCTCTCATTTCTGATATTGTTGCTGAGATGAAAAAGATTTACAGTGAGGGTTTGAGGGTTATAGTATCCTTATTTTCTTTCTTCATGATGCTTTCATTTATGATCCATTAATATCAAAGATCTGGTTTTCTACCTAACAAAGTAAATCCATTCATAGGACTTGATCTGAGCATCTTAATTATTTCCTCTCTTTGTGACCTTTCAAGAGAAATAATATCTTCTGTTACTGGAAAAAAAAAAATAGACATGCAATTTATCACACTAGAACAAGCTCTTTACAGTTATTTTCTTAAGACAGTTACTAAATATAATTTTTTAAGATTTTTTTCAATCTTAGAAAAGTGTGAACTGCAAGACAATATATTTTGTTCTTTGTTTTGTTCAGGGATAAGTGATGCCTGGCAGTAAACAAACAGCTTTGGTGAAAAATTAATTCCTTTAAATCAATGCTAGTTTGTAACATTTTAGTTCATAAATCATAACTTATAAACCACAAAGGAAGTAAATCTCTCTCAAAGAGTATGTATCCTTCAGAATGACCTGTGAACTGCCAAGTTGTGAGTCACTGTCTTCCCATCTGAAACTTTCCTTTGAAAGATTTATTACCCACATTATTGGCTATTAACTAAGAATAATTTAGTAGTGGGTTGATGATATAATTCAAATAGGTCACTGAAATCTAATCCCTAGTCCTATAAAACACATACTATCAATCAACGAATCAGAAGTTTTTAAAATTTCTATATCAAATTCACGATGACTTAACTGATACCAATCTGAAATTGATGTTGACTCAGAATGTGATAGCAACTTTTGAGGAGAAACAGAGTACAAAAAATTGTTATGAATAAGTCAGTTAAGGCCGATTCCAAATATCAGTTTTAAAGATACTAGTCTGTGCTAAACTTTTCCTTCTTTCCATTTTTTATTTTTTTTATTTTTATTTTTTTGGCAAAGAGCAGTAGGTCATTGGTATCCATTTAAATTGTGTGTATGAATAAATAAAATATTTTCCAAACTTAGACATTAAGTGCTTAGATATCCAATTATTCAGAATTATGTATAAAACTTAAACATAATTTATCACAAAATTTAAAACCTGCATTTGGATTAATAAAAAGGTGCAATGATGTTTTACAAAATAATACCAAGTAGTTTTAAAAACTATAATCATTTTACACAAGTGACTGTCAAGTTATTGATTGAAAGATTCATGTAAATTCCTGGAGCTAACATGTGTTTATCTTTTGGGTTGGGCAAATGGAATTAAAGGAATTTTTTAAATGCTTTAAACACTCTCACAATTTAAACTCTTTCATCTACAATCAAATTAAAGCAAAGGCTAGATTTAACCCAAAATCTCTTATCTACCATTAGGGGAAAAGGAGATAACTGCAGATACAAAATAGCCAAACAGTCCTCCACGCTGGTTGAGGATTTCCTACCAAATTTACATTCTATCTCAGAACACAGACTATCATTAAAGAATCCCCTGCAAAATGATAGGGCTGACTAGAAAATGCTAGACTTTGATTCTAGTGTATTTGGATACTGTGAGCATTGTGTGGTGGGGTCTGGAAGTGGGTTCAGGTCAGTCGCTCAGTTGTATCCAACTCTTTGCGGCACCATGAATTGCAGCATGCCAGACCTCCCTGTTCACCACCAACTCCCGGAGTTCACTCAGACTCACGTCCATGAGTCAGTGATGCCATCCAGCCACCTCATCCTCGGTCGTCCCCTTCTCCTCCTGCCCCCAATCCCCCCCAGCATCAGAGTCTTTTCCAATGAGTCAACTCTTCGCATGAGGTGGCCAAAGTACTGGAGTTTCAGCTTTAGCATCATTCCTTCCAAAGAACACCCAGGACTGATCTCCTTCAGAATGGACTGGCTGGATCTCCTTGAAACCCAAGGGACTCTCAAGAGTCTCCTCCAACACTACAGTTCAAAAGCATCAATTCTTTGGCACTCAGCCTTCTTCACAGTCCAACTCTCACATCCATACATGACCACAGGAAAAACCATAGCCTTGACTAGACGGACCTTAGTCGGCAGAGTAATGTCTCTGCTTTTGAATATGCTGTCTAGGTTGGTCATAACTTTTCTTCCAAGGAGTACTCCTTTTCCTATTTGGAACCAGTCTGTTGTTCCATGTCCAGTTCTAACTGTTGCTTCCTGACCTGCATACAGATTTCTCAAGAGGCAGGTCAGGTGGTCTGGTATTCCCATCTCTTTCAGAATTTTGCACAGTTAATTGTGATCCATGCAGTCAAAGGCTTTGGCATAGTCAATAAGGTAGAAATAGATGTTTTTCTGGAACTCTGTTGCTTTTTCCATGATCCAGTGGATATTGGCAATTTGATCTCTGGTTCCTCTGCCTTTTCTAAAACCAGCTTGAATATCAGGATGTTCAGAAGATCTAAATGCATCTGAGTGTCCAACAAGATGGGGGAAACTACTCATGGCTTGTGAATTCAGAGTCACAGTGATTAGTGACAAATAAGTAATTATTGGGGCTTCCCTGGTAGATGAGTAGTGAAGCATTTGTCTGCAGTGAGGGTAAAAGTGAAAGTGAATTCATTCAGTCGTGTCTGACTCTTTGTGACCCCATGGACTGTAGCCTATCAGGCTCCTCTGTCCATGGGATTTTCCAGGCAGAGTGCTGTAGTGGATTGCCATTTCCTTCTCTAGGGGATCTTCCTGACCCAGGAATCAAACCCGGGTCTCCTGCATTGCAGGCAGACGCTTTACCATCTGAGCCAATTCTTGGGTCAAGAACATCCCTGGAAGAGGGCCTTACAACCCACTCCAGTATTCCTGCCTGGAGAACCCCATGAACAGAGGAGCCTGGTGGGCTACAGTCCATGTGGTCACAAAGAGTTGGACATGACTGAAGTGACTGAGTATGCACATATGCACAAGTAATTATTATGAAGGCCCAGAAATAATTAACCAGGACTTACAACATACCAGAGCCAAAGAATTGGAAACCTGGGTGTAGCAAAATATAAAGAGAGAAACCCACATTTGACATTAGCGAAATGTATATCCTGAAAAGTCAAGGACCAAGCATAGAGAAGTTTGAAAACTACATTTACTCTCTTGGGTAATTTACTTAGTGATAAGGAATATACATATCCATCCTAAAAAATTGAGCCACATTGCTAAGAGCATCTGTTTTATGCTAGATAGTTGTGCTCTAAGAAGCAGTGGATCATTGGGAATAACAAAAGCAACAACAGACCTATGGGACCTTGTGAACTAAAGTGATAATCCAAAAAGGTACTCAGGTATCAGAAAATAAAACTGGGAGAGAAATGTGAGATAAACTCTAGGAATAAAATTTTAAGAGCCTGTATCTAGAAGAAGGACTGGAGGGCAGAGTAAATTAACAGCAGAACTGATTCCTGGTACAAATGAACTTATTTACAAAACAGAAAAAGTCACAGATGTAGAAAACAATCTTATGGTTACCAAGGGGGATGTGGGAGGAAGGGATAAATTTGGAGATTGGAATTGACACATGCACACCACTATATATAAAATAGATAAATAATAAGGACCTACCCTACAGCACACAGAACTTTACTCAATACTCTGTTATAACCAATAAGGAAAAAGAATTTTAAAGAGTGGATATATGTATATGTATAACTGAATTGCTTTGCTGTACAACAAAAACCAATACAACATTGCAAATGAACTATAACTCAATAAAGATTTTTTAAAATATAATAAAAATGGTCCCTTGGTAAGGTCTAGATTGTTCTCAAATACAGTCATCAGACCTAGCTTGGTCAGATGATATGAATGAATTATGTGACCAAAGCCTTAAGAAGGGATCAATGAAGGTAGGAAATCAGATGGATTATTAATATGTAAAGTGGGTATTACCATGTGTTATCCCAACATACCTTTTTGGCCCATTAAAAACTGCCATCCTTCATAGATAGTAAAGCAATACAAAGCCAACATCCTTCTGTAACTTCAAGTTTCTGACATTAAGCTATAGAGGAAGGGAGACTGGTCTCCATTTGAACAGTGTCTGAGAAACTCACATAGGATGGGAGCCTATCTATCCCTTGTTTTGGTATTTTTGTACTTCAGTGTGCAGATTGGATTGAGGATAGAGGTGTAAAGGAAGAGATAAAGATATATTGAAAATGCCCATCTTTCACACAAATTCAAGCAGGAGCTACAAGCATATTTTATCACATTGGTTGATAGCTGCAAAATCACACCAAGTTCACCACAATGATTATTGATTGTGTGTCTGCTGTTATAAGGGCATTATGAAATAATGAGGGAAAGACAAATTCCCCTAATGCCATTTTGCATATATCCAGAGGATAATTTTGACATAGTTATTAATCATTATCATATAAACAAAAGTTATAAATGTTAAAAGAGAAATACACATATGGGATGAAATGGGTACACAGAGGAAGGAAAGAGCATATTTCATAACTGTGTCAGTCGGTCTCTTATTTATGAAGTTCAGTTCAGTTCAGTCACTCAGTCGTGTCCGACTCTTTGCGACCCCATGAATCGCAGCACGCCAGGCCTCCCTGTTCATCACCATCTCTGGGAGTTCACTCAAACTCACATCCATCGAGTCCGTGATGCCATCCAGCCATCTCATCCCTCATCCTCAGTCGTCCCCTTCTCCTCCTGCCCCCAATCCCTCCCAGCCTCAGAGTCTTTTCCAATGAGTCAACTCTTCGCATGAGGTGGCCAAAGTACTGGAGTTTCAGCTTTAGCATCATTCCTTCCAAAGAAATCCCAGGGTTGATCTCCAGAGAGGATAATATATCAATTAATACAGATAGAAGCAAAATACAGAAAGAAAACAATAAGGCACTCTTCCTCTTCATGGATCAAAGCCTTGTCATGGAAAAAGGACTTGCATAACTCAATGAAGCTAGAAGCCATGCCATGCAGGACCACCCAAGGCAGATGGGTTATAATGAAGAGCTCAGACAAAACGTGATTTATTGGAGGAGGAAATGGCAACCCACTCCAGTATTCTTGTCATGAGAATTCCATGAACAGTATGAAAAGGCAGAAAGATATGACAAGGGAAGAAGAGACCCCCCCCCCCCCAGGTCAGAAGGTGTCCAATATACTACTGGGGAACAGCAGAGGGCAGTTATTAATAGCTCCAGTAAGAATAAATCAGCTGGACCATAGGGGAAAGGACAATCAGTTGTGGATATATCTAGTAGTGAAAGTAAAGCCCAATACTGTAAAGCAAAGGACAGGAGTTTCAGCAGACTCTGAGACATAGTAAAGGACAGTCATTGGGCATGCTGCAGTCATTGGGGTTGTAAAAAGTCAGAAATGACTTAGCATCTGAACAACAACAATGCACAGTTACAAGAAGACAGGTTAAATAAACCATGATTACTCTGGTTACCTGTGTTGCAGAGATCAATAAATAGCAGGGCATATAACTTTGGAAGTATTTGGAGACCTAATGTCTTGAATGCAACATAGGAGTAAGAGAAGTGGATAGAGGAAATTGTGAAAAGACAAATGCTGAAAAACACTTTGAGAACTGCTGAATCCATAGATCCATGAAGCTCAAAAGGTCACTAGCAAGGCAAAAACAACAAGAGAAGAAAAAAAAAAAAAAGACACTGATTGAAGACTTCTAGATAAGTCACAGTGAAACTGTCCTACACCAAAAGGAAAGAGGAAATCTTAAAGTCAACTAAAAGGAAAAATAAAGGATTATCTTAAATACTGATCATAGCAAACAACCTCTACAACAATATAAGAGATGACCCTACACATGGACATCATCAGATGGTCAATACTGAAATCAGATTGATTATACTCTTTGCAGCCAAAGATGGAGAAGCTCTGTACAGTCAGCAAAAACAGGAATGAGAGCTGACTGTGACTCAAATCATCAACTCCTTATTGCCAAATTCAGACTTAAATTGAAGAAAGTAGGGAAAACCACTAGGTCATTCAGGTATGACCTGAATCAAATTCCTTATGATTATAAAATGGAAGTGAGGGACAAACAGATTCAAGGGATTAGATCTGATAGAGTGCCTGAAGAACTATGGACAGAAGTTTGCAACACTGTACAGGAAGCTGTGATTAAAACCATCCCCAAGAAAAAGAAATGCAAAAAGGCAAAATGGTTGTCTGAAGAGGCCTTACAAATAGCTGAGAAAAGAAGAGAAGTGAAAAGCAAAAGAGAAAAGGAAAGCAGAGAAGCAGAGTTCCAAAGAACAGCAAGGAGAGATAAGAAAGCCTTCCTTAGTGATCAGTGGAAAGAAATAGAGTTAAACAATAGAATGGGAAAGACTAGAGATCTCTTCAAGAAAATTAGAGATAGCAAGAAAATATTTCATGCAAAGAAGGGCTCAATAAAGGACAGAAATGGTATGGACTTAACAGAAACAAAAGATATTAAGAAGAGGTGGCAAGAATACACTGAAGAACTATACCAAAAAAATAAAAATCTTAATGACCCAGATAACCACAATAGTGTGATCACTCACCTAGAGCCAGACATCCTGGAATGCAAAGTCAAGTGGGCCTTAGGAAGCATCACTACGAACAAAGCTAGTGGAGGTAATGGAATTCCAGCTGAGCTATTTAAAATCCTAAAAGATGATACTGTGAAAGTGCTGCACTCAATATGCCAGAAAATTTTGAAAACTCAGCAGTGGCCACAGAACTGGAAAGGGTCAGATTCATTCCAATCCCAAAGAAAGGCACTGGTAAAGAAAGTTCAAACTACTGCACAAGTGTACTCATTTCACATGCTAGTAAAGTATGGGCTTCCCCCACAGCTCAATTGGTAAAGAATCTGCCTGCGATACAGGAGCCCCAGGTTCAATCCCTAGGTCAGGAAGATCCCCTGGAGAAGGGCATGGCAACCCACTCCAGCATTCTTGCCCAGAGAATTCCATGGACAGAGGAGGCTGATGGGCTACAGTCCATGGGGCCATAAAGAGTCTGACCCAACTGAGTGACTAACACACACACAGCAAAGAAATGCTCAAAATTCTCCAAGTGAGGTTTCAATGGTACATGAACCAAGAACTTCCAGATGTTCAAGCTGGCTTTAGAAAAAGCAGAGGAACCAGAGATCAAATTGCCATCTGCTAGATCATAGAAAAAGCACGAGAGTTCCAGAAAAAATATCTACTTCTGCTTCACTGACTATGCTAAAGCCTTTGGCTATGTGGATAACAACAAACTGTTGAAAATTCTTCAAGAGATAGGAATACTAGACAACCTTACCTATCTCCTGAAGACCTTTATGCAGGCAAGAAGCAGCAATTAGGACTGGACACAGAACAATGGAATGGTTGCAAATTGGGAAAGGAGTACACCAAGGCTGTATATTGTCACCCTGCTTATTTAATATCTATGCAGAGTGCATCAGGCAAAATTTTGAGCTGGATGAAGTACAAGCTGGAATCAGGAGTGCCAGTAGAAATATCAGTAACCTCAGATATGCAGATGATACCACCCTTATGGCAGAAAGCAAAGAGGAAAGAGCCTCTTGATGAAGGTGAAAGAGGATGGTGAAAAATCTGGCTTAAAACTCAACATTCAAAAAACTAAGATCATAACATCTGGTCCCATCACTTCATGGCAAATAGATGGAGTAACAATGGAAACAGTGACAGACTTTATTTTCCTGGGCTCCAAAATTATTGTAGATGGTGACTACTGTCATGAAATTAAAAGATGCTTGCTCCTTGGAAGAAAAGTGATGAAAAAACCCAGGCAGCATGTTAAAAAGCAGAGGCATTACTTTGTTAACAAAGGTCTGTCTAGTCAAGGCTATGGTTTTTCCAGTGGTCATGTATGGATGTGAGAGTTGGACTCTAAAGAAAGCTGAGCACTGAAGAATTGATAGTTTTGAACTGTGGTGTTGGAGAAGACTTTTGAAAGTCCCTTGAACTGGAAGGAGATCAAACCATTCAATCCTAAAGGAAATCAATCCTGAATATTCATTGGGAGGACTGATCCTAAAGCTGAAGCTCCAATACGTTGGCCACCTGATGCAAAGAGCCTACTCATCTGAAAAGACCCTGATGCTGGGAAAAATTGAAAGCAGGAGGAAAAGGGGAAGACAGAGGACGAGATGTTTGGATGAGATCACCCACATACTGGACATGAGTTTGAACAAATTCTGGGAGATGGTGAAGGACAGGGAAGTCTGGAGTGCTACAGTCTATGTGGTCACAAAGAGTTGGGCATGACTGAGGGACTGAACAACAACAGTATTCAAATCAGGTTACCTTCAAAGGGCTAACTTCAAAAGGGGCTTAACTAATTGAACAATCGATTCTCTATCTCAACACAGAAAATAATAAGCAAGTAGGATAGCTTTAATATGGTGATAGAAAATAACAATGAACCCAGAATTGTATAATGAGTGCAGTATCTTTTAAGATAACTATATAAAAGAAAAAAAATTGACTAATTTCATCACTAGATTTACTTTACACTAGAATTATAAAGAATATATTAAGTTGAAAGAAATTGGTCTTCCGTTGTAAACTATGATAAAACAGATTTAAAATTTTTTTAACCTCCAANCAAATCAGGTTACCTTCAAAGGGCTAACTTCAAAAGGGGCTTAACTAATTGAACAATCGATTCTCTATCTCAACACAGAAAATAATAAGCAAGTAGGATAGCTTTAATATGGTGATAGAAAATAACAATGAACCCAGAATTGTATAATGAGTGCAGTATCTTTTAAGATAACTATATAAAAGAAAAAAAATTGACTAATTTCATCACTAGATTTACTTTACACTAGAATTATAAAGAATATATTAAGTTGAAAGAGATTGGTCTTCCGTTGTAAACTATGATAAAACAGATTTAAAATTTTTTTAACCTCCAATTAAAATAAATAAATTTATATTAAAAAAAACTTAGAAGGTAATAAATGTGAGACAAATTCACAAATTAACACTGCCTATATAGAGTAATAATATCTATTGGTGTTGAAATAATTAAAGTACATGAAAACAATCATATAATTTAGAAATAGTATATGAAATTAAATTTTCAAAGGCAAAATCTTGAGAGTGTTAAACATTGTTTAACTTTGAACAATGATTTTAAAAAATTGCCTACCTGTAATAGTTGAAAGTCGTCTTTGAAAGAAAGGAAAACAGAATAGATATCTTATCAGCTGGTGTCATTTCCCCCCATAAATCAACATTTCTGTTCCCACTAGTAGTTCCTCACTTCAAATCTCAGCCTGAGGCTTTTTCTGACTAAAGAGTCTGGTTCACCTATCAATGACAAATAAAATAGTCAACAAATAAACTAGTTTTCTTCCTTGGGGGAGCCAATACCACTTGACATTTTCTACAGCATTTCCAAGAGGTCCCCACGACTGAGCCCCAGTTGTCCTCAGTAGTATCACGCTCAGTAGTTAACTGAATTAAGTGAACTTTCTTCTCTGCCTGTGTCACTTCTACACTAACTATTGGTTTTCCTGTATTATCTCTAATTTAAACTACTAACACATATTATTCTCAGGGAATGCTTCTGAGATAACCCAATCTATGACATTAATCAAGGAGAGGGAATAATGGGATAAGAAATACTCAAACACCCAAACATGGTAAGTAAGAATGAACAAGGTACGTAAACCTGATGGGAAAAAAGATTTGATAGTAATATGGTAGATTTTATTCAAATATATTAACTAAACAGATAAAAACTGACTGAAAACTCCAATTTAAAGAAAAAGGTTACCAGATACGTAGACAAATCAACAGATACAAAGAAAATCTAAAGAACACTATCAAACAACATGTGCTAATTGATATTTATAAAACACTCTACAGAGGAGCCTGACAGGCCTGGAAGGCTACAGTTCATGGGATTGCAAGGAGTTGGACGTGAATGGCTAACACTTGCACTTTTTCACTTTCATACCCCAGAATAGCTGATAGGTGGTATGATGGGCCATAAAATATATTGTCTCGATAATCTGAAAAGATTAAATATTCCAAAGTATATTCTGTGACTCAAATGTAATTAATTAGAAATTAGTAGCAATGACATCTAGTAAAATCTCAAGTATTTGGAATGAAACAACACACATTTATATAAACTATAGGTAAAAGAAGAGGTACCAAAAGGAGTTTAAAAAATATTTTGAACAGAATAATAATAAAAATACATCAATTACTTTAGACATCTACTTGGTAAGAGAAGAAATATTTTAAAAGAATGATCAAAGTATCTAACTTAGGAAGTTTAAAAAAAAAAAAAAAGAGGAAATTAAACCCAAAAGTGAAGGGGGGAGAATAAGAAAGATAAGAAAGAGTCAATGAAATAATAAAAATAAATCCATGGATAAATGTAATGAAGCTAAAAGTTGATTAAAATTAACAAACACAGTGAGCTCAAGAGGGAGAGGAGGAGTGAATGAACACAAATCACACATATCAGGGATGGATACTTCCACAAATTCTATAAATACTGAAGTATAATGAAGGAATATTAAAAACCAATTCATGTTAGTAATGTTGAAAATTTAGAAGAAGCAAACCCCATAAACAACATAATTTACTATATATGAATTAAAAGCATAGATCATATATAAATAGCAGTATCTCTATTAAATTCTTAACTAAAATCACTTCCAGAAGGAAAACTCAAAGTTCAGACTGCTTCACTGATGAATTCTATCAAATATTTAGGTAAGAAATAATACCAAAATTACAGAAATTCTTACTGAGGAATTCCTCTGAAAGAAAACTTTCTGACTCACTTTAAGAGAACCATGTAACATAGATCCCAAAAGCTAACAAAGATGCTATTAAGAAAATTATATTATAAACAAATATAGCTCTTAAAATTAGAAATAAAAATCTTTCATAATAATAGCAAAACAAATCTAGCAATATAAGTATAATATATATAGCCAAGCTAACTAATACAGTTAGTGTAACAAGCATCAATCAATATAATTTAGCAATTTAGCAATTGAATTAAAGAGAAAAAAGGTATGATTATTTTAATAGAGTCAAAAAGTGACAAAACTCAGTAACTATAACCATTATACGCTGGGCTGGAAGAAGTACAAGCTGGAATCAAGATTGTCAGGAGAAATATCAATAACCTCATACATGCAGATGACACCACCCTTATGGCAGAAAGTGAAGAGGAAATAAAAAGCCTCCTGAGGAAAGTGAAAGAGGAGAGTGAAAAAGTTAGCTCAAAGCTCAACATTCAGAAAACTAAGATCATGGCATCTGGTCTCATCATGTCATGAGAAATAGATGGGGAAACAGTGGCCTACTTTATTTTTCTGGGCTCCAAAATCACTGCAGATGATGAATGCAACCATGAAATTAAAAGATGCTTACTCCTTGGAAGGAAAGTTATGACCAACCCAGATAGCATATTCAAAAGCAGAGACATTACTTTGCCAACAAAGGGCTGTCTAGTGAAGGCTATGGTTTTTCCAATGGTCATGTATGGATGTGAGAGTTGGACTGTGAAGAAAGCTGAGCTCCGAAGAATTGATGCTTTTGAACTGTGGTGTTGGAGAAGACTCGTGTGAGTCCCTTGGACTGCAAGGAGGTCCAACCAGTCCATCCTAAAGGAGATCAGTCCTGGATGCTCACTGGAAGGACTATTGCTAAAGCTGAAACTCCAATACTTTGGCCACTTCATGTGAAGAGTTGGACTGATGTTGAAGCTGAAACTGCAATACTTCGGCCACCTGATGGGAAGAGCTGATTCATTTGAAAAGGCCCTGATGCTGGGAAAGATTGAGGACAGGAGGAGAAGGGGATGACAACATGGTTGGATGGCATCACTGACTCAATGGACATGATGAATTTGGGTAAACTCCAGGAGTTGGTGATGGACAGGGAGGCCTGGCATGTTGGGGTTCATGGGGTCACAAAGAGTCAGACATGACTGAGTGACTGAACTGAACTGAATATCTGACAATGACTTGTGTCTAGAATACATGGATAATTTCTACATATCAATAACTATCTAATAAAAATTAGGAAATAGTCTTTAAAAAACATTCTTAACAACATCAACAGTAAAGATATACAAATTGCCTATACACACACACACACACACAAATTGCCAATAAACTCATGAGAAGATGATAACATCATTACTAATCAGTTAAATGCACATCAAATCACAGTGTAGAAGCACTTAATGTTGTCATAATATGTAAAGATAAAGTGAATTCAACATTAAACATTGTCAAGAGTATAGGAATGTAAAACAGTACAACTATTCTACAAACTTTTACTGATTTCTTTTATAATTAATATGCAACATCCCCATGACTCATCAATTCCACTCCCAGGTACTTAATAAAAATGAAACATTTATTCACAAAAGTAATGGTTCAAGAATACTTGTAGCAACATTATCTCTAATAGTCTCAACCAGAAACAACTCAAATTTCTGAAAGGAGAATGCATTGCAAATTATGGTATATCTATACAGCAGGAGATTCCCTGTGGATTAGATGGTAAAGAATCTGCCTGCAATGCAGGAGACTCAAGTTCCATCCCCTGAGTTGGGAAGATCCCATTGAGGAGAGAAGGGCAACCCACTTAGGTATTCTTGGATGGAGAATTTCATGGACAGAGGAGTCTGGCAGGCTACAGTCCATGGGGCCTCAAAGAGTGGGACACTACTGAGTGACTAACACTTTCACTTCTCATACAGTAGGGTACAGCTGAGCCAGAATTATGAATAATGAACCAACCACTGTGCAACAATATGAATGAATCTGAAAAACATTTTAAATGAAAGAAGCCAGATATAAAAAGTACATACTACATGATTCTATAATATAAAGTTCAGAAATAGAAAAGACTCATCTAGTGAGAAAGTGGTTGCCTATGACATATGGATATAGTCTGGAAGGTGTTTTTGTATACTATGTGAGATGACAAAAATATATGCTGTATCTTGAAGTGTTGATTAAATGGATGTATGATTAGTCAATACTGATTGAATTTTATCTTGATATGGGAATATTTTACTGAAATTTTACCTCAATTTTAAAAATATTTTGTATTAAGATTGATGATTATTGATTTCATATTGTTACCTATCAGTGAGTAGTAGAAATTTTGAGTAAAGACTGTCTTTCCCATACCCAACATGAAACATTGCCAGCCTTCATTTATGACATAAATCCAATTATTTTACAGCCTTTAAGAAAATGTAACAAGTACCTCCTTAAAAAAAATTATTGTTAAATAAGTGTGTGTGTGTTCTGGTTGGGATTCAAAGAGCTGCCCAATTTTCTTTTCATCTTCTTAAGAGTTTAAGTTTAAACATTGGTATGTATCCCAATGTCTGAAAATACTAGGCATTCAAAAATAAACAGAAATAATCAATACTATTTTCCACAGAACTAGATCAAAAGAAAATTAAACACCAAAGAATTGATGTTTTTGAACTGTGGTGTTGAAGAAGACTCTTGAGAGTCCCTTGGACTGCAAGGAGATCAAACAGTCCATCCTAAAGGAAATCAGTCCTGAATATTCATTGGAACGACTGATGCTAAAGCTGAAACTCCAATACTTTGGCCACCTGATGCAAAGAGCTGACTTGTTTGAAAAGACCCTGATTCTGGGAAAGATTGAGGACAGGAGGAGAAGGGGATGACAGAGGTTGAGATGGTTGGATGGCATCACTGACTCAATGGACATGGGTTTGGGTGGAATCCGGGAGTTGGTGATGGACAGGGAGGCCTGGTGTGCTACAGTTCATGGGGTTGCAAAGAGTAGGACATGACTGAGTGACTGAACTGATACTGATACTGATGGAAACAAAGAAAACTCCAAATACCTAAAGCAATCTTGAGAAAGAAAAATGTAACTGGAAGAGTCAGGCTTCATGACCTCAGACTATATATACTACCTAGCACTACAGTTACCTAAAGAGTATGGTATGGCATAAGAAAAATAAAAGATGCAGATGAAACAAGATTAAAGATTAAACTAAAGAAAATGAAACAAGATTAAAATCCAGAAATAAACCCATGCATCTCTGGTCAAAAAGGAAGAATATACAATGGACACATACAGACTGATAGTGAAGGGGTGGAAAAGATATTTCATGCAAATTTGGACCAAAAGAAAGCAGGAGTAGCAATACTCCTATCAGATGAAATAGACTTTAAAGTAAAGACTGTGATAAGAGACAAAGAAGTACACTACATAATAATCAAAGGATCACTCCAATAAGAAGATAAAATTAGAAATATTTATGCACCCCAACATAGGCACATCTCAATATGTAAGGCAAATGCTAATGAGCATGACAGGGAAAATTAACAGTAACACAATAATAATGGTGGACTTTATTACCCTACTCACACCTATGGATAGATCAACCAAATAGAAAATTAGTAAGGAGACACAACCTTTAAATGATACAACGGACCAGTTAGACCTAATTGATATCTACAGGCCATTTCACCCCAAAACAATGGAATTCACCTTTTTTCCAAGTGCACACAGAAGATTCTCCTGGGCCATAAATCTAGCCTTGGTAAATTCAAAATAACTTAAATCATTTCAAGCATCTTTTCCAGTCACAATGCAGTAAGATTAGATGTCAACTACAGAAAGAAAAAGAAAAAGAAAACTATTAAAAATACAAACATATGAAGACTAAGCAACACACTTCTGAATAACCAACAGATCATGGAAGAAATCAAAAAGGAAATCAAAATATTCATAGAAACAAAGGAAAATGAAAACAGGACAATCCAAAATCTACTGGATTCAGTAAAAGCAGTTAAGAGGGATATTCATACCAATACAAGGCTACCTCAAGAAACAAGAGAAACATCAAACAAACAACCGAACTTTACATTTAAAGCAACTAGAAAGAGAAGAAAAGAGAACCCCAAAGTTAGTAGAAAAAAAGAAATAATAAAAATCAGAGCAGAAATAAGTGAAAAAGAAATGAAGGATACAATAGCAAAAAAACAAAACTAAAAGCTGGTTCTTTGAGAAGATAAATAAAATAGACAAACCATTAGCTAGATTCATCAAGAAATAAAGGGACAAATCAAGACCACAATGAGGTACCATTTCACACCAGTCAGAATGGCTGCGATCCAAAAGTCTACAAGCAATAAATGCTGGAGAAAAAGATCATTAGAGACTACTATGAGCAATTATATGCTAATAAAATGGATAGCTTGGAAGAAATGGACAAATTCTTAGAACAGTATAACCTTCTGAAACTGAATCAGGAAGAAATAGAAAATCTTAACAGACTCATCACAAGCATGGAAATCAAAGCTGTTATTAAAAATCTTCCAACAAACAAAACCCCAGGACCAGATGGCTTCACAGATGAATTTTACCAAAAATTTAGAGAGGAGCTAACATCTATCCTACTCAAACTCTTTCAGAGAATTGCAGAGGAAGATAAACTCCCAAACTCATATGAGGTCAGCATCACCCTAATACTGAAACCAAAGATGCCACAAAAAAAAAAAAAAAAAAAAAAA
>SJYT01068889.1:151448-162051 GCA_006410635.1 Cephalophus harveyi
AAAAAAAAAAAAAAAACTATAGGCCAATATCACTGATGAACACACATGCAAAAATCCTCCACAAAATTCTAGCAAACAGAATCCAGCAACATATTAAAAAGATCATACATCATGAACAAGTGGGCTTTATCCTGGGATGCAAGGGTTCTTCAATATTCATAAATTAAGCAATGTGTAACAACATAAAACAATTTAAAGATAAAAAGCATATGATTATCTCAATGGATGCGGAGAAAGTCTTTGACAGAATTCAACACCCATTTATGATAAGAACTGTCCAGAAAGTAGACATAGATGGAACATACCTCAACAGTGTAAAAGCCATATTTGACAAACTCACAGCAAACATCATCCTCAATGGCAAAAAATTGAAAGCATTTCCTATTGGTGCCCACTCTCACCACTACTATTCAACATAGTTTTGGAAGACCTAGCCACAGCAATCAGAGAACAAAAAGAAATAAGAGGAATCCAGGTGGGAAAAGAAGAAGCAAAACTCTCACAGTTAGCAGATGACAGGACCCTCTACATAGAAAACTCTAAAGACACCACCAGAATATTACTAGAGCTAATCAATGAATATAGAAAAGTAATAGGATATAAAATAAATATATAAATCTCTTACATTCCTATACACTAACAATGAGAAAATAGAAAAACTAAGGAAACAATCCCATTCACCAGTGAAACAAAAAGAATAAAATATTTAGGAATAAATTTATCTAAAGAACCAAAACACCTATATACAGGAAACTGTAAAACACTGATGAAAGAAATCAAAGGTGACACAGATAGATGGAGAAACACATCATGTTAAGGGACTGGAAGAATCAATATAGTGAAAATGAGTATACTACCAAAGCAATCTATAGAGTCAGTGCAATTCCTATCAAGCTACCAACAGTATTTTTCACAGAACTAGAACAAACAATTTCACAATTTGTATGGAAACCAAAAAACTCAAATAGCCAAAGCAATCTTGAGAAAGAAGAATGGAACTGGAGGAATCAACTGCCTGATTTCAGATTATACTAAAAAGCTACAGTCATCAAGATAGTATGGTACTGGTACAAAGACAGAAATATAGATCAACGGAACAAAATTGAAAGCCCAGAGATAAATCCACGCACCTATGGACAACTTATCTTTGACAAAGGAGGCAAGAATATACAATGGAGAAAAGATAATCTCTTTAACAAGTGGTGCTGGGAAAATCGGTCAACCACCTGTAAAAAAATGAAACTAGAACAGTTTATAACACCTACATAAAAACAAACTCAAAATGGATTAAAGATCTAAATGTCAAACCAGAAACTATATTAATTTTAAAGGAAAACCGGCAGAATAGTCTTTGACATAAATCACCAAAAGATCCTCTATGATCCACCTCCCAGAGTAATGGAAATAAAAACAAAAATAGACAAATGGGACCTAATTAAACTTAAAAGCTTTTGCACAACAAAGGAAACTACAAGCAAGGTGAAAAGGCAACCTTCAGAATGGGAGAAAAAAACAGCAAACAAAGCAACTGACAAAGAATTAATCTCCAAATACACAAACAGCTCATGCAGCTCAATACTAGAAAAATAAATGACCTAATCAAAAAATGGGCCAAAGACAAACAGACATTTCTTGAAAGACATACAGATGGCTAGCAAACACATGAAAAGATGCTCAACATGACTCACTATCAGAGACCTGCAAATCAAAATCACAATGAGGTACCATCTCACACAGGTCAGAATGGCTGCCATCAAAAGTCTACAAACAACAAATGCTGGAGAGGGTGTGGAGAAAAGGGAACTCTCTTACACTGTTGGTGGAAATGCAAACTAGTATATCCACTCTGGAAAACAGTATAGAGATCCCTTAAGAAACTGTAAATAGAACTACCATGTGACTCAGCAATCCCACTGCTGTTCATACACACCAAGGAAACCAGAATTAAAAGAGACACATGTACCCCAATGTTCATTGCAGCACTGTTTACAATAGCTAGGACATGGAAGCAACCTAGCTATCCATCAGCAGACAAATGGATAAGGAAATTGTGGTACATATACATGATGGAATATTACTCAGCTATAAAAAAGAACACATTTGAGTCAGTTCTAATGAGGTGGATGAAGCTGGAGCCTATTACAGAGAGTGAAGTAAGCCAGAAAGAGAAACACCAATACAGTATACTAACATGTATATATATGGAATTTAGAAAGACGGTAACGATGACCCTATATGCTGCTGCTGCTGCTGCTGCTAAGTCGCTTCAGTCATGTCCGACTCTGTGTGACCCCATAGATGGCAGCCCACCAGGCTCCCCTGCCCCTGGGATTCTCCAGGCAAGAACACTGGAGTGGGTTGCCATTTCCTTCTCCAGTGCATGAAAGTGAAAGTCAAAGTGAAGTCGCTCAGTCATGTCTGACTCTTTGCAACCCCATGGACTGCAGCCTACCAGGCTCCTCCACCATGGAATTTTCCAGTCAAGAGTACTGGAGTAGGGTGCCACTGCCTTCTCCAATGACCCTATATGCAAGATAGCAAAAGAGACACAGATGTAAAGAACAGACTTTTGGACTATGTGGGAGAAGACAAGGGTAGGATGATATGAGAGAATCGCACTGAAACATGTATATTACCATATGCAAAATAGATGACCAGAGCAAGTTCAATGCATGAAGCAGGACACTCAAAGCTGGTGCTCTGGGACAGCCCTGAGGGATTGGGTGGGGAGAGAGGTGGGAGGGGGATTCAGGATGTTGGGATACATATACACCCATGGTTGATTCAAATTGATGTATGGCAAAAGCCACCACAATACTGTAAGGTAATTAGCCTCCAATTAAAATAAATTAACTTTTTTTAAAAGAATATACAATGGAAAAGGACAGTCTCTTCAGTAAGTGGTGCTGGGAAAATTGGATAGCTACATGTAAAAGAATGAAATTAGAACCTTCTCTGACACCATACCAAAAAATAAACTAATTATGGATTAAAAACCTAAATGTAAGACCAGATACTATAAAATTCCTAGAGGAAAACATAGGCAAAACAGACATAAATCTTAGCAGTATCTTTTTGGATCCATCTCCTAGAGTACTGGAAATAAAAACAAAAATAAACGAAAAATATCTGATTAAACTTAGAAGCTCTTGTACAACAAAGGAAACCATAAACAAAATGAAAAACAACCTACAGATTGAGACAAAACAATTATAAACAATGTGACCACCAAGGGATTAATTTCCAAAGTAAATAAAATATGCAAAAACAGCTCATACAGATCAATATGAAAAATTACCCAGTCAAAAACAGAGGAGAAGATTTAAATAGCTATTTCTCCAAAGAGGACATACAGATAACCAACAGGCACATGAAAAAAAGGCTCAACATTATTAAAGAAATGCAAATTAAACCTACAATGAGGCATCATTTCACACCAATAAGAATGGCCATCATGAAAAAGTCTAAAACCAATAAATGCTAGAGAGGGTGTGGAGAAAAAGAAATGCTTCTACATGGTTGGTCAGAATGTTTTCCATAGTGGTGTTTTCCAAAGCCACTTTGGAAAACAGTATGAAAGTTCCCCAAAGCACTAAAAATAGAGTTGCCATAGATCCAGAAATCCCACTCAGGCATATATCCATAGAAAACTATAATTCAAAAAGATATATGAACTCCAATCTTCCTAGAAGCACTATTTTCAACAGTCAAGACATGGAAGCAACCTAAATGTCCATCAACAGATGAATAGAAAAAGAAAACGTGACATATATATGTGTGTATATATGTATGTGTGTGTATATTTGTGTGCATATATACATATATTCATATATATATATATATTTAAAATATTACTCAGGCATAGAAAATAAAGAAAGCCAGTTCTAGCAATATGGATGGCCCTGGAGATAATCATACTAAATAAGCCAGACAGAGAAAGTAAATATATATCACTTACATGTGGAATCTTTAAAAAAAGAGATACAAACAAACTTACATATAAAAGAAAAAGACCCACAGACACTGAAAACAAACTTATGGTTAACAAAGCAGAAAGGAAAGGGGAGTGATAAATCAAATTTTTGACTTAACATACACAATACATAAATAGATAACATAAATACATAAATAGATTACAATACACAAAATAGATAACCAATAAGGACCTACTGTATAACAGAGAACTATACTCAATATATTATAATAACCTATAAAGAAAAAGAATCTGAAAAAGATGATGTATACAAGAAACTGAATCACTTTTCTATACACTTGAAATTAATAAAACATTGTACATCAAACGCTGTTGTTCAGTTGCTCAGTTGTGTCCAACTCTTAAATACCCTGTGGACTGCAGCACCCCAGGCTTCCCTCTCCTTCACCATCTCCCAGAGTTTGCTCAAATTCATGTCCATTGAGTAGGTGATGCAATTCAACCATCTTCTACTCTGTCACCCCCATCTCCTCCTGCCTTCAATCTTTCCCAGCATCAGGGACTTTTCCAATGAGTTAGCTCTTTGCCTCAGGTAGCCAAAGCATTGGAGCTACAGCTTAAGCATCAGTCCTGCCAATGAACATTAAGAACTGATCTCCTTTAGGATGGACTGGTTTGATCTTGCCGTCCAAGGGACTCTCAGGTATCTTCTCCAACAAAACAGTTCAAAAGCGTCAGTTCTTTGGTGCTCAGCCTTCTTTATGGTCCAACTCTCACATCCATACATGACTACTGGAAAAACCATAGCTTTGACTAGACAGACTTTTTCAACGAAGCAATGCCTCTGCTTCTTAATATGCTGTCTAGCATCGTCATAGCTTTTCTTCCAAGAAGCAAGCATCTTTTAATTTCATGGCTGCAGTCACTTCTGCAGTGATTTGGGGGCCCAAGGGAAAAAAAAAAGGTTCTCACCGTTCCCATTGTTTCCCTATCTATTTGCCATGAAGTGATGGGACCAGATGCCATGATCTTAGTTTTTTGAATGTTGAGTTTCAAGCCAGATTTTTCACTCTTTCACTTTCATCAATAGGTCCTTTAGTTCCTCTTCGTTTTCTGGCATAATGGTGGTATCATCTGCATATCTGAGGTTATTGATATCTCTCCCAAAAATCTTGATTCCAGCTTGGGCTTCATCCAGCCTGGCATTTGCTTGACGTACACGGAATACAAGTTAAATAAGTAGGGTGACAATATGCAACCTTGGTGTACTCCTTTCCCAATTTTGAACCAGTCCATTGTTCCACACCCTATTCTAACTATTGCTTCTCGGCCTGCATACACGTTTCTCTGGAGGCAGTTAAGGTGGTCTGGTATTCCCATCTCTTGAAGAATTTTCCACAGTTTTTTGTGATCCACACAGTCAAAGGCTTTAGCATAGTCAATAAAGCAGAAGTAGATGTTTCTCCAGAAATCTCTTGCTTTTTCTATGATCCAATGGGTGTTGGCAATTTGATCTCTGGTTCCTCTGCCTTTTCTAAATCCAGCTTGTACATCCGAAAGTTCTTGGTTCACATACTATTGAAGCATAACTTGAAGAATTTTGAGCTTTATCTTGCTAGCATGTGAAATGAGTGCAACTATGCGGTAGTTTCAACATTCTTTTCCATTACCCTTCTTGAGATTGGAATGAAAACTGACCTTTTCCAGTCCTGTGGCCACTGCTGAGTTTTTCAAATTTACTGGCATATTGAGTGCAGCACTTTTACAGCATCGTCTTTTAGTATTTGAATCAACCAGTATCCATCATCATAAATTTTATAAAAAATAAGATTTTTATTTTATTTTTTATAAAAATTTATAAATTTTTATTTATAGTTCAGCTGGAATTCCATCACCATATTTTATTTCAATAAATGTTTATTGAAATCAACTATACTTCAAAAAACTTTTTTTTTAAATAAATTGTTTGGCAACATGTTATAAAATATTTTACACTTGAACATTTAAAAAAAATAATTTGCAAAAATTACCTTAAAAGTTAATAGCAATAATTACAGAAAAAGAAAAATTAGATATTTGTTATGCCCAGAACTTTAGTACTATCTATTTTATATGGTTAGAATTACTTAAACCTCTAAATCTAAACACATTCCACCCTATATATTCTCACAAGATAAGTGAATGTGTAAAATTTTAAAATCTGAGCCAGGGAATATTTTGGTTTAAATTAAGTTCTATGCCTTTGTTACATGTAGTTATGACTTTAATATTACTAATCTTCTGTTCCACTGATGTTATATTTTTATTTTTAAGAGATGTGGCAATGGGCAAAAAAGCGTGGAAGGGTAATATTAATAAATGCCAATGAGGGCTCCATGAACAATTATCATAAACTAGAAGAGTTGTAAGTTATTATTTTCCCTGCATTTATCAGACATTATTAAAAATTACTTATTAATTAGAAATAAGGCCTATATTCTTTCCTTGTCTCATGAGTTACTGTTTCACAAACACACACAAAACATCTAGTGTAGTAACATGTACTTGTGTTCTATTTACTATTAAGAGTACAGAATCTATAAAGCTGCATCTTAACACATAGATTTCTACATGGTATAATATATATCTCAGGCTATGTCTAAAACCTGGAATTCAGCCACTAGCGCTGCTGATTTTTCAACCTCATCTTATTCATTTAGAAGGTAGCAAGAGCAGATACAGTGCCCCCACAAGACCCTCTTCCCTTCCTCTCCTCCCTCCTTTTTCTTTCCTTCAGAGATGAATTGAATAACTCAGCCCCTTTTTCTTAGGCTAAATGATAGGACTCTATGGAAACTTAAAAATAACATCTTTGCATTGCAGTTCTTTTAAAAACTTATCTTGTATCCCTTGACAGGAAGAGGGGCAGTGATTTTGAATTTCCAGATACAGTTCATTTACACGTTCCTCTCTCCCCTGCCCCAATCCTGCCCTGGCTCAAATTCTGTTCTAATTGTAAGCCCTCTGAAAGCAAGAACCATGTTTTATTTGTTTAGATCTAGATCTAGGTAGTGAACTAGTTTACATAATGGATTAATAATAACACCAAGAATAATTTTTCAGATAAATTTATGACAATGGTGAGAAATTAGATAATTTTTAAAAATATCATTCTGTCAACATGTTGTTGAGCTGGTATTTGAACTAAGGCAATGTGAAGAGTTGACTCATTGGAAAAGACTTTGATGCTGGGAGGAATTGAGGGCAGGAGAAGAAGGGGACGACCGAGGATGATATGGCTGGATGGCATCACGGACTCGATGGACATGAGTCTGAGTGAACTCCGGGAGTTGGTGATGGACAGGGAGGCCTGGTGTGCTGCGATTCATGGGGTCACAAAGAGTCGGACACGACTGAGCGACTGAACTGAACTGAATGTGATTCCAGAGCTTGTTCTTATGTTCTTTGTGCCCATTGGCTCCAGTTAATAATGGTTGAAAAAAAAAATTCCATCCCAACAAATATCTTTTCCTTTTCTCTCAACCCAGCCAAATCCTATCTCTCTTGAAATCTTCATTCCAGTGCATTCTCTTCCTGCATTCTCTCCCTCCCTTGCTGACCTCCCATATTTACTGCTCTTAAACACAATTCTGTCATTTCTATTGCCACATATATTTGGCCTCTGCTGCTGCTGCTGCTGCTAAGTCGCTTCAGTCGTGTCCGACTCTGTGCAACCCCATAGACGGTAGCCCACCAGGCCCCCCCGTCCCTGGGATTCTCCAGGCAAGAACACTGGAGTGGGTTGCCATTTCCTTCTCCAGTGCATGAAAGTGAGAAGTGAAAGTGAAGTCGCTCAGTCGTGTCCGACTCTTAGCGACCCCATGGACTGCAGCCTACCAGGCTCCTCCATCCATGGGATTTTCCAGGCAAGAGTACTGGAGTGGGGTGCCATTGCCTTCTCCGTATTTGGCCTCTATTGATTCTTAAAGCCTATAAAACATGTTTACATGGTACTTAGGAAATTTTCTAATATCTATACACACTATTACACTTATATTCCAACTATATTATAATATTACATATATATATAGTTGTATGTATACTGAAGCATATAGCAGGATTGAGATACATGGAAATAACTAAATATTTCTATAGTATAATATGAAAAACTGTCAAAAATTACTTCAAAAATGATTTATTTGAACAAATTGTATATGGTATAAAATATGTAAATATTTTACTTCCAACTTTACATAAACAACAAATGTTTAAAATTAATTAAATTCAGTCATCAGATTTCAATGAGAGACGTGTGTGTTTTCCCTTGCCATCATTTTATACAAGATAATATGGAGAGCACACAGGACATTATAGGCAATTCTAAACACTGACCTTATTGTGCTATTTACTTTTCATTAGGCAAGTGGATTTCTCAGATATGAATCATCTGGTGAATATGCTGTCTCTTATACACATCTAGATGTGTATAAGAGACAGATTATAATCAATATATTAGTACAAAATGCACATAAAATTTTACAAAAAGCTTATAAATAATGATCATCATGTAGCTTTTTTTTAAGTAAAAGAATCTCAAAAACATACACATTAATTACTTTTGTCTAAAACCTTTATTGAACTAAATACATCAATGAATACTGGAAAGATGTGTATAAGAGACAGAAGTGAAGTCGCTCAGTCGTGTCCGACTCTTAGCGACCCCATGGACTGCAGCCCACCAGGCTCCTCCATCCATGGGATTTTCCAGGCAAGAGTACTGGAGTGGGGTGCCATTGCCTTCTCCGTATTTGGCCTCTATTGATTCTTAAAGCCTATAAAACATGTTTACATGGTACTTAGGAAATTTTCTAATATCTATACACACTATTACACTTATATTCCAACTATATTATAATATTACATATATATATAGTTGTATGTATACTGAAGCATATAGCAGGATTGAGATACATGGAAATAACTAAATATTTCTATAGTATAATATGAAAAACTGTCAAAAATTACTTCAAAAATGATTTATTTGAACAAATTGTATATGGTATAAAATATGTAAATATTTTACTTCCAACTTTACATAAACAACAAATGTTTAAAATTAGGCATATTGCCAACACTTACAACTTTAGAATTTACAGTTACAATAAATCTCAGAGCAAAATACTTTTTGGTTACAAGAGCAAGCATGTCAACTCATGCCATTTTTCTTCATTCCATCTATGTGCTTTGCTGTATAAGCAAAAAATGCTCTATTTGGATGTCAGAGAGAACATGAATAAAAACCCATTAGCTACTCCATGTGTCTAATAAGCTAAGATTATGAAACCAACAGAACATCTGTTTTTCCTGCGAGGTAGTGACAACTTCAACTCTAGTTGCAATGGTCTGCTATTAGCTATCATTAAAGCTAGTACTGACTGTATATGTCATCTCTCATTATGAAGCTGCATTAACTCATCATTTAATTCCATGCCCTTTTCAAATCATGCCCTTTAGTGTTAACTTCACAAAATTGTTCTAACACTTTTAAAACACTCTATATCCTCTACCTTTATCATGTAATGATGAGTTGTATTAATTTGAGGGGAAATAAAAGTATCTCTATATATGGAATAAATGTAGCTTCTCTGTTGACTCTCCCTTTCCCTCTTGTCTTCTCCCACCTTCACCAGAAGATGGAAAGATATTGACTTACTTTAAGAAGCTAATCACAAAGTTATTTACATGCTCACTCCTAAGAGAAGTGCATTTACTTCCCAATCTATAGAATGTTGATTATGCCATGTGCACATTAGCTTCCTCTCTTCCTTCCTCTTACATACTGTTATACTTATCATGACACATCCTATTGACTTATGGAGCTATAATACCATTCCTATTAGTGTAAATGTTTGTGAATTTCAAGTTTTATTTCCATTTGAAAACATATGCCACTTGAAGTCAGTGGCCATCTTTCCATGAATTGAACATACATCCTTGTTCTAAGTATATGTTGAATATGGTAAAAGAGCGATTTACAGAAAAATCAATTGATCCTAGGCATATATAATAGAGTAATTGTAAAAATGCATGATTTAACTGGATATACATGTATCTTATAAAAACTTACATTTTGTAGAATCTTATAGGATGTAAAGATGAACAGCATAGCAGTTTATAAGAACACAGGTTTTCTGCATAACATTTCATAGTGGAATGCTCCCTCTGAATTATTTTTTCAAGTAAACTCTGTTCTAACAATACTGTGAGTTTCTAGATCCATTTTTATGAGACCCAAAAGTGCTCTCAAAAAGGCAAACATGCCAATGAAAGACAGAATGGATGCCACTTTATATTTTCACCTTAAACTTACTGTAAACTTCACTGCTTTAGTGATGTTTAGAATTAACATAGCAGTGTATAGAATTAACACCTATATTTAAGTCACTATAACTTGCTATGTTGTATACTAAAAAGCAGTTGGGAGGTAAATTTATGTTGTTTCCACAACATGCCAGATACAAATATTTATAGCACTGTATTCATGAAATTATATACATAATGCATAAAGAAATTTGACGAAGAAAACATGTGAAATAGTTGACATTCCTGATAGCTAGTGATTTCACATGATTTATCATATGTCACCTCATGAGTTAAATAATGGCATTTTAGCTCATCTAAGTATAACTC
>SJYT01068889.1:165758-266280 GCA_006410635.1 Cephalophus harveyi
CTCATATAATAAAGGAAATATATTTATTAAAAATTATATTATTGCTTTTTAAGTTTACTATTAACTCAATAATATAATTAAGTGCAACCTTTCAGCATATAGGAATTGTAAAATTATAATCAATATATTAGTACAAAATGCACATAAAATTTTACAAAAAGCTTATAAATAATGATCATCATGTAGCTTTTTTTTAAGTAAAAGAATATCAAAAACATACACATTAATTACTTTTGTCTAAAACCTTTATTGAACTAAATACATCAATGAATACTGGAAGAACTGGATAAACTGAAGTCTTATGTTCCTTCAGTAAACTAAAAAGGATCATTTGCAACATGCCATTCAAAACAGTTTTAATATACGTTATACTTAAACCCTAATAAATATATTTATCCTTCTAGATTTACAAAATATGATTTAATTTCATCTTTCCAATTCAGAAGAAACAATTACTACAAGACTGTATATTGTCAGCTTGTTTATTTAACGCATATGCGGAACACATCAAGCAAAATGCCAAGCTGGATGAATCACAAGCTGGAAATCACAATTGCCAGGAGAAATATATCAGCAAATTCAGATGTGTAGATGACACAACTCTAATGACAGAAAGTGAAGAGCAACTAAAGAGTCTCTTGATGAGGGTGAAAGAGGAAGTGAAAAAGAGAGCTTAAAATCCACGTGATGCAAAGAGCTGACTCTTAAAAAGGACACTGATGCTGGGAAAAGAAGGTAAAAGAAGGGGCAGCAGAGGATGAGATGGTTAGACAACACCACTGACTCAATGGACATGAATTTGAGCCAACTTCAGGAGACAGTGGACAGAAGAGCCTGACATGCTGCAGTCCATGAGGCTGCAGAGTCATACATGACTTAGTGACTTTACAACAAAGTACTTTAGAATTTATTCTGTCTTCTTCATTTGCCATAATGAAATAAGTGAATAATGGTCATTTTTTTAATGTGCAAATAAAACAGTATGGAACTATATGACACAGATTAGTTACCAGAGATCAGAACTGATATGGTTAAGTGAGGCATTTTCTATCTTCCTTCCCATAAGTGATTTTAGATAACACCTGCTATACAAAAAAAGCTAGTAGAAGTGATGGAATTCCAGTGGAGCTACTTCAAATCCTAAAAGATGATGCACTCAATATGCCAGCAAATTTGGAAAACTTAGCAGTGGCCAGAGGACTGGAAAAAATCAGTTCTCATTTCAATCCCCCCAAAAAGGCAATGTCAGAGAATGCTCAGACTACCACACAACTGCACTCTGCTAACACACTAGCAAAGTAAATGCTCAAAATTCTCCAAGCTGGGCTTCAACAGTACATGAAATGAGAACTTTGAGATGTTCAAGCTGGGTTTAGAAAAGGCAGAAACTAGAGATCAAATTGCCAACACCTGTTGGATCATAGAAAAAGCAAGAGAATTCTGGAAAAAAAAAAATCTATTTCTGCTTTATTGACTATGCTAAAGCCTTTGATTGTGTGGATCACAAAAAACTGCAGAAAATTCTTCTGGAGATGAGAATACCAGACCACCTGACCTGCCTCCTGAGAAACCTGTATACAGGTCGAGAAGCAACAGTTAGAACTGAACATGGAACAACAGACTGGTTCCAAATTGGGAAAGGAGTACGTCAAGGCTGCATATTGTCACCCTGCTTATTTAACTTATATGCAGAGAACATCCTGTGAAATGCCAGAATGGATGAAGAACAAGCTGGAATCAAATTGTTGGGAGAAATTACTTCAGATATGCAGATGACACTACCCTTATGGCAGAACGTGAAGAGTAACTGAAGAGCCTCCTGATGAAAGTAAAAGAGGAGAGTGAAATAGCTGGCTTAAAACTCAACATTCAAAAAAAAAAAAGATCATGACATCCAGTCCCATCATTCTTGGCAAATAGATAGGGAAACAACGGAAAGAGTGACAGACTTTATTCTGGGGGGCTCCAAAATTATGGCAAAGGGTGACTGCAGACATGAAACTAAAAGACACTTGCTCCTTGGAAGAAAATCTATGACAAATCTAGACACCATATTAAAAAGCAGAGACATTATTTCGCTGACAAAGGTCCATCTAGTCAGAGCTATGGTTTTTCCAGTAGTCATGTATGGCTGTGAGAGTTGGATCATAAAGAAAGCTGAGCACCGAAGAACGGATGCTTTTGAACTGTGGTGTTGGAGAAGACTCTGGAGAGTCCCCTGGACTGCAAGGATATCAAACCAGTCAATCTTAAAGGAAATCAGTCCTTGAATGAAAATTCAAGGACTGATGCTGAAGCTGAAACTCCAACACTTTGGCCACCTGATGTGAAGAACTGACTCACTAGAAAAGACCTTGATGCAGGGAAAGAACGAAGGCAGGAGGAGAAGGGGATGACAAAGGGTGAGATTGTTGGATGGCATCACGGACTTGATGGACATAACTTTTCCAAGCTCCGGGAGTTGGTGATGGTCAGGGAAGTCTGGCGTGCTGCAGTCCATGGCGTTACAAAGAGTCTGACATGACTGAGAGATTGAAATGAGCTGAACTTTCTGATTCAGTCCCCAAATACTATCAAGAGGGAAAAGTGAATTTCTAGAATTACAAATTAAAATAATTTTATAATCAAATATTTTTATTTGATGCTTACTGGTATATGACATTAAATTACAACTGAGTTCAACTTCAGTTCAACACCCAACTTCAGGGGGAAAAAATGGCTTATATTTTACCTCATAAAGGAAATTTCATTTGTGAACTATCCAACATCATACCTAAAATATTGCTCCAATTGTTTGATGATTAATATTAAAAATTCATACCTGTGTAATTACTTTCAGCCTGGTAATCACAAAGATAGTCACATAATACCAGAGGTAGAATTTGCCCTACAGGCATCTGGGAGAACGCCAAGTGACTAGACTGGAAGGTTACTTAATTGTTCCTGAAATTAGAGATGAAGAAGTTCTAAATGTATGTCTTATCATTGTTTCTGTATTTCTTGATAACCTTCCCCATCAGTATGCTAAGAGAAAACGTCACTCACCATGCGGTTCATAAATTACATTCTTTGGGCAACTCTATTCAGATTTGCTAACTTTCTGAGAGTGACAAAATTTAAAAGATTCAAAGTAAAACAATAAAATAAGCAAGGCTTGTTCAAAATAAAGTAATGCCTTTCCAAGTTGTTGCTGCCATTCAGTCACTAAGTTTATATGTTTCAAAAACATAGCTCAAATGTATATAACAAAAAGATACATTCCAAACTAAAGAGAAAGGCAGACAATGTGTTGCTGTTCAGTTCCTAAGTCATGTCTGATTCTTTGCGACCTCATGGACTGTAGTACACCAGTCTTCCTAATCCTTTATTATCTCCCAGAATTTGCTCAAACTCATGTCCACTGAGTTGCTGATGCCATCCAACCATTTCTTCCTCTGCCATCCCCTTCTGTCCTTAATTTTTCTCAGTATCAGGATCTTTTACAATGAGTCAGCGCTTCACATCAGGCAACCAAAGTATTAGAGCTTCAGCTTCAGCATCAGTCAATCCAGTGAATATTCAGGGTTGATTTCCTTAGGATTGAGTAGTTTGATCTAAGTCCTATTAAACATATTATTTAGCATAAATTAAATGCCAACAAAACTAATCATTTTTTAGAAATATGTGTATATTAAATTCAGTCATCAGATTTCAATGAGAGACGTGTGTGTTTTCCCTTGCCATCATTTTATACAAGATAATATGGAGAGCACACAGGACATTATAGGCAATTCTAAACACTGACCTTATTGTGCTATTTACTTTTCATTAGGCAAGTGGATTTCTCAGATATGAATCATCTGGTGAATATGTGCTATTCATTCTTGAGCACACATAATAATGAGGAGTGAAAAAGGGAAAACAGAAAGTGATAAATATGCTAACATTTATTGAATATTTTCCATTTGACATGCAATGCACAAGACAATTTTACACACCTTACCTAGCTTTTCTGCCCAGTAAATAATAAAAATTAATATGTACTTTTTATGTTGACACAATTTCATCCATAAAACTGTATAATTAGACAAAATGGCAAATCACATTCAGGAAGTATTAGCTTGCTAGTGCTGTATAATAATATGACTACAACATGACCATCTTCAGTTCAGTTCAGTTCAGTTGCTCAGTCATGTCTGACTCTTTGCAACCCCATGGACTGCAGCGTGCCAGGCTTCCCTGTCTATCACCAACTCCCAGAGTCCACCCAAACCCATGTCCATTGAGTCAGTGATGCCATCCAACCATTTCATCCTCTGTCTTCCCCTTCTCCTCCTGCCCTCAATCTTTCCCAGCTTCAGGGTCTTTTCCAGTGAGTCATTCTTCGCATCAGGTGGCCAAAGTATTGGAGTTTCAGCTTCAACATCAGTCCTTCCAATGAACACCCAGGACTGATCTCCTTTAGGATGGCCTTCTTGGATCTCTTTGCAGTCCAAGGGATTCTCAAGAGTCTTCTCCAACACCACAGTTCAAAAGCATCTTAAAACAAAGCGTATTTATTATTTCACAGTTGTGCTGGGTCAGGAGTCGGTGTACAAAGTGGTAACTAAGGCGCTGATTGGATTTCTGTTCTCATCTGAAGCTCTACTGGGAAGGAATTGCTTTCCAACCTCATGTGGTTGCAGGCAGAATTAGATTCCTCGCAGGCTGTGCTTGGTAGCTGCTGATCTCAGACCTTATGTGTGGCAGCATCCCATATGGCAACTTGCTTCTTTAAAGACCAAAAGAGTCTTTAAGCAGAAGGGAATTCCCTTGCAGCAATGGGTTGCAACCGTATATAGCATAATTACATACAGGTAATTATCTTTGCTATATTCTATTGATTAGAAGCAAATCATAGGTTCTACTGACCTAAGAGGGAAGAATGACACAAACACATGAGCACCAGAAGGTGGACATCCTGGAGGCCACTCTGTACACCACACAGGCCTGGGGATGGGGGGTGGCTTAGTCACTAAGTCATGTCCGACTCTTGCGAGCCTGTGGACTGGAGCCCACTAGGCTCCTCTGTCCATGGAATTTTTCCAGGCAAGAATACTGGAGTGGGTTGCCATTTTCTTCTCCACCACTGACCTATTTAGCTCCAAATTTTGTGTTATCTGCCTAATAAAAATATATTTCACTTAACTGAGAGAATACTATCCTCTAATGACACAAAGGTCAAAAAGCCTGACTATTAGGTAAGATGTGAAATGATAGGAATTGCCTTTTGAGGGTATGTGTTTTATAAAGCACAGATAAACAATTTTCTTTTTGAATCAACACAAAATCTCTAGGAAATAAATTCGCCATAAAATTAATATACAGTGATTGAAGAGAGATGAAAAACAAAGTTAAGATAATCAGAAAATTCAGTGAAGGATATAATTAGCGCAATTTTGTTTTGGACATGAGCAATGCTTTACTTCATGAAAAAATCCAAACTCCCATAGATAGGAACAATGAATTAAAAAAGTATTTATAAAAAGGGAGTAATGAAAAGTGAGAGTGATGAGAATTAATGAAAAAGCCAAATCTAAAAACATTTTTTAAGGAAGAAAGTTAAATTCAGATTTACCAAAAAATCTGTGTGTGTGTATGTGTGTGTGTTGTTCTTTAGTACATACACACACAAAAAGACTCAGTGAAAGGCTATTTTGATCTTTATTGGGGTGGTGAGCTCTATCACACACACACAAAAGTGTATATTTAGTGTTAAAAAGGAGAGGGAGGAAAGGTAGAAATCACCAAGTTGTAAGTTGTATCACATGTAAAAGCTCCATGTTATACATAGTATAACAACCTACAACAAATTTGCATTATTTTCCCTTGAATTTAACATATATTTCTCCTGTTCTTTCCCTCTATTCTGTATTATTAATATTTCATTGCTTATTTCATTTTTTTTTTGAGAGCATTTGATTGCAGGAATGGCATAGTTGAGATGATTCTTGGAAAACACAGAAATAAAGTTCTATGGAAGTTAAAAAAGGATTTTCAGTGTGTTCGATTTTGTTTTTGTTGTTGTTGTTGAGTATCTCTTACTTTTTTGTACTGATACTTCTTAGTTTCTGAATAAAACCCAAGATTATCAACAATTGAGCCCTACTTTTTCTGAACTCAATAAAAAGGACCAGATATGAAAGTAGATAAACTCTGCTCTAGATTAGAAATTAGAGAGCTTTTAACAAAAAGAATAATGTGAAGGTTTTAGCTTTAAAGACTTGAGAGGAAACTTCAAAAATATCAATTCCCCTGGGTTAAAATGAATGCTTCAGAACTGTTTTAAATAATGTTTATATTACCAGGATGTGGCAAATATTTATTCAGTGTTAACAAAGCTTTTATGATGCAGAACTGTTGATTCTAGGAAAAACAAAGGCTAGATCTCTCAATGACTCTGAAAGTAAGCTATTCAAATAGATCCCTCAGTCAGTAGTTCCAAAAGTACATAAACACATTATAGTAATTCATGCTTCAAAAATGTTCTGATTGTATACACTTTGAGTATTTAATATAGGTTTTATGTTGGTGCAAAATTAGAAGTAACTTGCATACTAATAGGTGGGTTCTAATTTCAGGATACAGTCTTTAACAGTTGTTATTATTAAATAGAAACATCATAATTTTATTGACAAAAATTTCTTTAGAGTTTAGTTAGAATAATTTAGGAAGAGTTACTACTTTCATGGCATTGACTCTTTTATGTGGTCAGCTGCCACATAATGAAGTCTCCAGTGTTTTTAGTAAAGCTTCCTAATATCTCTACAAATATCTTCAACATGTTTTAAGACATTTATATTGTAAAACATTTCTCTGACTGTTGCTTATGCCAAAACAATTAAATATGAAAAGAACAGTCTTTTCAATAGGCAGGGCTGGGAAGATTGGGTATTGACATGCAAAAAATAAATAAATAAAGTTGAACTTCTACTTCACACCACATATAGAAATTAACCCAAAATGGATCAATGATCTGAATGCATGTGTAAAACTAAAGAAAAATAAGTGTAAATCATTGTGCCTTTGTTTTAGACCATAGTGACTTAACACCGTACCAAAAGTATAAGCAAAAACAAAAGATAAACAGGACATCACCACAATAAAAACTAGGTATTGTGTGCTAAAAGACACCATGAAGATAGTGAAAAGATAATGCATAGACTGGAAGAATATTGTTGTAAATCAAGTCCCTGATGAGGGACTTTTATCTAGGATATATAAAGAGCCATTATACCTTAATTAAAAAAATTAAAATTGTCAAAGGATCTAAATAGGTATTTATACAAAGCAGATGTACAAATTATAATAAGTACATGAAAACTTCAATTATTTTGGTGAAGAGTGCTAAAATTTCTCAAATGCTTGAACACAGAGCTTACCCATAATGCAGCAATCGCACATGCAGGTTTACACCAAGTGAGATGAATACATTCTGAAACAAAAATTTGCACACAATGGTTCATATCAACAAATTGATAATAATCAAATTGGATAAAGAACCCAAATATCCATCAATTTATGGTTAAACATGTTTCATTACTAAACTATTCAGTCAGTTCAGTTCAGTCGCTCAGTCATGTCTGACTCTTTGTGACCCCCTGAATCGCAGCATGCCAGGCCTCCCTGTCCATCACCAACTCCCGGAGTTTACTCAAACTCATATCCATCAAGTTAGTGATGCCATCCAGCCATCTCATCTCTGTCATCCCCTTCTCGTTCTGCCCCCAATCCCTCCCAGCATCAGAGTCTTTGCCAATGAGTCAACACTTCGCATGAGGTGGCCAAAGTACTAGAGTTTCAGCTTTAGCATCAGTTCTTCCAATGAACACCCAGGACTCATCTCGATGGACTGGATGGATCTCCTTGCAGTCCAAGGGACTCTCAAGAGTCTTCTCCAACACCACAGTTCAAAAGCATCAATTCTTCAGTGCTCAGCTTTCTTCACAGTCCAACTCTCACATCCATACATGACCACTGGAAAAACCATAGCCTTGACTAGATGGACCTTTGTTGGCAAAGTAATGTCTCTGTTTTTAATATGCTATCTAGGTTGGTCATAACTTTCCTTCCAAGGAGTAAGCGTCTTTTAATTTCATGGCTGAAATCACCATCTGCAGTGATTGTGGAGCCCAAAAAATAAAGTCTGACCCTGTTTCCACTTTCCCCATCTATTTCCCATGAAGTGATGGGACCGGAGGCTATGATCTTCATTTTCTGAATGTTGAGCTTTAAGCCAACTTTTTCACTCTCCTCTTTCATCAAGAGGCTTTTTAGTTCATCTTCACTTTCTGCCATAAGGGTGGTGTCATCTGCATATCTGAGGTTATTGATATTTCTCCCAGCAGTCTTGATCCCAGCTTGTGCTTCTTCCAGCCCAGCGTTTCTCATGATGTACTCTGCATAGAAGTTAAACAAGCAGGGTGACAATATCCAGCCTTGACATACTCCTGCTGCTGTTGCTGCTGCTGCTGCTAAGTCGCTTCAGTCGTGTCCGACTCTGTGCGACCCCACAGATGGCAGCCCATTGGGCTCCGCCATCCCTGGGATTCTCCAGGCAAGAACACTGGAGTGGGTTGCCATTTCCTTCTCCTGACATACTCCTACATGGTAGTAATAAAGGAAGGGCTTCCCTGGTGGCTCAGAGGGTAAAGCGTTTGTCTGCAATGCAGGAGACCTGGGTTCAATCCCTGGGTTGGGAAGATCCCCTGGACAAGGAAATAGCAGCCCACTCTAGTACTCTTGCCTGGAAAATCCCATGGACAGAGGAGCCTGGTAGGCTACAGTCTATGGGGTTGCAAAGAGTCAGACATGACTGAGGGACTTTACTTCCACTTTCAGTAATAGAGGAATATAATACTGATGATATTATAATGGAAATGAACCTGGAAACCATTACACTGAGAGAAAGAAACCATTGGTAGTCACAGTGTAGCATTAGTCTCACAGTCGTGCCCGACTCTTTGCAATGACATGGACTGTAGTCCATCAGGCTTCTCCAGACAAGAATACTGGAATGAATAACTTCTTTGGGAGATCTTCCCGACGACCTAGACAATCTGCACTGCAGGCAGATTCTTTACCATCTGAGCCACTAGGGAAGCCCCAAATAAGCCATTAAGTTGTAACTTTTAAATGAGTTGATGGTATGATCTTTAAAGTATCTCTCAATGTTGTTCAGTCTGTAAGTCATGTCCCAATCTTTGTGACCCTATGGATTGCATCACAACAGATTTCACTCCTTCACTGACTCCCAGAGTTTGCTCAAATTCACGTCCATTGAATCTGTGATGCTATGTAACCAACCCATCCTCTGCCACCCTCTTCTATGTCTTCAATCTTTCCCAGCAGCAGGATCATTTCCAATGATTCAGCTTTTTGCATCAGGTGGCCAAAGTATTGGAGATTCAGCTCCATGAAGAGATGGGACCAAATGCCGTGATCTCAGTTCTTTGAACGTTGAGTTTTAAACCAGCTTTTTCTCTCTCCTCTTTCACCCTCATCAAAAGTCTCTTTAGTTCTTCTTTACTTTCTGCCATAAGGGTGGTGTCATCTGCATATCTGAGGTCGTTGATATTTCTCCTGGCAATCTTGATTCTAGCTTGTGACTCATCCAGCCCGGCATTTCACGTGATGCACTCTGCATATAAGTTAATTAAGCAGGGTGACAATATATACAGCTTTATCTTACTTCCTTCCCAGTTTTGAACCAGTTCTTTCATGTAAGGTTCTAACTATTGCTTCTTGACCCACATATAGGTTTCTCAAGAGACAATAAAGTGGTCTGGTATTCCCATCTCTTCCATAGTTTGTTCTGTTCCACAGTCAAAGGTTTTATTGTAGTCAGTGAAGCAGAAGTCAATGTTTTTATGGAATTCCCTTGCTTTTGCTATGATCCAACAAATGTTGGCTATTTGATCTCTGGTACCTCTGCCTTTTCTAAATCAGCTTGTACATATGGAAGTTCTTAGTTCACATACTGCTGAAGCCTAGCTTGAAGGATTTTGAGCATAGCCTTACCAGCAGGCAAAATGAGTGCAACTGTCTGGTAGTTTGAATGTTCTTTGGCATTGCCTTTCTTTGGGATTGGAATGAAAGCTGATCTTTTCCAATCCAGTGACCTCTGCTGAACTTTCCAAATTATCGATATATTGAAACACTTGAACAGCATTATCTGTTAGGATTTTAAACTGATCAGTTAGGATTCCATCACCTCCACTAGCTTTGTTAGTAATGCTTTCTAAGGTCCACTTGACTTCATACTTCAGGATGTCTGGCTCTAGGTGAGTGACCATACTATTGTGGTGTTCTGGGTGTTTAAAAATGTTTGTGTAGTTCTTCTGTGTATTCTTGGTACCACTTCTTAATCTCTTCCACATCTCTTATGTCCTTACCATTTCTGTCTTTTATCTTGCCCATGCTTGCATGAAATGTTTCTTGATATCTCCAATTTTCTTGAAGAGATCTCTAGTCTTCTCCCATTCTATCATTTTCCTCTACTTCTTTGCATTGTTCATTGAAGAAGGTTTTCTTATCTCTCCTTGCTATTCTCTGAAACTCTGCATTCAGTTGGGTACATCTTTCCCCTTCTCCCTTGCTTTTCTCTTCTCTGCTAGTATCAGCTATTTGCAAAGCCTCCTCAGACACCCACTTTGCCTTCTTGCATGTCTTTTTCTTTGGGATGGTTCTGGTCACTGTCTGCCTTACTATGTTACAAACCTCAGTCCATAGTTCTTCAGGCACTCTGTCTACCAGATCTAATCCTTTGAATCTATTTGTCACTTTCTCTGTATAATCTTAAGAGATTTGATTTAGGTCATACATTAATGGCCTAGTGGTTTTCCCTAATTTCTTTAATTTAAGCCTGAATTTTGCAATAGGAGCTGATGATCTAAGCCACAGTCAGCTCTAGGTCTTGCTTTTGCTGACTGCATAGAGTTTTCCAAGCTTCAGCTGCAAAGATTATAATCAATCTGATTTCACTATTGACCATTGGCGATGTTCACATATAGAGTTGTCTCTTGTTTTTTGGAAGCGGGTGTTGGCTATGACTAGTGTGGTCCCTTGACAAAACTCTGTTAGCCTTTGCCCTGCTTCATTTTGCACTCCAAGTCCAAACTTTCCTATTACTGCAGGTATCTCTTGACTTCCTACTTTTGCATTCCAACCCTCTATGATGGAAAAGACATCTTTTTCTAGTGTTCTAGAAAGTGTTATTTCTAGAGAGTTTACTATGTCTCAATAAATCTATTTGAAATATATTCATATATACTTCATATTTGTGTTGCTATTTTAAACAGCACTTCATTTTGAATTATATCTGTGCTCATTCATAAAATGCATGGGTGTATTTTGTATATTGATTATATTCAGATTGTTTCATGGAATTTGAATTTTTATTTTAATGGTAAATTTAGTGACTAATTCTGGAGGAAGAGATAGCTTTTACAATAGATAAGTATGTGTTCATTTGTATTCTTTGAATCAGAGAAAACATTTAAGTTCAAACTGCTTACAGCAAAACTTCCTCTTCATTACAGACAACTATTAAAAGGAAGCCCTTGACATCCTTTCTTCCTGTCCTCTAACATTTTACCACATCTCCATTATGTGTCTCAAATTCCCAAAATACATTTCACAGTTGCCTGTCATGTCGTCAATGCTGGTCACTCCAAAAGGCCACTAACTCTGTAGCTATACTTCTTCTTCAGCAGTTCATCCTCATGGAGCTTACACTCCTAATTGTATCTCTTTACTTCACTAGTTTCCAGATCCAGAAAACACTCACGGTTATCTACTGGAAAATATCACAATCTCTACTCTCAACTTTCCCTTCACTTTCCTAGTCTATTTCCAAACCAAGTCTCCTCTAATCTTTTGTTTTATCCCAATGCAGTACAGGTGGAGGCAGAAAAGCACCATCCCCCTCCAGTACAGTTCTTTATAGACCCACACATCACCCCTCTCACATACCTGGAAAGTTTTATCTCCTGGGTTACTGCCACTCTATCATTAATCACACCTTAATTTTTGGTCATTAAAATATTTTCCACATGATCCTTCCAACATTCTGGCCTCTCAAGCTTTAGAAGCCCATTCCTCCAATAATCTTTTCTTTCTCTTTGCCTCAACTACACATGCTTCTACTCAGTCCCTGTGTCGTATAAATGCAAACCTTCCTATAACACAATTGCAAGCAACTATTCTGAGCACCATCTCCCATCCTTCAAGCTAATCCCCTTTAGTTCTCCGTCTCCATCAACCCCTCTACCTTGACATAACTTCCAACCAATTTAACTTAAATCTCCCTCACTCTCCTCTGCATTTTATTCCATTGAGGTCAATTGCTCTTTCGTGTGTATTTTGACACCTTGCCTAAATCTTGTTTTGTTTTTAATTTAAATTTATTTATATTGGAGGCTAATTACTTTACAATATTGTATTGGTTTTGCCTTACATCAACATGAATCCACCATGGGTGTACACGTGTTCCCCATCCTGAAACCCCCACCCATCCCCCTCCCCGTACCATGCCTCTAGGTCATCCTAGTGCACCAGCCCCAAGCATCCTGTATTCTGCATTGAACCTGGACTGGCAATTCATTTCTTATATGATATTATACATGTTTCAATGCCATTCTCCCAAATTATCCCACCCTCTCCCTCTGCCACACAGTCCAAAAGACTCTTCTATACATCTGTGTCTCTTTTGCTGTCTCGCATACAGGGTTATCATTACCATCTTTCTAAATTTCATATATATGCCTTAGTATACTGTATTGGTGTTTTTCTTTCTGGCTTACTTCACTCTGTATAATAAGCTCCAGTTTCATCCACCTCATTAGAACTGATTCAAATGTATTCCTTTTAATGGCTGAGTAATACTCCATTGTGTATATGTACCACAGCTTTCTTATCCATTCATCTGCTGATGGACATCTAGGTTGCTTCCATGTCCTGGCTATTATAAACAGTGCTGTGATGGACATTGGAGTAAACGTGTCTCTGCCTAAGCTTACTTCCTTGACTAGGCTTCTTTAACTTTAAAATAGCACACCTGACAGAAACATTTTCTTCTTAAAGAAATTCTTAAGGCTAATGTATACAGATATCAAACAACTTCAAAGAAGCTTCAGAGATTTGTAGAAATTCTCCCCAATCTGACTGCACACTTTCCAAAGATAATGACATTCATAAGTCACTTCCTTCCCCAGATCTTGACTTTTGCCTAAACTGTTTTTGGTTCATTGAATTCCAAGTGAGTCTAGCAATGTCTAATTTCTATTCATTCAGATAATACATATTGATGCCTTTCATTTAACCAGGTCCTCATTTAGGTGCTAAAAATACAACCATATACAAAATCAGCAAGTTTCAACGTCTTTTGAAGTTTAAATCCCACAGCAAGAAGAAGGGCTTCTCAGGTGGCACTAGTGGTGAAGAATCCACCTGCCAATGCAGGAGACACAGGATTGATCCTGGGGCAGGAAGATACCCTGGAGGAGGCAATGGCAACCCACTGCAATATTCTTGCCTGAAAAATTCCATGAATAGAAGAGCCTGGCGGGCTACAGTCCATGAGGACGCAAAGAGTTGGTCACAACTGAGTAAGTGAGCATGTGTGCAAGAAGAAAATTTAAATTAATAAAGTATTAATAGTAAAATAGTTTAGTGTCAGTCACTCAGTTATGTCCAACTCTTTGCGACCCCATCGACTGTGGCCCTCCAGGCTCCTCTGTCTATGGGATTCTCCAGGCAAGAATACTGGAGTGGATTGCCACTCCCTTCTCCAAAGATTCTTCCCTATTGGCTCAGAGGTTAAAGCGTCAGCCTCCAGTTCGGGAGACCCAGGTTTGATCCCTGGGTCGGGAAGATCCCCTGGAGAAGGAAATGGTAACCCACTCCAGTATTCTTACCTGGAGAATCCCATGGATGGAGAAGCCTGGTAGGCTACAGTCCACAGGGTCGCAAAGAGTCGGATATGACTGAGCGACTTCACCTTCACTTCACTTCACTTCTCCAAAGATAAAAACTTAAAGATGGTGATAAATACTTAAAAGAAAAAAAATCAAGACAATGTTCTGAGCCATCAGGGAAGCCCACAAATTACCAGAAAACATGCTGGTAATTGTAGCTGATAGAAGAGTCAAGAAAAACATTTCTGAGCAGGTCAGATTTTAGTTGATACCCAAAAGGTGTGAGGCAGCTAGACACACAGGTTATGCCAGGAGTGCTCCTGGGTAAGGGAGCAGTCATAGCTGATGTACTAGGATAGCGGGAAAATTCACATGCTCCAGTGACAGAAGGAAGAGCAGCTTGACCTCGGCATGATAAAACCGGAGGAAAATGATCACTTTCCTTCAAATTATCATAAGCCGGATGTCATCATTGTTACTATGTGGGTGAGATCAAGTCAGAGAGAAAGATACTTCTCAAGATATATACACTTAGGATTTTCATTCTTTTCAGATGAAATTTACCTTTCTATTCAAAACTGAGCTATAATTGTTTCCACTGAGAAAACTAATAAAATATCTAATTCCAAAAAGCTCTTTGCCTGGTTTTCGTTCCTACAGGACTTCCATTATTCTCCAGAGATTACATATGGGTTATTCTCAAATGTTGACAATGTTCATTCAACTTATTTTCCTTTGATTAAACTTTCTCTTTACACTTCTAATTGAGTTCTACCACTTCAAATATTGAATCTTTCTAACAAGCTTAATCTTTTACTACTTTTTCCTAGGAAATACCATAGAATTCATTTTTTCATGGTGGTTTATTTGGAAGTACTGGCTCAAAGATGATGAAAACTATCATTTCATCTGTCTTGTAAATCCAGGAATTTATTTTCTCAGTATTTTGTTCTTGAAACTCATCTTTTTTCTTGATTGTACAAGTGAGCTATTACAGTATAAAAAGAAATTCAAGCAATACAGGGAGATATAACAAAGAAAGAAAATATCATCCTAAATCACATTAAAATGTAGTAAAACAGTTCTCACTGGGCATGTGTACTTGCAAAATGAGAACATACTTCATATGAGGTAATTTAATTCAACATATATAGCAGGCATCTTTCCAAAACATTAAATACAGAGTGTCTTAACCATTTCAATGGTTATAAACCATAACTGCAATAACTCCATGTATGAAATATATATTGTGCTGCTGTTGTTTTTCAGTTACTTTGTCGTGTCCAACTCTTTGCGATCCCATTGGCTACAATATGCCAGGCTTCCCTGTCCTTCACTATCTCCTGGAGTTTGCTCAAACTCATGTCCATCAAGTCAGTGATGCCATCCAACCATCTTATCCTCTGTTGACCTCTTCTCTTTCTGCCTTCAATTTTTCCAGCATCAGGGTCTTTTCGAATGAGTCAGCTCTTCGCCTCAGGTGGCCAAAGTATTGGAACTTCAGCATCAGTCCTTTCAATGAGTATTTGGGGTTGATTTCCTTTAGGAATGATGGTTTGATCTCCTTGCTGTTCATTATTATAAGTTCCTAGAAATGTTTTGGTTTTGTCAAAAATAACTACTTATACTTAAGATACACTACACATTCACCTATAATGACTACTGGAATACCTGGACTGATTTGCACCTCCAGCAGCAGTACCTAGAATATATCTGAACTCTCTTTTCAAAATCTGACTACTTAAATGTCTTAAATATTTGTATTACTTGTCAGTTTATAACATACAAACTGTGTGTTAATTTTGTCAGGCATGCTTTTGATTATTAGCAAAGTTGAATAACTTTTCATGAATTTATCATATATATATATTTTAATATAAATCCTTAATATCTTTCTTGAGTTTTAATATTTTATATATTCTTTTATATTGAGAGTATGCTTTTTCTCATACGTGATGCAAGTGTTCTGCTAGTTTTTGATGTGCCTTATAGCTTTTCCCTGGTGGCTCAGAGGTTAAAGCGTCTGCCTCCAATGCGGGAGACCCAGGTTCAATCCCTGGGTCGGGAAGATCCCCTGGAGAAGGAAATGGCAATCCACTCCAGTATTCTTGCCTGGAGAATCCCATGGACGGAGAAGCCTAGTAGGTTACAGTCCACGGGGTCGCAAAGAGTCGGACACGACTGAGTGACTTCACCTCACCTCATAGCTTTTTATTAATCTTCTATGTTTTACAATTTCAGTATTTGTATTCAATCAGAATTAATTTAATAATATATATTGCTATAGAATTGTGACATATAGAAAAAATTATTTTGCCAACATTTTGTATAATAAATTGTTTTACCTTTTACACCCACAAAGTAAAATGAACTGAGACTTATTTTGACAAAAAAATAAATAAATAAAGCAGAGATGTATGTTACAACTAGAAGTAGGAGAAAGTGAAAAAGTGAAAGTGAAGTTGCTCAGTCGTGTCCGACACTTTGCAACCCTGTGGACTGTAGCCTACCAGGCTTCTCTGTCCATGGGATTCTCTAGGCAAGAATACTAGAGTGGGTTACCATTTCCTTCTCCAGGGGATCTTCCCGACCCAGGGATCAAACCCGGGTTTCCCACATCAGAGGCAGACGCTTTAACCTCTGAGCCACCAGGGAAGCCCATAAAGTTTCTCAGAAAATCTGAGCCTTTTCCATGCTTTAGCAATTCAAGTTTTGTTCTCGATTTCAAGTTGTTTGAGTTCAACTTGACTGTGCAGAAAANGGGTTTCCCACATCAGAGGCAGATGCTTTAACCTCTGAGCCACCAGGGAAGCCCATAAAGTTTCTCAGAAAATCTGAGCCTTTTCCATGCTTTAGCAATTCAAGTTTTGTTCTCGATTTCAAGTTGTTTGAGTTCAACTTGACTGTGCAGAAAACAGAAGGATGCCTGCAAATGTTCTTTTACAAAATCATCTGTCTTAATATTCCTTATGCACAGGATGATCTATCACGTTCTTCACAGTTTTTAGTAAACTGTAATCAGTCAATACAGATGCAGGCTGACCTAGAGGAAACGTCCTGGAGAACCATTGCTGGCAAAGTTCTCAGCTCTTTAGTGTTTGATGCTGGAGAGCTCACAGGAAAAACTGCATGACTAGGGTCCAAAGTGCGGCAGAGGGGAGCACTCAGGGGTCATTATGAAACACTTGGATATTTTAAGAAACACTAAAGATATCATAAAGAAACATACCTTCTGAGTGACAACTCCACAGAGATATGACACTAAAGTACTATATTTTGTTTAAATTCAATACATAAACCTCCTTTTCATATCACATACACGATTCATGCTTTACTATTTTTTGTTAAATAATGACTACCTGGTGTATATATTTTTAAGAATATTAATTAATCAGCTCAAAGTGTTTAACTTACCATTTATGAAAATGAAGAGATTTACTAAGATCTTTTTATTTTTCCCACATGAAAATATTAGTAACTTCTATAAAAGAAAATCAGGCTACAATCCCTAGTAAGCAAACCATTGAATTTGGTTAGATAACACATGATTTAATTTTTAAAAATGCTCAGCACTAATATTCAGATATGTAAATCACAATAATCTAATTAATTTCAAAGATTATGTGAAATAATCAGTAATAAGTATACAATTTTGACTTAGTATTTTGTGTGACTGATATATTTAAATATATATTATGATTTAATTAGGGCTTCCCAGATGGCACTAGTGGTAAAGAACCCACCTGCCATTGCAGGAGATATAAGAGATGAGTGTTTGATCCTTGGGTTGGGAAGGTCCTCTGGAAGACGGCATGGCAACCCAGTCCAGTATTCTTGCCTAGAGAATCCTTATGGACAGAAGAGCCTGGCAGGGTGTACTCTCATAGAGTTGCTGCTGCTGCTAAGTCACTTCAGTCGTGTCCGACTCTGTGCAACCCCATAGACGGCAGCCCACTAGGCTCTGCCATCCTTGGGATTCTCCAGGCAAGAACACTGGAGTGGGTTGCCATTTCCTTCTCCAATGCATGAAAGTGAAAAACGAAAGGGAAGTTGCTTAGTCGTGCCCATAGAGTCGCAGGGTCAGACAAGACTGAAGCAACTTAGCACAGCACGGGACTTAATTAAATTATAATCATTAAGTGAATCTAATATAGATGGCCTATTGTGTAACCAGGAATATATAGCATTTATCTCAATGACAGACCCAAATATACAGAAATATTTTATTCAATCGAATTATTTCTAATTATTGGGGGGGTTCAACAAAAAGTTCACCTTTTCTAAATTCAAACTTTTGTCTGTCCCTTACAATAATTTTTTTCTTAAAAATATATGTGTGCTAATACCTAAAATTAAAAAATTAATTATTTTTCAAGTAATTACAGTTCTGTTTGTATTTTTCCATCTAAATCCCTCTTTAAAAAAATCTGGTCTTCAAAATGTCGGGAGCTGCATTACACATTACTGACAAAACGGAGGCACGATCCCCAGCCCCCTCTCCTCATTCCGCAGGCATGGATCCCGGGATGAAGGAGTTAGGCCTTGTAATTCTGACTTGTCTTTTCCTCTCCTCATCTGAGTTGAGTGAAAAGGAATATTAAGGTGCTTATTGCTCTTGAGAGGAGTATGAGAAGGCACGAAGCCTTCTGCAGCATTGCTCAGAAAATAATTCATAAAGTTAATCATTGACATTTGTTTAAGGACTTTTACAAAAGAGTGTTCCAGGATGAGCACATAGGCCACAGCTTGAGGCCATGGGAGAGATTGATATCTGAAGCCTATTTGTGAGGAGAATGTTTATGGCAAAGGAGTTTTCTGAATTTAGGGCTTAGAAATAATTAAAACAGTTAGAAGTTAAAGATTTAAGGAATGTTGTAAAGTTAGCATATTTTACTATAGCTTATAGAAGTTAGGAATTTTTAGAGACACTATAGCTAGAAGCCTTTTTAAGAGATAGTGAGCTCAGGATCTTAGGGGCAGACAGGATTTAGGAAGATAAATAGTAAACTAAGGAATGTAGCATGAGTTACAATGTAATCACAAGTTAACTACAGGACACATTAGAAGAGATAGATAATAGATGATAAGGCTGATTCTGAGAGAATCACTGAAGCAGGAACTCTGTTTGAAGAGCAACAATGATATATGGAGCTAATAAATCTGGGAGAGGGGGAAATGAAAATGTCAAACCTCTGGCCTAATGTTTTTGTAAAAGTATAAAAGAGAATCTTAAACTTGGAATAAACAGGCAGTCCATAGAAAAATGAGAGGCTGTCTCATTCGCTGACACCGTTCAGCTCTTCAGGTTGAATCCCTGGCTGCTGGAGTTGGACTCCGGAATCAAAACAACCCTCTTGGATAAGTAGGACAGTTTTATTATCACCAGTTTTACAGTCGAAAGCATCTCCTAACATCAGACCTGGAAAGGGACAGATGAAAAGCTGAATCAATGTTTCCATCTTCTTTTCCTGTGTTCTGTTAAATTCTCCTTTTATTTCAAGATATGCCTCATCTAAATAGTAAATGTGGAAATCTTCAGTTTTTAAGTGAAATTCATTTTTAGTATGTAATTCTGACATTTTCCTTCATATTTTAAATAATCTATAATTAAGTCTGATATTCAGATTATGGGTTCATGTAAGGCTAAATAACCTTTACAAGCCTCACTCTATTGATTTTTTTAAAGTAATCATTATTATCATCTTATGTCACTAACTGGTTACTTAATTGTGTAAGTTTACCTTATTAAACTTATGCAAAGTCTTTTAACTAGGACTAAATCCCATGGACAGTGGAGCCTGGAGGGTTACAGTCCAAAAGGTCACAAAGAGTCAGACACAGCTGAGCAACCAAGCACACACACACTAGTGCAAATTAATTTATGTAACTTCAAAATAAGTGGTTTGAGTAAGAACAGCCTTCAAAACAAGAATTATGTAAGACTCTGTTGATCACAGAGGTAAAATATTCTTACATCTGGCAGGTACCTGCCACTTCTGTCAGATATAACACTTGCTCAATTTGCTATTACATAGGTACCACTTTAAATTCAGTTTGAAACCACCAGGTCAATTTTTCAACCTTTAAATCCCAAACTTAGATGGCCACTTGTCTTCAGAAAAAAAAAAAAAAAAAATTACACAGGTTCACGGAATGTGAGACAGCCTGTAAATGAGTTAGAACTATTCCATATAACTTTCTTTGATTTGATTTCACTTGTCGACTTTTCCCTCTTATCCTCCTACCGATGTTCACATTAAGAGTCCAGACCAGTGATTTCTACTCTTAAATCTTTGCTGTCAACTTTTGACATAGCAAACAGTTTATTTTAATTAGGAAAATAAAAGGTATAAATATATCTAGAGCTTGCAACAAATGCAGTTAATATCTAAACGGTTGGATCTGCTCCTTTCAAAAGCAGAGTGATTTATTTCAGTAGCCTTAACCAAATTCATGTCCTAATGTCCTATCTAGGATTAAAGTACGATAATTATCTACAATGCTTATGAATTTGGATTTAGCACAATATTAGCTAAAATAAAAGACTTTCTTGCATTCCTGAGATATTTGTGATGATCTCACTCAGCTGGCAACCATGAAAAATCAGTAAGTGGACTTCAATACCCGTGACCTCTTTGATTGCCTGCAAGCCTGCTGAACCCAGACTGGAGGTGAGGTAAGACATACTCCACAGGTATCCAGATATGTAACTACAGAAACTGTAGCAAGGCACCTCCTCCAAAAACAAAAAGTCTTAAACAGACAACAGCAAGGGTGACAGCACAATAAAACAAAGTGTCATTTGGCTGCCAGCCACTAAACATTGAGCAAAACCCATTAAGAAAGTAACTACATGGATCATTCCTAATTCCTCCCACCCAGACTGTGAACAGCCCCGGCTATTTGCCTGTGCTCTCTCATGATTCATTTCATCTCCTCTGTGATCTGTTTTATTTTAGGGAGGCTGCTATCCCCAAACCATACTTTCAAAGCTCTCTTGCCAGTAACCACTTTGCTGTGAATGGATAGAGGAGAAAGATGGTCTATGGTCCATAGGGTCACAAAGAGTCGGACACAACTGAGTGACTAACACACAATGCACAAAGAGGCACTGCTGTTGCTGCTAAGTTGCTTCAGTCGTGTCCGACTCTGTGCGACCCCGTAGACGGCAGCACACCAGGCTCCCCTGTCCCTGGGATTCTCCAGGCAAGAACACTGGAGTGGGTTGCCATGTCCTTCTCCAATGCATGAAAGGGAAAAGTGAAAGTGAAGTCGCTTGGTCGTGTCCGACCCTCATTGACCCCATGGATTGCAGCCTTCCAGGCTCCTCCGCCCATGGGATTTTCCAGGCAAGAGTACTGGAGTGGAGTGCCATTGCCTTCTCCTGGCGGAAGCAAAAGCAGAGAGAAGTGGCTGTTCTGCTGCTGCTGGTGGCTTCTCCTAATTGGATGCGGACTTTTTGAGGGACAGGGCTTTCCCTCCATTTAACACATTTAATCTCTTCTCCCTTGTCTTCTGGCCCCCTCCTTCTGTGCTGAGAAGCTACCCACTTACTATTATCACTGTTCTAGGGTATATGTGTGCCTGTTTTCTTCTGGCTACTTTTAATGTTTTATGTTTTGCTTCAGCTGTTTAAACATGATGTGTTCAGATTGTTTTTTTTTCCTTCCTTTATCCTGTTTCAGGTTCTTTCAGTTTTTTTCAATGAGTAAATTGAAAGGTTTATCAGTTTTCAAAAATTCTCAGCCAGTGTCACTTCAGATATTCTTTTCTTACCTCACTCACTGTCTCCTCTCCTTTTGGGACTCCAATTATTCTTATAAACACAGGTCAGAGAGAGAAAATCAAATATCATATATTAAGGCATGTATGTGGAATCTAGAAAAATGATATGGATGATCCTATTTGCAAAGTAGAAATGGAGACACAGATGTAAGATCAAAGGTATAGATACCAAGGGGGAGAGAGAGGTGATTGGATGAAGTGGAAGACTGAGATTGACAAGTATAGACTACTACGTATAAAATAGATAATTAAAGAGAAACAACAACATAGGACATTGAATTCTACTTAATGCTCTGTGGTGACCTAAATGGGAAGGAAATTTAAAAAAAGAGAAGATATATGTATAATATAGCTGATTCATTTTACTGTACAGCAGAAACTAATACAACATTATAAATCAACTAGAAGTTCAGTTCAGTCACTCAGTCATGTCCGACTCTTTGTGACATCATGGACTGCAGCATGCCAGGCTTCCCTGTCCATCACCAACTCCCAGAGCTTGCTCAAACTCATAATCATCAATGCCATCCAACCATTTCATCCTTTGTCATCCCCTTCTCCTCCTGCCTTCAATCTTTCCCAACATCAGGGTCTTTTCCAAAGAGTCAGTTCTTCCCATCAGGTGGCCAAAGTATTGGAGTTTCAGCTTCAGCATCAGTCTTTCCAATGAATATTCAGGACTGATTTCCTTTAAGATAGACTGGTTTGATCTCCTTGCAGTCCAAGGGACTCTGCAGAGTCTTCTCCAATGCCACAGTTCAAAAGCATAATTTTTTGGTGCTCAGCTTTCCTTATGGTCCAACTCTCACATCCATACGTGACTACTAGAAAAACCATAGATTTGACCAGATGGACCTTTGTCAGCAAAGTAATGTCTCTGCTTTTTAATGTGCTGTCTAGGTTGGTCATATATTCCAATAAAAATTAATAAAAAATAAAATCTGTTTCTTTAGACAACAGGAAAAAAAAAAGACTATTTGATGCTATCATACAGGCATACAGATGCCAAATAAATGTCTCTGCTTTTTAATGTGCTGTCTAGGTTGGTCATATATTCCAATAAAAATTAATAAAAAATAAAATCTGTTTCTTTAGACAACAGGAAAAAAAAAAGACTATTTGATGCTATCATACAGGCATACAGATGCCAAATGTGCTCTCATTTCATATCTTTGTTTTTTCCTATTTGTGATTCAATTTGGATCCTTCCTACTGACCTTTCATCAAATTCATTGATTCTTTTGAGACTGCTTTTAGTGAATCTAATGAATTCTTCATTTCTGATACTTTACTTTTCATGTTTAGCATTTCCCTTTTTTTGCCATTTCCATCTCTCTATAATGAAATTTCCTATGTGCTAATGGCTGTCCACTTTTACAACTACAGCAGAGTTATTTCCAGGTCTTTGTCTCAGAGAGGGAGAAAGAAAGAAAGAAAGAAATAGCATCTTCTGGACCTTGGACTCCTGATACACTTTTATTTACCATTTCCCATCTTTATCAAATGTCATACTTTCTTGATTCCCAGCATATCCTGTAATATTGTAAAATTTTATACCAGACATAATATTTAAAAACAGTAAATACCAGTGGTTGGGAAACTTTTTCTGTGAAGCATCAAATAGTAAATAGTTTGAGCTTTACTGGTCATGTGATCTACATTACTGCTGAACTTGCTATTATAGTACAAAAGCAGTCTGAGATAATATGCAAATGAATCAGTGACTAAACATGAATAAATCCTTATAGACACTGAGATCTGAATTTTATTCTTTGTATCTCATAAAACATTTTTATTATAAAATTATGTAAAACACTTCTTAGCCAATAGGTGATACTAAAACTGTCCAGAAACCCTAATTTGTTGATTCCTGGTATAGACCAATAATAATAATATTTACCCACACAGGAAGATATATTCTTTCTTACCTCAGGCTGCTCATTTGGGTGGAGAAGGCAGTGGCACCCCACTCCAGTCCTCTTGCCTGGAAAATCCCATGGACACTGAGATCTGAATTTTATTCTTTGTATCTCATAAAACATTTTTATTATAAAATTATGTAAAACACTTCTTAGCCAATAGGTGATACTAAAACTGTCCAGAAACCCTAATTTGTTGATTCCTGGTATAGACCAATAATAATAATATTTACCCTCACAGGAAGATATATTCTTTCTTACCTCAGGCTGCTCATTTGGGTGGAGAAGGCAGTGGCACCCCACTCCAGTCCTCTTGCCTGGAAAATCCCATGGACAGGGGAGCCTGGTAGGCTGCAGTCCATGGGGTCATGAACAGTCAGACATGACTGAGCGACTTCACTTTCACTTTTCACTTTCATGCATTGGAGAAGGAAATGGCAACCCACTCCAGGGTTCTTGCCTGGAGAATCCCTGGGACGGGGGAGCCTGTGGGCTGCCATCTATGGGGTCACACAGAGTCGGACACGACTGAAGCGACTTAGCAGCAGCAGCAGTTCTTATTTAGTCATTAAGTCATGTCCGAGTCTTTGCGACCCCATGGACGGTAGCCCACCAGGCTCCTCTGTTCATGGGATTTTCCCGGCAAGAATACTGGAGTGGGTTGCCATTTCCTCCTCCAGGGGATCTTCCTGACCCAGGGACTGAGTATGTGGGGGTGTAAGGATTCCTTCTTGGGAGTCTCCAGCAATGCCCACAGGCAAAGGAGGGGCCGCAGGAAGAGAAATTCCAGGGAGAATGGAGGCATGGTGCCTTCAAGGGCGGAAGGAACCCTGGGAGGTGATTGGGACTTGCTGTTTGAAGCTGGGCAAGTGTTTTTCCAGTCCCGGCCAGGCTGCAGTTTTTTCATTTGTAACCTTAGGAAGTTGTGCTACTTGATTCCCAAATTCCCTTCCGGCTGAGACATTTTCCGGTTTCTAAGAGAACCTGAGGGAAATGTATCCTAGTTCCTGGGGCAAAGCTTCAGGGAAGAGCCCCTGAACTTGCACTTGTCCGTGGCCAGCTGAGTAATGTCACCCCCATCCCAGGATTAAAGGAGCCACAGGGCACAGATTAATATAGGCACAGGGGGAGCCTCGGGCCGCCAGGCCGGGAGGGCCCTCCATTCCAGTGGCTTTTTATGGAAAGAGATCCTTTTTCTAACAGCTAAGTATGCTGGCCCGTGCTGGCCTCGGTCTCTCACAAACACGCACACACACACGGAGGCACACCCACTCTGTGCTGTGTTGTAATCTCCCCGGCACAGGGGCAGGGGCAGTTCAGAAGAGAATTAGAGTATGTTTGCTGAGTTGAACATGCTTTGGGGGCTCAGGGTGGTGGGTTTTGAAAGATTAAATCCTCTGATGTCATGGACATGCGTCTGGGGGTTTATGATGCCGGCACACTTACACACACCTGAGCTCATTCCAGCCTCACCGTGAGGCTGAAACAGCAAGTCCCACACTACAGCTGGAGAAACAGGGAGGTCCAGCCACGCTCCTAGACCACAGAACCAGTACGAGGCACGCTTTCTGACTCCAGCCTAGCGTCCTTCTCACTGGTCTCCCAAACAGAGCTCCCACCTGTCTCCATCCTCCAGGTGGTGAGGTGCAAAGGCTTCCCTGAGCCAAGGTTCCCCAACGAGGCACAGGAGGGCCACTTTCTGGACACTCTGAGAGCAGTTCAGGAGGGAGGTGGAGCCCTTCGTATTTCCCGGCCACAGGGAACAGCTGTGGAGATCTGTCTCCTGGGCCCCTGCGGGTAAACAGACAACTTAAAATAGCCCCGAGGTGCGGCTGTGTCTGTGAGGGGACAGGCCGAGAGAAAACTCTCTTCTCTGCTCTCCAGGTGTCCTGGCGTCAAAGGGCCAGCAGGGCCCAGCCTTCCCGGGGAAGGGTCTCATCACACTGCTCCTTAGAACAGGGCCCCAGACTAGAACAGCAGACGGCTTTTGAGCAAACAGTCTGAGGCAGGGGCACTACCAGGTACAAATAAAGAGAAACGTGCCCGCTTGTCGTGATTCTGGTGTGAATAGGGCACTCAGGATAGAAAGCAGGGAATTCCTGGGTGGTCCACGGGTTAGGGCTGGGCACTTTCCCTCCCGAGGGCCCGGGTTTAATCCATGATCAGGGAACTAAGATCCTATAAGCTGCGTGACTCGGTCAGGAAAAAAAAAGAAAGCAGACTTAAGAACATTAAAAATGATATGATAGAAAATGCTAGCAAAAGGTCTATAGCAGCAGTGGTGTGCCCAGGCCTGTTCCTGCCTCAGCTGAGGGCCCATTGGGTGCACCTCTTACCACATCTGTGTTCACTGACTTCCTGTTCGTTTCTTGAAATCTCCACAGCAGGTGTGTGTACATTAAAGCAGCAAATGTTAGAAATCATGGCTTTACAAAAAAAAAAAAAAAGCACTGAGAGAGAGAACCCTCTGAATAGGAATGGAAGGGCAGAGGAGGGATGTGCTTAAAAGGGGAAGACCTGAGGCCCAGAGAAGGCACCATCCTTCAGTACCAGGTTTAATTTTTCGAAAGTCGACCGTTGTCCAAAGAGAGGTGAGATTACTCAGTCTGTCTTTTGGAAGAGGGAATCGAGCCTCAGAGGGAGAGAGAATTTGCCCAAAGCTCGTGGGTGAAGTCAGGTTTCCCAGGTGGCACTAATGGTAAAGAACCTGCCTGCCGATGCAGGAGATGCGAGAGATTTGGGTTTGATCCCTGGGTTGGGAAGATCCCCTGGAGGAGGGCATGTCAACCCATGCCAGTGTTCTTGCCTGGAGAATCCCCATGGACTGAGGAGCCTGGAGGGCTACGGTTTATAGGGTCGCAAAGAGTCGGACACGACTGAGTGACTAAGAACGCGTGCGTGAAGTGGATGGAGTAGGATGTGAATCCCAAGATTGGCTGACTCCAAATCACCACACCGCATCCAGAAAAAGCCATAAAGAGACATCTTTTATGCAAATTCAACAAAAAAATTTCTGAAAAGCAGTCATTTATTCACTGCCTGTTTTCCCCAGAAGTATTTCATCTCCATGAGGACAAGAACTCTGCCTTTTAGGTGTTTTCTCCCCAGCACCCAAGGGCTTCCCTTGTAGCTCAGGGGCTTCCCTTGTAGCTCAGTCGGTAAAGAATTTGCCTGCAGTGCAGGAGACCCAGGTTTGATCCCTGGGTTGGGAAGATCCCCTAGAGAAGGAAATGGCAACCCACTCCAGCATCCTTGCCTGGAAAATCTCATGGACAGAGGAACCTGGTGGATTGCAGTCCATGGGGTCGCAAAGAGTCGGGCACGACTGAGCGACTAACACACACACTCCCCAGCATCAAGAGTGGTACCCAGCTCCTAACTGGTGCTCAAAAATTATTTGTTGAATAAATGCGTGAACTCATGACTGAGTGCCTAGTGTGTGGTAGGCTCTCTGTCAGACATTCGGGTAGAGAATTAATGAGGAGAGGGCTACTTTTTGTAACTTTTTATTTTATATTGGAGGGCTTCCCCTGTGGCTCAGCTGACAAAGAATCTGCCTGCAATGCAGGAGACGCAGGTTCAACCCCTGAGTCAGGAAGATCCCCCTGGAGAAGGGAATAGCAACCCACTCTAGTATTCTTGCCTGGAGAATTCCATGGACAGAGGAGCCTGGTGGGCTACAGTCCATGGGGTTGTAAAGAGTCGGACATGACTGAATGACTGTCACCTCATAGCTGATTAATAATGTTGTGATAGTTTCAGGTGGACAGCAAAGGGACTCAACCATACATACACATGTATCCACGGTCCCTCAACCCCCTCCCATCCAGGCTGCCCCATAACACTGAGCAGAGTTCCCTGCGCTATACTGTAGGTCCTTGTTGATTATCCATTTTAAATATAGCAGCGTGTACACATCGACCCCAAACTCCCTAACCATCAGGGAGAGCTTCTTGAGGGGAGAAGTTCCAGATGTATTATTAATGTATATACAAAGATCCAACAGCACTAGGCTCACAAGAGAATCCCTCTGGTTCTCTTTTGCTTCTGAACTCAGCTTGCTTGAGGGAAGCTCTGGGGCACCTGAATGGGTTGGTTCCCCATCCCTCTATCCCAGCTGCAGCTCTGCCTGGCAGCACCCCTTGCTGTGTGTTTGTCTTTATCTCTAGTTGTGTATGATTTTACATGGAGCTGAACCTGCTATCAAAGGGGTTATTCTGGAACAGAGATAAATGGCACAGGCAGTGAGTCTCCTTTCAACCACTTCTTTAGCCACCCGTAGTTTACTCCACCCACGTGAGGGGAGAGAGGAGAAGCAGGGTTCAGACAAGGGCTGGGCCAGGAGTTCAATGCCACTATTAATGCTGTGGCTGCTCGCCCCTCACATGGACTCCTGAGCAGACTGTGAAGGGCTTGTTTCATAAAGGATAGAAGATGGTCACGGACTCTGGTCTCCTCTGAAGGTCAGGGGAAGGTTGAAGCATAGGTGCAGGATGGCATTCCTCCGAGAAACAGGGCAGGCCCAAGAAAAAGGGCGGGCCCAGGGCTTGCAGAATCCCTTCCAGAACTGCCAGTCAGGAGCCAGCAGCCCATCAAACACCTTCTTAGCTCCAGGAAGTCTGGCTGTTAGAACTCTGTTTCCTCCTTCTGACAATGCCCACTCTGTAGAGTCCACTTCGAAAAGTGGTCTGAGAAAGGGGAAAGGAAACTCAGATTGGCAATTCTGCCTCTTTCAAGTAGGTCATGAAAAGGTCTAGTGAGCAAAGTGGAAATGAGTCATCACTCAATTACCTGTGAGTAGGTTTTCTGCTCCGTGGATTATTTGGGGGGGCGAATGTCTAATCTCAGACGAGCTTCCACTGCCCTCCAAGTTATTTGCCTTCACTGTCTAGATTTATGCTTAGGAAATGCAAATGTTTTTTAATGTAAAAGTGAGGGGGGAAAATAAATATATATATATATTACATTGAGTCACATCTGTTCTCCCTCCATCAAGCAGACAGTTTTCCCTCTTTTTCTAGATATAAGGATTCTTGGTTTCGAGCCTAGAGAACTGCAATGTCCAGAAACCCAAGTCTAAGGAGATGAAGTGTGAATGGCCTTGTTTGCAGAAAGTATGAGGAAGTGGTTCCTAAGGAGGTGCCAAAGTTGGCAGGACGGAGTAGGAGTTATGCTGTTAGTTTCTGTGCTTGAAGAAGGGACTGGGTCCAGGTGAAGAAAATCTATCATCAGCATCTCTCTCCTGGCCACCACTCCAACACACACTCACACACACACACACTCACACACACACACACACACTTCAGCAGGAAAATATCTGCTGGGGTTGAGAGCAAAGAGCTGTATGTAAACATGGTACTGGAGCATGTCATGCTGCTAGAAAATAAAAGATGTGTGTGATTATCTACAGTCACTGTCACTATTTCTGTCTTTCCATCAGTGGGCATAATGTTATTTAGTCACTCTGTCATGTCCGACTCTTTTGCCACCTCATGAACTGTAGCCTGCCAAGCTCCTCTGTCCATCGGGTTTCCCAAGCAAGAATACTGGAGTGGGTTGCCATTTCCTTCTCCAGGGGATCTTCCCGACCCAGGGATCGAACCCATGTCTCCTGCATTGGCAGGTGGATTCTTTACTAACCAAGATGGCCACGTTGGCTAGCTCTCTGGAGAAATTTCAGACCACCTCTGTTCTCCTGGTGGCCCTCCAGGACCTGGCTGTTTCAGTCTGAAAAGCCCAAAGAACCTCATTGAACCTGTATGCTCCTTCTAGGAAAACCAAGAATTCCACTGAGAAGCCAAGCAGGCTCGGTCTCTGAGTCAATCCCAAGAAAGACTGGGAGCTGAGACCTTCCGTGACTTTCCTTTGCCCCTTGAATGCACTTTCCTTTCTGAGGTACTGGGTCCAGAAAGCCCTGCTGAGGGACGGGGCAGACCATGAGGCTGCTGGCCCCAGGGGTTGGAAACCGGTATTTGTGGAGAGGTGAACCTTCTTCCTCCTCATTGGCCTTCCCATTTCTCTGGGTCCTTTCCTCTTGCCTAAAGAAGAGGAGGACAGACTGAGAGAAGCATCAGTTGTAGACCATCCAGCCAACATGCAACCTCACACTGGGCCACACACGTCTTCTCGGTTGGGCTGTACTTGGCAAAGTTGGAGCAATGCTTTTCAGTTTCTGAAAGGAAACCTGAGGGACCACATAGGAAGCTCCTGCTGAAGCCCCCAAGCCAACCAACCAGCTATGAATCCTTCCAAATTCAGGTGGCTCTGGATTGGACTGGGGGATGGTGGGGGGTGGGGTGGGATTGGGGGTGGTCTGGCACTGATTAGAGAGGGAAAAAAAAAAGGTTTCAGCAAGAAGAGTAGGCTCCATGCTTCTCAGGAGGAAAAAAAGCCACTCTAGGAAGTGAAAAAGATCATTTAGCAACTGGCTGAGTTGAGGAGTGGTCTTCTGGGGTGAGTTTAAAGGGGGAGAGCTCGGTGTAAGTGACTTCCCAGCAGGGACTGAAAGAGGAGCGGGGAATCATCAGGCCATCCTTTCTCCCCAAATGTTAAGTAAATAATAAACACATTCAACCAGGGACAGAGGGACTTAAGAGAGCTAAAGATAGTACCCGAAGGAATCCCGGGGCTGGGGCCCCAAACACATCCATCTCCACAGTGGAAACTTAACCTGACAGCAAGGGACATGGAAACCTGGGTGGGGAAACTTTGGTGATGGGGGAGGGGACAACTGCAGGGAAACAGCTCACATTTACTCAGCTCTTTGGCACCTGCTACTTATCACTAAGAAGCCAAGGCCTGGGATACCAGGGATCCCCCTGCAGCCCAGGGAGTTGGGTGACCTCTCTGGGGGGAGGGAAGGGGTGTAGGGAAGAAAGAGCAGAGCGACTAGTTGGGGATCCTCTGGGGCAACCACAGAGATCACCTTTTTTAAAGCTTTTTTATTTTTGTCTGCCCTGGGTCTTCATCGATGCATGTGGGCTTTCTCTAATCGCAGCAAGCAGGGGCTTCTCATTTCGGAGGCTTCACTTGTTGTGGAACACAGGCTCTAGGGAGCAGGGCACAGTAGTCACATCATGAGGCCTTAGTTGCTCCTCGGCATGTGGAATCTTCCCGGAGCAGGGATCAAACCCATGTCCTCTGCACTGGCAGGCTGATTCTTAACTGGTAGACCACCAGGGAAATCTGAGATTACATTTTTAAAAAGAAAACATTCAGCCTCTCCAGCTGGTACTCATCCCTCCTCTCCTGACCTTTTCAGTCTCTCTTCTTACAGCTTCTTCATTCTCCTTGGCCTTCAGTTCAGTTCAGTTCAGTCGCTCAGTCATGTCCAACTCTTTGTGACCCCATGAATCACAGCACGCCAGGCCTCCCTGTCCCAGAGTTCACCCAAACTCATGTCCCTCGAGTCCGTGATGCCATCCAGCCATCTCATCCTCTGTCGTCCCCTTCTCCTCCTGCCCCCAATCCCTCCCAGCATCAGAGTCTTTTCCATTGAGTCAACTCTTCACATGAGGTGGCCAAAGTACTGGAGTTTCAGCTTCAGCATCAGTCCTTCCAATGAACACCGAGGACTGATCTCCTTTAGGATGGACTGGTTGGATCTCCTTACAGTCCAAGGGACTCTCAAGAGTCTTCTTCAACACGACAGTTCAAAAGCATCAATTCTTTAGTGCTCAGCTTTCTTCACAGTCCAACTCTCACATCCACACATGACCACTGGAAAAACCATAGCCTTGACTAGACGGACCTTTGTTGGCAAAGTAACGTCTCTGCTTTTGAATATGCTGCCTAGGTTGGTCATAACTTTCCTTCCAAGGAGTAAGCGTCTTTTAATTTCATGGCTGCAATCACATCTGCCTTCAAACCTGCACAAATCTTCCCTATTTTAGAAAAACATGCACATACAAACAAGACAATCTTCGACTCTGATGCTGCTTCTTTAGCTTCTCTCCTTTTTTCTTACCTTATTACTACCAAACTTTTTGAAACACCTGGTCTTTTTCTGCTGCTTTCATTTGCTAATCATCCACCTTCCCTGGAAGCCACTGGACGTATTCCTCACCAAGTCTGGTGCCCTAAGACACCAAGTGGGCTTCCCAAATTTCAGACTTTTCCCCAGCTTCACTGTCTCTGCCTGAAGTCACCCCCCGTAACTCTTCCATGGACCTCAGTTTCATTATACTTTTCTTTCCTCGGGAACCTATAACAATTATCTATTGACTCCTGAGTCAAGGCTAAACTTTAAGAAACTTCACCATGGGTCCTTATCCACCTCGTCACTGCCAGCAGGCTTCTACTGTTCTCAGCTGTCTTACTCACATCTTTTCCTTCCAGCTAGAATCTCGCTGGTAGACTATAAGCATCTAAAGGACAAAGGCTAAGTCTTTTATGGTTTTGAAATGTGTCAATACTACACAAGTTAATTCATATCAAAGTACCCTGAGGTAGCCCAGTCTCAAAAATAAACCATCTTGGACACTTACTGACAACCATTCTTTCACCTGAGGGAAAAGATGACATGAGAAAGTCCTTGGGAGAGCCTGGGACTGCACGTTTTAGGCCACACCTTACCTAAGCTGCAACATCTGTGAGTAACAAGGAGAGATTATGAAAGTGTGAAATATTCTGTACAATCTTTCCCTTGCTCTGTCATGAGAATTTTTACATGCCTGCTACTTTGTAATACTATTTGGCCCCTGCTTTTCAAACCTGGCTACTTATTTGAATCATCTGGAGCATTTTTTTTTTTTTTAATACTGATGCCCAGGCCTTCTTCAAATGTTCTGATTTATTGGTGTGGGGCACCAGCACGGACATTTGTAGCTCCTGCAGCAGATTCTAGTGTACAGTAAGGTTAAAGAGTCACTGATTTAGAAATCTGAGCGTGTGCCGTGTGTTGGGAGTGAAGGAGTGTTTGGAGATCTGTGCTAACGTGGTGTCCAGAATGCACACGTCACTCCACATCTCTCTTCTCCTTCAGCTACACCATTTGAATTCCTTCGTCCCTTTTTCACCACCGTTAGCATATAGGCAAGGCCTGTTTCAGTAGAGAGAATAAATCTGTCCCCGGGGAACTGATCTTGGAACGCCACCTACTCCAGGCAAGTCCTAGAACAAGAACTCATCACCCACTCTCCTTCCCTCCTTTGTCTCCTTGACCCATAGGGAGCGACTGCCTGCCCACTACTTTAAGTTTCAGTTCCGGAACGTGGAGTACAGCTCCGGCAGGAACAAGACCTTCCTCTGCTATGTGGTGGAAGCGCAGAGCAAGGGAGGCCAAGTGCAGGCCTCTCGAGGGTATCTGGAAGATGAGCATGCCACTGCCCATGCCGAGGAAGCCTTCTTCAACAGCATCATGCCGACCTTCGACCCCGCCCTGCGCTACCTGGTCACCTGGTACGTGTCCTCCAGCCCCTGCGCGGCCTGCGCGGACCGCATCGTCAAGACCCTCAACAAGACCAAGAACCTGCGCCTGCTCATCCTGGTGGGGCGGCTGTTCATGTGGGAGGAGCCCGAGGTCCAGGAGGCTCTCAGGAAGCTGAAGGAGGCCGGCTGCAGACTTCGCATCATGAAGCCCCAGGACTTCGAGTACATCTGGCAGAATTTCGTGGAGCAAGAAGAGGGTGAATCCAAGGCCTTTGAGCCCTGGGAGGACATTCAGGAGAACTTCCTGTACTATGAGGAGAAGTTGGCGGACATCCTGAAGTAGGCAGCTAGGTTCAGCCTCACGTGAGTCTGTTCACTGTCAACTTGGGTAGGTCAGGTAGAATGAGTGGTCTCTTTGATTTTCCTTTGAAAGGATTTCATCTCTGGGTTTTTTTTTTTTCTGTTTTTTTCTGGTTTTTTCTTAGATCCTGCCTTTTCTCTTTCCTCTAAATTCCTCTCCCTAAATCCTTTCTCTCCTACCCTTTTATATCAAACTGACTTTCTCCGTAACTTAGAGTGCTCAAGGATGATAGAAATCCAAAAGCTTTGATGAGACTGAATAACTAAGATGAGGATGGTACAAGGATCTGTTGCGCACGTGTGTGTGGGGGGGGGGTGTGTATACACGTGCACGCATGCTCAATCGCTTGGTCATGTCCAAATCTTTGCGGCCCCATGGACTGTAGCCTGTCAGGCTCCTCTGTGCATGAAATTTTCAGGTAAGAATACTGGAGCCGATTGCCATTCCCTACTCCAGGGGATCTTTCCAACACAGGGATCGAACCCGCGACGACTCTTGCATCTCCTGCATTTGGCAGGTGGATTCTTTACTACTACACCAGCTGGGATGCCCGCAAGGACCTGTTGCTGCTGCTGCTGCTAAGTTGCTTCAGTCGTGTCCAACTCTGTGCGACTCCACAGACGGCAGCCCACCAGGCTCCCCCATCCCTGGGATTCTCCAGGCAAGAACACTGGAGTGGGTTGCCATTTCCTTCACCTATCCAAACTTATAAACTCTAGACACCTTCTAGACACTCTGCCCCCACCCCATTTGCAATCCTACCATTCTATTTTTCCTTTAATGCTGGTTTTTCATTCCTACAGGGGCATTTTTTCCCCTCATTTTTGGTACTTTTTAATGTCCTTGAATGAATTTGTACTCAACTCTGCGAGAAGGGAGGCAGAGAAGCTCATGTTTTCAAACAAATGGTTCTGCTTTGAGGGAGACCAGGAATTGCTGTGTGAACATACAATGCAAGAACACCTCTCTTATGTTGAGAAGACCTCAGCAGAACTTGCAGAAAAATGATGAATTCAGGAATGGAGATAATAAAGCAGCAAGTTCTGCTATAAAGGAACGTTTAAAGGGTTAAACTAATGTGTGCAAATTAGGCAACAGCTCAGAAGTAGCCTCCTAACAGGTATCAAGATGGGATAGGAGAACTGCAAGTAAAGATTAGCTACTTCAGCAAATGATTAGGACACAATTAAGGCCAATTCGACCTCTTGCTGAGGGTAAATTACACTCTTTCAGAGAAACAGGCCAATTGCCCTCAGGAAAAGAGGGTACAGGATCTCCTACTGTCTCCTTTTGAATTTGGTCTGATCTAGTTTGCTCCCACAGAAGTGGTATGTATGACTAAGTCCCTTTACAAGACCTGAGTTACTGATCAAAAATTTCCCTTACCAGAGAAAGGGTCTTCACACCCTTATCCAGCTTTAGTTCTGGACACCTCACAGATTAAAACATGAAAGTAGCTTGCTTCCATGAAGATAGTGCCTCTCAGTCTTAATAAAGAGATGTTGCTTCATGGACATGTTCTGGAAACATCAATGTTCCAGAGCCTGATATTGACAGGTCTATGCACACAGGATGTTGGATCATTCTCTAGCTGAGCATTCACCAATCCATGAAGTCACAGTTCTCAGCCATTTCTTACAAAAAAGCAGGACCCATTCACTGAGTTCAGTGAGACCAGGGTCAGATAGTGTCATGTGATACCTTGCTCACCTCAAATAAAACACCACTCAAGAGTGGTGGTGAGTAATAATACAAAGATTTCTAAAGGTGACCTCTGAAAATACAAAAATTCCTTGAAAATTAGTGTAGGGACTAGAACTCATAATTATAAACCCTACATAAATTTTATAGAATGATGACTGGCAGCCTAATTTTAACTCTGTATACTTTCTTCTTAAAGATCTTGTAGTCACAGGCCACTTCTTCCAGCTGCCAAACTAGCAAGACCTCAGAGATGAGTGTGTCTTACCTATTAGGTCAAATAATTAAATAGCTAAATCTGCTATAAAAATTAAGCATTTCAAGGAGGATTAAAAAGCTTTTAATTTTGGATAATTGAGAGTTGCCTCTTATGCTGATCTAAATCAACATAAACAGATAAATCAGTTTGAGAGAAAAGTCCACTTCTAAGTCAAATTATTTTTTAATAAAATATCATTGGACATGTTCCACACTCTAAGCCTCCTTCCATTAGTGTACATAATCGTATTATCTGGACCCATTAACATGCTTCCCTGTACTCTATTTGAGTTGCTCATATTCCTGAAGGGAGAGGTTAAAATGTACCAAGTTTAAAAAAAAAAAACTGGCATGAAATCAAGTTGTAATCTAAAAGCCCCAAAGAACTTTGCTTAATTAAAATACTCTCAAGAAATAAGCATTTGTTAAAAAAAATGTCTCATATGTCTTCTTCCATCTTTCGAAAAAAATGACAGAATAGGACTTAACCATATAGTTAAAAGCAAGATAACACAGTTAAGCTTCCCAGGTGGCTCAGTGGTAAAGAAACCACCCACCAAGCAGGAGACATGGGTTCAATCCCTGGGTCGGGAAGATCCCCTGGAGAAGGAAATGGCAAGCCACTCCAAGATTCTTGCCTGGGAAATCCCACGGACAGAGTAGCCTGGCTGGCTAGACCATGGACTTGCAAAGAGTCAGACACGACTTAGTAACTCAACAGCAGCAGCTGCAACATAGTTGAAGCAGATCTCTTCTGGGGCTTTCTCTGTGTGAACCACACCAAAATATAAATGAAACAAATCCAATCCTGAGTAAAACAGAAATCACAGGTGACTATGGAGAAATTCAGGCATTCATGGAGGAAGGTACAAAGAAACCCTAACTCAAAAAGAAAACTCTTTGTTGTTTGGGGCCAGCAGGGCTCTCAGTAACGTTGCTTTGTTTTCTCACAAAGGTTTGCCTGCTGCCACCGAGAGACAGCAAAGACATGTGGTCATCTGGGACATGCCTGACTCCCTAATACCGCTTGGAGCTGGACATTTGATACCAACCAATCCTGCCCAAGGCCTTCTGAGAACTCAAAATACACTTACGCTGTAAATCACTTAAGCTGTACCTCTCTCTCTAAGGCTGCTCTTGGAAAACAGGAAAGTGAGTTGTGAAGAGAGAAATGGCATCAGGCTCCGTGGGACTGAAGGTCCGTATTATTCCAATTGGGCTTAGGGCAAAGAGCCTCAGACCCAAAGTCTGAACAGATCTTTGCAACATGTCTAGAAATGCATCTCATGTTAAGTGGGGATTTTTTTTAAAAACAGCAACATTAATAAAAGAGGTGGCGTGGTCTTTCTGCTACCAGGTTTTTTAAGGAACTAGAACATTTAGAAATTATAGACAGTGAGCAAATCCCAGAAACAGGGATGTCCCAGGCTATAAACCAAGCCACATTATATACAGTGGAAGAAAGGCTTAAACAGAACTTGCCAGGGCTACACAGAATGTACCAACTCCCATGCAGACCTCACACCTTTGTCTTGACCTTCAAAAAATACTGTCTCAAGATTACTTGTAAATGAGTGTCTTTTCGCTCCTCTGAAAACAAGGAGTATGCCAGAGGATGAAACAAAAGGCACAGGAAACCTGTTCCTGTTCCAATTCCCAATTGCCAATCCATAAACAATTAGCTTTGATTAAAGAGGACAAGGCAAGAAGTAGGATTTAAATGTTTGGATACACATAATGTAGGGGTAGTCTGTGCATCATACTTGATGGCGAGGGCAGGATGGTGTCAAAAGTCTTTGTTTCTTAAAAGGTTTGTCTGAGTCCTATGTGGAAGCAAAATTTCACCTGTGGATTTCTGGGTGTTTGCCAAACTAGGTTTCCAAGAATAATGTGTCCATTCTGATTATCAGGTCATGCCTCCTTTCCCCAGGCTTCAAGTGTGATAAGTCATCGGAATTTGACCCCAAGAGTATCTGCAAATGACAGGGCACTTTATCACATCCCTGTGGAATTCCAATTACAGCCAGACCTTCACAAGACTAGGTTTTGTTAACAGAAATGTGAACGAGGCTCATATTCCATGAAACAAATTAACCCTAATCCTAGAAAACCAATGTTTCAACCCAGTGATAAGATTTATTTGCAGAGTTAAGCAAAATACTTTAATTCTAAGTTTCCTTTTACCACCCCACTCTCCTTTTCAGTTTTGTACATTCTTCCCTTTCAACCTGTGTGTCTGTGGACAGAAACAAAGCTTCAAGAAAAGCCTTAGTCTAAAAGTTTGACAATGAACTTGCTCCCAGCACTGCCCCTACCCCAACAACATAGAGAACTTGTCTCTTACACATACAGATAGAAAAGAAGTCAAATACTTTTGAAACTGCAGCACCCTATCAGGCTGCCACGCAGTAAGAAGTCTAAAGTACAAAGATTACATTTTACCAGTGCTCTCCTGGTGTTTCAACAAGCCCCTTCTAAATTCGTTCTTTTTTTACACTTGGGAAAGCAGCAAGTCCTATGACAGACCAAGAATTCATTCTATGAAGAAAATCAATAGGTCTGTCTGATCTCAATACCACAGTAAGAGAACAGAGGGTGGAAATAGTCTCCTTGTTTTCCCCACACCTCTGATACTGTAGTCGTGTCCGACTCTCTGTGACCCCATGGACTGTAGCCCACCAGGCTCCTCCATCCATGGGATTCTCCAGGAAAGAATACTGGAGTGGGTTGCCATTTCCTTCTCCAGGGGATCTTCCCGACCCAGAGATGGAACCCAGGTCTCCCGCATTGCAGGCAGACGCTTTAACCTCTGAGCCACCAGGGAAGCCTGATACTGAACCACTGGCTAAAATCCATGAGCCTTATTCTTCCAATATGGAAATCAAGAGTGGACAAAGTGCTGCTCTGAACTTAGAAGGGCACAAATTTACTCTTTTCCATCCCAGCTGGACACACATCAGAAACCTCTGGAGCTCAAAAACAAAAACTGGCCATTCTCCCCCACCCCTTCCTGTTTAAGAGGGAGTGGACCTTTAAAGAGAGGTGTATGGATTTTGTTGAGAACTGTGGATTCAGTCATTCATTAGTTCACACTAAGAACTTTGCCAGGTATTTCACATATGTTATTCTGTTTTATGACTGAATTCAGACAGGTTTAGTCACAGAAACTATATGGTGGACAGGAGAGAGGAAGAGTTCACCACAAGGAGATTCTAAAAGCCTGCCTTTCCAGTGCTCTTGCCCACTCTGATGTCTTCTCACCTTGCCACTCTTCCTACTGGGCCCTCTGACTCTTCCAAATTAAGTTACAGGTGAATCCTCCGTTAGTCAAGTACAGAACAACACAGACATGTGCACAGAACCTCACTGGAGCACCCCCCACCAAAAAAGATATTTATTTTTCCATTTTTGTCACCACAAATTCCTTGTAAACATAAAAATTTTGTAATTTAAACAAAAATCAAACCCATAATTCTCTCCTAGGATCAATTTGTGCACAAATGACACAAGATGCAAATTTAACTGAAAATGGACATCCTTCCTGAAATTTCTCTTAAAACACCAGAGAAAAGCACTGCTGCCACCTAGTGGCATCCCAAACAAATCACATGGCATCCGCAGCAAAATAGGAGTCCTACGCCCAACATTTGGTCCCTCCCCTTACTTTCCTGAAAAAGAAAAATTCCCAGCAACAAGAAACCCCTCCTCCAGTCCTATTCAATCCTGAGAATACAGCAACCCAGGTCTGGCCTGTGACACAGACTACTTCACAAGAAACGGTCCTCTGACCATTTTAAGGTCAGTTTGCTCAATCCTGTGGCCCAGGCGATGCAGAAGGTAGACACATCCAAAATGCTCTTCTGTTCAGAGTGTGTACACGGTAATGCTGATGTCTGTTGCCTCAAAGACCTCCTCAATTATTGCGGATACATTTTCCCATTGCAGACGATCAAGACCACATCCAATCCTGAAAAAGACAAAATTATCTCCACTGGTTGTGACTGAGGGAAAGTCTCCTTCCCTCTTTCCCTAGGCTGCATCCACCCAAAGCCAAGGATAACATCTGGTCTCACACCTATAGGCAACCATGGTGGGAGTTTAGACGGTAATGCCTAGTGTGAGTCACCTAAGGCTGTTTCCTAGACAGCCCTACCATCCAATAGCTGCCACTTCTCTTTTGCCAAATAAAGTACCAATTCCCAGTTACTTCAGGGTACATTTAGAAATGTGTAACTCTGCCACAAGACAGAAGAACTCACTGTTTCTACTAGTGAAAACTAGCCGTGGGTGGATGGGAAAAGGTTGGTATTTTTAAACTGTGTTAGTCACTCGGTGGTGTTTGACTCTTTGTGACCCCATGGACTATAACCTGCCAGGCTCCTCTGTCCACGGGGATTCTCCAGGTAACAATATTGGAGTGGGTTGCCACGCCCTTCTCCAGAGGATCTTCCTGACCTAGGGATGGAACCTGGGTCTCCCACACTGCAGGCAAATTCTTTACCAACCGAGCCACCAGGAAAGCCCATTTTAAAAATACACTTATGATAACAGAATGTTAAGGAAGATAACTGGAAAATGCCAAGCTGATTGTAATTCCAATCTTCCTGACACCCTGGTGAGAAACCTCAATCAGCCCACAAAACTACTACCTGGCAGCTTTCTTCCAAGATGTTACTTTACTGATCCTCAATATCCACAGGGAAAAAAGGCTTAAAATTGATAATTTTATATTAATGTGTTTAAGTACATGAAAAAACTGTGATTAAAAAAAAAAGTTTCTGGTACATAAGTCATGAATATACTACAGACCAGTATAATATGAGGGATCAAGTAACCACATTTCTAACTCAGAGCTTGGAATAAACCTGCATGCATGGTCAGTACTGACTCAGAACTAGTCTGTCAGGAAGAGAAGGGACCCCAAGCCTATTCCTTAAAAGGAAACAAAGAGGATACTAAACCCCCAACATCAGTCCCTTAAGTTCCCAATATCTAGGGTCTAAGACGTTACACCAGCAACATACCCTCTGGCTACTATCCATGCTGAACATAAATAAGCGTGCAGTTTACAAAGCAGTGACAACCTACAAGTTTGTTCACACAGAATGAACAGGTTTGGGACACCTGAAGTGGCCCAGAGAGAAATCACAATTGCTCAGTGCTGATTCTTGAGCTATACTAGAGGATGCCTAGAATTCAACAAATAGTAGCCTCCCTACTAGGTGGGCTGAGGAAGATCTGTGTTTTAACCATCCTGATTCATTCAGCCCAAGCTAAAAGATGGGCATGCCTTGAGCGAAGATCTGACAACTGGTTTACTGATGATTAAGTGTTTTGAAATTTGTCCACCTTTAGGTCTACATTTGGGGTTAAGATAAGCTTTTAAGTCATTTGTCTTTGGGTAAGACAGTGAACCCCACCAATCAAGTCTTCATTTAGGGCCCTGGATTTCCTTGCCTTGGCATGGAAAGGTCGGTGACTCCATTCTTCAGACAATGAGACTTCATAGCCTCTAAACTCTTCCGTAAGTTTTCATAAGTTGGCTTGTGTGAAGCCCTTTTCTTTGTAATCTGAGTATGAAGAACAAATTCAAATTTCCATTAGTCCAAAATGAGAGGCAAAAAACGTCATCATGTTCTCCCAACATCGTGATAATTAAAATAAGTACACTTTTATAGACTAGTCTAGATAACAAATGTCATATAGTCTCTTCCAGTTAGGGGAGCCCCTCAGGAATCCACTGAATAGAGTCAGAGCCCCAGACACTGCCACATCTTTTCTTTTCCTAAGAAACCCAGATTAGCAGGTGTGCCTATTGTCTATTGTTTTTAAGCAAGGCAGGTGAAAGTTCCTGTGCCACCTCCAAGAGATAAGCTATGTATCTGTAACAAGGAAGAACCCATAGCACCTAAAAATTTCCTGTTAGGTTTATTTATTTAGAAACAGTGCTTGCTTTTTATTCCCCTTTAAAAGCACAGAAAGAAACTGGTAGCATTCCAAACAAGACTGAAAGTCACAGTAGCCTTAAGGACAGCATCCCCACATTGTGTGCTACCCACATCAAGCTTGTAGGGAGTTGGCTCTAAGTCATCCAGCAGCATCACCAAGAAGCTGCACTCCTTGACAGGCCAAAGACCATTGGGACAGTGGAAGAAATCCACATGGAGGAAGCAAGCAGGAGAGAAGCAGAGTACTACCTGGCACTGCATTTGGTAAGGAAGAATGAGAGAAAAAACTCTTGAGCAATCTGTCTCTTGAGACTTTATTGTCTCTATTTCACTACGACAATGAAGGAATTAAAGCAAGGGAAGCATCCCTAACTTTCGCACATCATATAACAGGTTTTTGGTAAATATCCTAACTTTTTCCCATGGAGTTGAGATGCAGCCTCACGTTTCTAACCCAGGGCACCAAATAGCCACCACCTCTGGATCTGAGTCAGCATGAGGTCAGCTTTTGGACATTTTTGATGGTCTATAAAGAAATACTGTGATCAACACAAATGCAGCACAGCCCATCTGTTTGCTAATACTTAAAGCTTACTGAGAATTGGCCCCGTCTTACCAGGTAATATATATATCGTCCATCTCTCTTCAGAACAGCCACTTCTCCAGACTTTTTCTCTAAGAAAAAGTTATTTAATAGTAAAAAAGAAACACCAACACTGATCTTCATTCTTAGATTTTAAAACTATCTTCATAGATCTGAGTCTACTTCAGAAGTAGAATTAATTTTCAACTCTGAAGAACCCTTTGATCCTTATCAGCCTTCCTAAATACCATATACCTTAACTTCCAGTTTTCCTACTGTTTAGGAAACATGTTTTCAATCACGTTTTCCTCACACTCCATCTTCAATCCTGCTACATTTTCAAATACCCTTTCTTATTCTCTTAAAAAATGTTAATGTCTACTGCCTTGAAATGTTTTAGAATGTACAGCATTTTTCACTTGCCAAATGTGTATTTAATAATTTAGTAATTATATTTTTACACACAAACAGCTAATGTGTTAAGCATTATGGGGGAACATAGATGTATTAACAGTAAAAACTTAATTACTTAACAGTTTCCAGTCAGGAGAACTGTGTAGTGTTTTGAAACAAATATAACACAAAGCAGTAAGAAGTTGCTTTCTTTAGGCTGGGGGCGGAATCACTAGTGGCGACTTGATTCAGTAAGCCTGGACTGTGGTCTAAGCAACTGTTTTCAGAAGCTCCACCTCTGATTCTGGTACACATTTCTGCTTTACAATCACTGGGAACAAACAACGGGAAGTGTTTGTAAGGAAAAGTTCTAAACTCTTTGGAGCCTAAGCACAGTATGGGCAAACAGAGAATCCTGAATGCCACGCTAAAAACTGTGGACTTTGCTAAGCATGCCAGAGTTATTAAAGGCTTCAGACAAATGGAGTAATATTATTAAGAAAGATTTATGAAACAGGGAGAAGAAATTTAAAACTTTTACAAGAACTCAGGTTTCGTGGGCCAACCCAAACTAGAGACCATCTCTGTAGAGGAAAAACTTAATCTGCAGAGTTAAAAGGACTCGGTAGTTAGGAACCCCATCTGTGCATATATATCTTGTTTAAATTATTAAGCTTAAGAGGAGCATCAAAAGATGGTCTGGTCAGGGCATGCGAGTTCAGGTGCTTTCAAAACTCACGTTGATTCAACAATTCCTGCACTCCTCCAAATTTCTTCTTGAAGAGGACAGCTATCCCAGCGCCCATTCGACAGTCCTCACTGATACAATGCACTAAAGAGTCTGTCTGGGGGCACGCAAACAGGTCTCCTTTCACATAAGTAATCTAAAACGTGCCAACAGAAAGAAAACTTTTGTTACATATAGAAAAATACTAAGCTACTTTTTTTCCTTTACTGTGCCCACCACCACCACTACCTCTCCCCGCCTCGTCCCTCCTTCATTTAAAAGACAAATTTTCAGAATTGAATGAGTTATCTAAAGCGAATTAAAGCATGTGCAAAGTAAAGTAATGAGGGGGTCTGCCTAAGATTGTATCAGCCTTTCTAAAATAAATCAACAGGAGAGGAAAATAAGACAATTCAATTACTAGTTTAATTAAAAAGTGTGTGTGCTTTGACCTCAATCATTCTGAATTTCAGTTCACCAATAAGTTAATAGTTGTTACGCACTCGGCTTCCTTCTGAATCTTCATTAGGGCTGCCAGCCATGATACTGGGTCGCTATTTCCAGAACTTAAGTGTTTCTTCAGCTATAAAAAAGGGAGTAAAAATGCTTAGGCAGCCCAAATATATTACATTCAGATTGCCCTGCCCACCCACGTTCGAACTTTTCCCCCCACCGTTTATCACTGAGTGTGACTTCTCTAGAAAAGAATGCAGAAATCCTCGGGGCAAGGAGAGGAATAATGCCTGGGTTCGCAGGCGGCCGTGACCCGATTGCATTTCGCGCTTCGCAGGAGCGGAAGAAAGGCAGTCCTAGGACCCGCCTCCTCCTTTCCCCGCGCCCGCGCCGAGCAAGGCTGATTTAGGACAGTCTTTTCTCTGAAAGATGCAAGAGTACTTCCCCATTGGGTCTAGCCCAGGGACAAAAAGGTGGGACTTGGCCACAGTCCCGTTAAGTCGCCAACTAGAGTGTACAGCAAGGAGAGGAATAATGCCTGGGTTCGCAGGCGGCCGTGACCCGATGGCATTTCGCGCTTCCCAGGAGCGGAAGAAAGGCAGTCCTAGGACCCGCCTCCTCCTTTCCCCGCGCCCGCGCCAAGCAAGGCTGATTTAGGACAGTCTTTTCTCTGAAAGAGGCAACAGTACTTCCCCACTGGGTCTGGCCCAGGGAAAAAAGGTGGGACTTGGCCACAGTCCAGTTAAGTCGCCAACTAGAGAGTGTACCAGTCAGGCGGAGTGTACTGCCAAGGCGCGGGCAGGGGTGAGAGGGAAGGCGGCTCCTTAAGGAGGGCTCACCCCCATCTTTTTGGGGGGCGGGGAACTGGGGGAAGAAGTAGAGAGAGGCCTCCCATTCTCTGTCTCCTACCCTAAGGGTGATCAGCCAGGTCGTAGGGCCTGTCCCAGGATCCCGTGGGAGGAAGCGAGAAGGCTCGCTCAAAGACCCAACGTACCCCCGTTACCCTTCACCTGGAAAGGAGTTGGCCGTCACGAGGTCCCGCCCCGCGGGGAAGGGCTCTGGTAGGTGGGTAACAGCGGACGAGCCCACGATACGAAGCCAATCCCACCACAGCCTTTAATTGCGCGTACCTAAGATGGCCGCCCACTATCCGGGAGCCGGGCGGAAACGAGCCCCTCTAGCTAGCTAGCCGAACCTGCACTCTTTGGTGATGGCCGCCGAACTTCCGGCGGTGAACCCGACCGCCGCCGCCGCCCGGGCATGCGTAACGAGACAGCCGAATGCAAGTTGGGTAGAGCGGCGCCTGCGCATTAAGTCCCAAGGGGTGTGTCTCCAGGGGCCGCAAAGAAGAGGGAGGGCAGTTGGCAAAGGAGTTACTTAGCGCCTGCGTGGTGCTAATGTTCAGGGCGGCCTTTGAGTGGAAGGGTCTGGCGCGCCTAGAAGGCGCCTGCGTATTTCTTCGGCCGGGTGGGAGCCAATCAGGAGAGTGGGCGTGGCTAAGGCAAACGCCTGCGCAGTGCTGCTGCTGCGGGGGTGGGGCGAGCCCAGAGCTCGTGGTGATGGCCGCCGAACTTCCGGCGGTGAAGCCCGACCGCCGCTGCCACCCGGGCATGCGTAACGAGACAGCCGAATGCAAGTTCGGTAGAGCGGCGCCTGCGCATTAAGTCCCAAGTGGGTGTGTCTCCAAGGGCCGCAAAGAAGAGGGAGGGCAGTTGGCAAAGGAGTTACTTAGCGCCTGCGTGCTGCTAATGTTCAGGGCCGTGTTCGAGTGGAAGGGTCTGGCGCGCCTAGAAAGCGCCTGCGTATTCCTTCGGCCGGGTGGGAGCCAATCAGGAAAGTGGGCGTGGCTAAGGCATACGCCTGCGCAGTGCTGCTTCTGCGGGGTGGGGCGAGCCCAGAGCTCGGGGTAGGGGGCGTGGCCTAAGAGGCGCCTGCGCGGAGGCAGTTGGAGGGAGGCCCGATTCCCCTTTGTTCGACTTCGCCATTTTGCGAGGCAGCGGCAGTGGCGGCGGCAGCGGCGGCTGGAGCCTCTGATTGGGTTTCGGGGTCCGGTACTGGAGCCAATCAGCGCGGGCAGCGAACCGGGGGAGCGAGGCACGGTGAGTGTGAGGAGCCAATATCCAGCGGCCCAGAGCCGGCCCCAGCGCCCCGATTGGCGGGTCTCGCTGACCACTCAGGAGAGGCCCAGGCGCCTGTCGAGCCCCGGGAGTCGAGCTGAGTCTAGCCGAGCGGGGCGACCTGCTGCCCCGGACCAGAGCCGGCGAAGCTCTCCGGGGCACTCCCCACCGAGGCCTGCAGGGGGCCGCCCCGCGAGGGGATGGCGCCCTCGGGAGCAGGCATCTCGGGGCCCAGACCCGCGCAGGGTGCCAGGGCCAGTTGGGGATGCGTCGCTGTTCTCCCCGACCCTTTGGCCCAGTTTCTCGGGCCCCAGACCCGGGAGTGTGGGGTTTGCCTGCCACAAGGCCCCTACGTTCAGGTATACATCCACTCGGGTCTAGGCAGTTTCCTCCTGGTCTTTTTGGCCTCAAAACTTAAACCTGCCCTTGCAGTCAACACGCGGCGGCCCCCGGGATGGGAAGTCTCCCCCCGCGTGGCCCGCGCACCCTTCCTCTCCGTGAGCGGGTCTGTCCTGTCTGCAGCCCTCCTAGGTGGGGAAGGAGGACCGGGGAAGACGCACGCCGTGGCCACCGGGCCCCGCGTGCGGCGCGGAGAGGGCCCGACCCGCCCCCGCCTCGACACTCTGCGGGCCCGCCCCCGCCGTCCCTCTGCCGGAGGGGGGGTAGGGGGAGGGGAAGGGGTTCGTTAGTGCGCCCCCTTCTCGGACCCCGCTGCGCCCCTCCTCCTAGCGTACTCCCGGGTCTCCGGTCCCGGCGCCGTTACCACCCCCTTTTCACTCGTCATTTCCTCTCTTCCCCGCCCCGATCGCCGGGCAGAACTGCACACCTCCGTCCTGGAACCCATCCAGGCGGTGTCCCTTCCTTGCCCGGGCTGTAAGCCTCTGTCCATTCGGTGCCTGGAACCTCGCTCTTAGAAGATTGCGAGCTCTGTGCATTCCTTTCCCCCAAGGCTGCACAGTTTGCTTTCATTAGTCTTATTAATCTGTTGTTGCTCATCTCGTGGATTCTGGCTCCCTAAGGAATGTAGTTTCTTTTCCTTTCACTTTTCTGTGTCACTTCGAACATGTCAGACTTCACTCGTTAGCTTGGTTCACAGCCAACTCTTGGTTTGTTTTTTTTCCCAGTATGTTCACGTTTTCTTGGGTATTTATAGAAACTTAACAGTCTTCTGGGATTTTCATTAGGGTGAGAGGAAATCTCCTTTGACAGCCAAGTATCGAACAGTTAGTATGAACCAGGCGTCCATCTGCTGGGGGGAGAGTGATTAGAGGTCGATGAGAACCTTCCCAGACTGGTGGAGATTGACAGGTGAACAGGTAATTCATATCTCAGGGTTCAATGGCACCCCACTCCAGTACTCTTGGCCTGGAAAATCCCATGGACGGAGGAGCCTGGTAGGCTGCAGTCCGTGGGGTTGCTAAGAGTCGGAAACGACTGAGCGACTTCACTTTCACTTTTCACTTTCATGCATTGGAGAAGGATATGGCAACCCACTCCAGTGTTCTGGCCTGGAGAATCCCAGGGACGGGGGAGCCTGGTGGGCTGCCGTCTAGGGGGTCGCACAGAGTCGGACACGAGTGAAGCGACTCAGCAGCAGCAGCAGTGCTGTAACGGGGCCCAGTTCAGTTCTGTGATGTGTGAGCTAACGACAGCCTCGGTGGAAGGCCAGCATTGCCACACTTTTAATTGGCCCTGAAGCATAATGGGATTTCTTTGGGCAGGAAAGAACGGAAGAGCATTGCTCACAAAGAGAAGAGCATGTGCTGAGGCACCAGACTTTGCTGTGTTCGGGGGAAGAAGAAAATATTGGGCAGTGGGTATTTGTGACAGTTCAGTAGGTTGGGAAACGCAGTTGGTAAAACCACTTGTATATTTTGCTAAGGGATTTTTCGGAAGCAGTTATTTTGTGGAGATTTCAGAAGTCTAAAAGCACTTTTTTTTTTTTCCAAGTTTGGAAAAATAAGTTACTGGCTTATGAGATTCTGCTCCACAATAACAGCTGACTTTGGAGGGAAGGAAGGGAGATTTTTCTCCTAGGACTTTAAAATTTTTTACTCAGGTGTACTATTTTTCACAGTACAGCAGCCCTTGTTACTTACAGTCAGCCTTTAGTATATGATGCCTATTTTTATAATCACATTTCCTGAAGTCATATAACTGGTAAGTTTCAGAAAGCTACACTAGTGCTCTCTTCACTACTAAAAAATTGGGGACACTTTTGTTTTCATTTTTGCCATGAATTTTTTATTGTTGAACTCACTTAAAAAATTGATTTGTAAAATATCTGATAGATGGGGCACTGTGATTTAGATATTTTTTTAGAACGTTTACATTTGCCTTTGGAGAGGATAAATACCTTGGGACTTAAAGATGGTGGTATGTGTCACTTTAAAACCAGCGAACATTTTTGCTAGACTTCTTTCTAATAGACAATTATTATCTGGTCATATTATTGCTAAACCCCTCTAGAAACACTACCTATTTGCAAAATAACTTCCTTGCCTGGAATTTTGAGTACAGTAATCTGACCTTTAGCTTTCTCTTGACATGTGGCCTTAAAGGCCTGCTGTTTTATATGTGGAAATTTTTCTCTTTGTTTTTATGCTGTGTCTTCATTTGGAGCACTCCATTCCCTTCCCTTCGTCACGTGTAAATCCTACTTGTGCTTAAGACCAGGTCAGATGCCACATTTTTTCTAAAGACTTCATGACTGTCCCCAATTTCTGTCCTTCAAACTCTTTTTTTTTTTCCTTTAGGGTTTGGGTATAGATTTTTACTCCTTTACTAAATTTAAAGACTCTTTGAAGTTAAAAACTTACAGTTTTTCTTTTATTTCTAAAACCTTCAAGACAGTGTTTGACAGGTGGTCCATCATTAGTGGGGATTATGCAAATTAGGAACTGCAATCCAGAAACCTTTTGGATGATGGGGATACAGGACAGCTCTTTGTTCTCTAGTCTTCTATCAAACATAAATCAGGACCTGTTTGTTAAGTTGTGAAGTCAATTTAGTGGGCCAGTGCTGGTAGTTTTTTACAGTAGAATAGAGAATACCACCATTCATCTTAAGTTATACTTACAAAGATCAGTCATGAAACTTTTAGTTACTTTTTAAAATATGTTCTCAGTGCATTTGTGATACGAAATGTGTTTCTTACTGTGAGCTGTCAAAAAGTTTAAAAACTGCTCTTCTAGTCTTTGCCTGGTAGTGATGATCAAATATGATAATTATGCAAGGTTTTTCACTTGTTTATTAAGGTTGAGTTTCTGGTTGCGTTAAAACGTGTATTGGTCCAAAACAAATGGATTTCTAAGTAGTTAGCTGCATTTCAGTTTCTGTACCTTGAAGTGAGAAGGAAGAGATTTTCTTGCTAACCAGAATAAACATATGTTCTTTCTGTCTTTGAGGAAAAGACATTCAAACTTTGAGTTAGGAGCAAGAACTAGACAGACTAAATCCGGCTGACTTAATTCTGTCAGAATGTGGGCAGAAAAGTACTTTAGGAAAGACGATGTCAGATTATTTTGCAGTTCTGCTAACTTAGGCTCACAATAATGGGAACATATGGCTTCATAGAAGCTGATGGCGACCGTTCTTCACCATTGGCAGTCTAAATATCATCCTCCAAGCTGAATCACTCCTTCATTAATATATGACAGGAAATTGCTGTTTAACTTGAAAGCCCTTCTGTTTTGACCCATCAAAGTATAGTGGATTTAAATATTTTTAAGTTATAGCATTTGTATTACGAGGATCAACTAGTTAAAAAGAAAACCTGCATGACATTTTATCAGTCATTTCTCTGCACTTCCAATATGATGTAAATTTCTGGAAATTAGGGGTCAAGGAAAAAAATCTCACACAGGAAGAGGACTGAAGGTGGAGTGGGTTCTTAAAATACAGAGGACATTCCTTCCTGATCTTGTTTTATTAATCAACTCTTTTGAGATATAGTTTAGACATAAAGGATAATCATTTTAAGTGTACGTTTTGATGGATTTTTGATAAATTTATACACAAATGCAACCACCACCATAATGAAAATATAAGACATTTTATCACCCCAGAAAGTTCCAGATGCTCTATCCCAGTCAACTTCCCTCTTCCCCCTTTTCCATTTCCAGGAAACCACTGATCTGCCTTCCGTCTCTGGATTACTATTACCATCTCAGGGATTCATATAAATGAAATCACACTACCCATGACCTTTAATTTTTAATTTTATTAGCTTAGAAACATAAATGCATTGTGTGTATTGCAGTTAGAGACAAGATAGAATTTAGGAAAGACCATTCACTTCCCTGGAAGAGCCACTTAATCTGGCTGAAAATCTGGTTTTCTGTACTGTTCCCAGAATCTCTGAGGAGCCAACTCAGACAACCAGTTTAGAAGAGACATATAAAAATCAGAAGGCTGATTTGTCAGTATGCAATGAGCATTATGCAGAGTACATCATGAGAAACGCTGGACTGGAAGAAACACAAGCTGGAATCAAGATTGCCGGGAGAAATATCAATAACCTCAGATATGCAGATGACACCACCCTTATGGCAGAAAGTGAAGAGGAGAGTGAAAAAGTTGGCTTAAAGCTCAACATTCAGAAAACGAAGATCATGGCATCTGGTCCCATCACTTCATGGGAAATAGATGGGGAAACAGTGGAAACAGTGCCAGACTTTATTTTTTTGGGCTCCAAAATCACTGCAGATGGTGACTGCAGCCATGAAATTAGAAGACGCTTACTCCTTGGAAGAAAAGTTATGTCCAACCTAGATAGCATTTTCAAAAGCAGAGACATTACTTTGCCGACTAACTCAATGGATGTGAGTCTGAGTGAACTCCGAGAGATGGTGATGAACAGGGAGGCCTGGCGTGCTGCGATTCATGGGGTCGCAAAGAGTCGGACACGACTGAGCGACTGAACTGAACTGAACTGAACTAATGAGCATTAACTGTTAGGTTTACTTGTTTTACTGATCATATCTGCTCCCTGTTGGCTACTGTATATGTGAATCCAAATTATAGCTAGATGGTGTGTTTGGTGAGCATTCCATTAGAGCAAGGGTGGTGAGATGAAGAACCGTATGGCCATATGTACTGTCAGTCTCAGTGGCATCGTCATCCTGTCACTCATTTATGGCTCTTAAACTCTGTACCGATTTGGTTATAAGTAATAGACTTGATTGAGTTTTATTAGATTTTCCTCCCAACATTTAGTATAAAATGTTTTAGATACACAGTAAAGTTGAGTTTTATAATAAATACCTGTGTACCCGTCACTTAGAATCTGCTTTTAATGTACTTGCCTTTTTAGAGAGGTGTTTGTATATATCTATGTCTAAACCTACTTCACCCATCAGTGCATTTCTTCCTAAATATTTGGGCATTCACAGATAACTGAGACACTTTACAATCATGGTGGGTAATTCATCTTATCCACCATGTGTGGATTTGTGGGGAGAGGTACATTGCTTTGCTGCTATGATGTGCAGCTCATATAATTCAATGTAACTCAAATGTAACTGTCACTCAAATTTTAGAATTTATGGAGGCCTGGAGAAAAGTTTGGGAGAAGATTTAAGGTTTTGAATCAAGCCTTTATTCAGGGTTCTTATTATTACTTCAGTTTATCTAATCGTGTCCTTATTTCAAAAAGGAGCTTTCAGCTGTTAAAGTGTATGAGAAGAGAAACTTTGGGCCTTGACTGCATATTTAATGATATTTGTTGCTGTTATTCAGTCGCTAAGTCATTTCCGACTCTTTGTGACCCCATGAACTGCAGCACACCAGGCTTCCCTGACCTTCACTATCTCCCTGAGTTTGCTCAGCTCCTGTACATTGAGTCAGTGATGCCATCCAACCATCTCATCGTCTATTGCCACCTCTTGCCCTCAGTCTTTCCCAGCATCAGTCTTGTCCAGTGAGTCATTTCTTCACATCAGGTGGCCAAAGTATTGGAGCTTCAGCTTTAGCACCAGTCCTTCCAATTAATATTCAGGGTTGATTTCCTTAAGGACTGACTGGTTGGATCTCCTTGGAGTCCAAGGGACTCTCAAGAGTTTTCTCCAACACCACAGTTCAAAAGCATCAATTCTTCAGTGCTCAGCCTTCCTTATGGTCCAACTCTCACATCCATACATGACTACTGGAAAACCCATAACTGACTTATATGGACCTTTGTTGGCAAAGTGATGTCTCTGCTTTTTAATTCGCTGTCTCGGTTTGTAGCTGTTATTCCCAGGAGCAAGTGTCTTTCAATTTTGTGGCTGCAGTCACCGTCCACAATGATTGTGGAGCCCAAGAAAATGAAACATGACACTGTCTCCACATTTTCGCCGTCTGTTTGCTATGAAGTGATGGGACCGGATGCCATGATCTTTGTTTTTTGAATGTTGAGTTTTAAGCCAGCTTTTTCACTCTCCTCTTTCACCTTCATCAAGAGTATCTTTAGATCCTATTCACGTTCTGCCATTAAAGTGGTATCATGGGCATATTGGAGAGTGTCGATATTTCTCCCGGCAATCTTGATTCCAGCTTCTGCTTCAGCTAGTCGGGCATTTCATGTGATATGTACTCTGTATATAAGTTAAAGAAGCAGGGTGACAATACAGAGCCTTGACATCCTCCTTTCCCAATTTTGAACCAGTCCGTTTTTCCATGTCCAGTTCTAACTGTTGCTTCTTATCCTGCATACAGGTTTCTCAGGAGGCAGGTAATGTGGTGTGGTATTCCTGTCTCATTAAGAATATTCCACAGTTGTGATCCAAACAAAGGCTCTATCGTTTGATTTTTTTGAGGGGGAGGAATTTCCTTGCTTTTTTTTCTTCATGATATTAAAAACTTAGAAAATTTTTAATGTTTGAAGTAATTGTAGAGACACAGTATCATTGTGATAAAATGATAAAGACAAAAGAATCCTTACTCTTTGGAGGCAGATGCTGAAATATTTATGGAGCTATGGAGTAATAAGGTGTCTGGGATTTGCTTCAAAATAATGCAGTCCATGGGGTCACGAAGAGTCGACTCTGGCGACTGAACAACAGCAATGCAGGGGGAGGGTGAGTGGAAAAATGGATGAGATATATGTGAAATAAGATTGACCGTGGGTAGAAAATTGTTGAAGCTGGGTGATTGCTATGGGGACTAGGTGGAACATCATAGTGTTCTCACTATTTGGGGTATATATTTGAAAATTGTCATTAAAAAAAAATTAAAGGGTGGCGTATTATCAGGCATTCAGATTCATGACTGAGGAAAATGTAGATTCTTGTCAGAAAATAATAGCCTTGATATGTAAAATTTTTTTCTTTAATCTGCAAATAGCATTTATGTAATTCCTTTTTATTTATTGCTCTGGATTAAAACCCAAAGTCCTAAACCTTCACTGTGTCTTTCTTACTTAACACTAATAAGCAATCTGTTAGACTTCAGATCTGGGTAATTACATACTAAATAATAAACCCTAAAATTTTAAATTGCATATCACATTTAGTACAAATGTGTTACAAATTAAAGGCACAGTTCTCTAAAGTACATGTGCAGGCCTGAAAATCTGTGTTAAATGGGCCTTGTAAGAAAGTGATACTGTAGCTTAATGAGAATTTCTAAGGTGCAAGTGTTGCTCTAGTAGTACTGAAAGGGAAAGTTGCTGATGAGAAATGACTAAGCATTTTTAAATATGTTAAATGGCATTATCAAGATGCATATTAACAATGAATTAAATATCTCGTGAGGCCTTAACACTCTCACTTTACTTTCTTTTCTTCCCTCTCTATTAGGAGTGCATCTGGCAGTCCTCTAGGATCTCCAGAGTGACACTGATTGTGGACAGGACTCTGACTTGGAGGGACCATGGAACAGTATGCAGCAAACAGCAACAGTTCAGCAGAGCAGATTGTTGTACAGGCCGGACAGATTCAGCAGCAGGTATGGAAGTAAAACTGCTTTAAACATCACAGCAATGGAGGTGATAATAGCACTTCTCAGTTCTGGATCTGAGAGGCATCAGATCTTCTAGTGGGTCTGGTGACTTGTGCTGAAGTACTTTTTGAAGATTGGATTTATTGTGATTTCTCTGATTTTCTCTGTTTAAGAGTCTATCCCGTCCATAATTACTTAGAATTTGATGTCATGGGTTCCTGGTTTAATAAACTGCCCCCTTTTATCTTACTAGAAATCAAAAATACTTAGTCTGTTTTCAGATGGAGCTTTGAAGGGTGGTTTTGTTTTCCTGGATTAAATTTGGTTATTTCTCTTATTGATTAAGCCATCTTGTGGTCTGGTAAGGCTTTGGCCACAATAGACAAACCAAGATAGCTTCTAAGAAATCCACTATTTAATTTGATCCATCACAGTGTTTATTTTGAAAATCTCTAGTTCAATATGAAGATAATAGGTATCCACACTTATGAAGCACATATTAAAAAGGATTTCTGCTGCTGGTTTATTCCTAATTAAGATAGGTTGCCTTCTTGAATTTATACACAGATTACATTTTCTGATTATATATACCTGGGTTTGTTTTAGGAAAACTTCTCTTGTTTTTTCTCCCTGGAAGAAAATAAATTTATTGTGCATTGATTTGGCCTGTAGGCCAAAATTGAAAATGTTTTGTTTCCAAAATGGGACCTAGATAATATAGAAAAGTCAATCTGCCGGGGGGGTACGTGGGCAGTGGGTGTTTTGATGGTGAGTTCTATCTAATGACCAAAGGAAGGAGCTACTTTTTATTAAGAGATTAATTGTCAAAATTCCTTTGCTGGCTTTTCCTTCCACACAACTACAGCTTCTTTCAGCTGCCTTGATAGAAAGGGAGATTCCACAGAGGACCTTCCATTCATTCATACCAGTGCCCTAGTGAGTGAATTCTTGCTCTGTCTGAAGTTACTACTAGGGGTAATAAAAATTGAGTCTATGAATACATTGCTTCTAAGGTAGTCCAACTGAGTAGGAGTAATCCTAGTTTGGGAACATGAGAGCAGTGACCTCATGAAGATGTTTTTGTCTCATAGTGATTGCTTTATTCTTCCTTTCTGGTGATTGCATTCAAGTTCCAGAAGTTCTTCATTGTAGCTTTTAGGCTGCTAAAACCTGATGAACTATTTTGTTCTTGTGAACTCATTTGAGGAAATAAAAAGAACATTAAAATAACTGCATGCAGAAGGATCAAATGCTTAATTTTGGAGAGAAGGACTGCATTAAAAATTTTTTGTTAATGATGTCAGCTACATCGATGTTTTTGAGTCATGGAAGTGTATTTGAGTTCTGCTCTAGAGACAGAAGACTGTAATTTGTAAGACAGAAGTCTGTAACCTGTTACCTTCAACAAAAAGCTTCAGTTTAGGGAATCTCCAGTTCGAAAGTCCTGTGTAGGGTGGGGCTATTGAAAGAAGACCCTTCCTCTCCCACAAGAGGTAAGGTGATCTCATGTCTTGAACTATACATTTCCTTCCTGACACATTTCAAGCTCTTCCTGTTCCTGTTCTCAGCAGCAGGGTGGTGTCACTGCTGTCCAGTTGCAGACTGAGGCCCAGGTGGCATCCGCCTCAGGCCAGCAAGTCCAGACCCTGCAGGTAGTGGTGCTCTCTCTGACTCTCTGTAAGCACTGCATGAACCTCTCTCCTCGTGTCTGGTGCTGTTCGTGGTAGGACCTCACGGAGGGACGGCAGAGCCAGTTGCATGACTTTGGTGCTGCTAACTTGCCTTTGAGGCTTATATGATGCCAGTTTCCTAATGCTTTGTGCTAAATCATGTAGTGATGCTGTATCAGTTTTCTGAAAAGTGCCATTTGGCTAGTATGTTTTTGGGGGAATACCTGAGAACAAATCAGTGAAGAAATTCTTACAAGTGGCCTTAGAACCTATTTAGAGCTCAGATTCTGTAATAAGATTGCACGGTAAATTTTCTTGAACTTTGTATTATGATAATAGAGAAGAAAAAGTATACATTTTACTAGGCTAGATTGTGCTTTGTTAAAAGGACAACTCAGATATAAAATAATGATTGCGTTTGACAAGATTGATCTAATCACTGAATCTTGTTAATCTCTGCTATTCTCTCACTATTTTTCTTGGGGAAGTCATGACCTTATTATTGGATCCGCAGAGATTGCCCCATAGCTCTTGGTTGGACAGAAGAGAGATATGCTGTCTGTAAATCTTAGGTATTATAGTCACCATAAGAATTCCTACTTAAACAATGCAGTTTCTTAACATTATGTATGACCAAGTTAAATACCTAAATTGGGGTTATATTTGGGCCAGTTCCGATGTAAACAGAAGAAGCAAAAGTCTTTTCTGTATTTATTAGGTTACTTTAACTAAAATGACCATATTTTTGAGAACCTGGCAAAGTTCAAGTACCCTGCCTTTTTTCCTCCTCTGAATGGAAATGACAAGGACCTAAAATGTAGAACTGGCATCTCACTTTACTATTAATGCTGCTTAGCAAGCGTCCTGCAGCAAACTATCCCTTACTGTAATCATTTCACTTTACCCTTTCAGCCCTACTCCCATACCTGCCACTCTTAATGTTTGATGATATACAGCCAATTCTAAACATAAATTAAGCTGAAATAAGCTGAGTTTGTAGGTACTCCCAAACTATTCAAATCTCAGAGTTCAGCAGCTTGATATTCATGTTTTTCATGCTTGCTTCATCTTATTGATACATAAAACAGTATTGTCGTTAACCACTTGTGGAATGGGAATGTAACATGCTCTTAACTGTATGGCTTCTTGTCTGATGCATGTATCCTTGTATCATCATATGTTGTAAAAACAGCAGGTTCCTTGGAGTCTCAAATGGTTCATCATGTGCATATATAGCCTGTCAGCGAAGGGGAAAGTTAAGATGATGGATAGCCAGAAAATTATAAAAATAGTTGCCTTAAAACTTGTTTCCTTCTTATGCAGATTTTACTTAAAGAAATGGAAGCACTTTAGAGATAATGGAAACCTTTCTTCTAGGGTTCTGATTATTTGTGGAGAATTTTAAATACTTCTTTCACTTAGTTATGCAACAAATATTTTTTAAAATCTTTCCTAATAGAGCATGTAGAAGCATTAGTACAGCAAAGGGAATTTGATTTGGGATGGGGAAGTGAGAAGAGAAAAGCAGAGGAGAATCAGATTGTAAAGTCTTTAAATAGTAAAGTGGAATTTGTCAAGGAGCAGTTTAACAAAACACGGAATTTGAATGTTCCTAAAGATTCCAATATGCTCATAGGGGTGGGGAGGGCTTAATATCTAATCTACTAATCTAGGACAGATTGATCTTTTAACTAAATACTGTTATTTGAACATACTTTCACTGGCATTGAAAATGATTATTTCAGATATACAAATTTTGTTTTGATCTGTTACAAATAGTTCCTCAAAACAAAGAGTCTGAAAGTTTTGAATTTTCAGCGATTTTGTTGAACATTTCGATTCATGTCTAAAGTGGTTTGGTTTTTGACTTTCAGAATGCGTTGGGACTCAAGATGTTACAGCACTTTGAGTGCCCTGGGTTTTAGAGTGATCCATTTACTCATTGGAGATTGAAAATTGAGAGTTTTTTGGTACTGTTGAAAATTTATATAATTTTCATGCTTTTTAAAGCTAAAAGAACTATGCAGCTATTGCAGGGTCCAGTGTGCGCAATCCCACCACAAAAATTGTAAACTGACGAATATATTTCTAGGCATTTATACTAGTAAGCTCCTTAAACAACCACAGGACAAGAATTCTCAGTGGTGAGGTAGAGGATAAAAGGTATGTTTCATTTATGCTTGAGAAACTGTAGGGAGGAAGGGTATTTATTCTACATAAGCTTTTGGAGCTGCTTGATAGCTCACCTGAAGTCATTACCAGGTACAGTTTGATTTACTCCTTCCAAGTTATTTAGAATTTGCACTCCAACCACCATCCCACCATCGGCCCTCCCTCTCATTGCCTACTCTCCAGCCTTTACCTGAGACTATTCCTGGATATTGAACTAAAAAGGCAAATAGTCTTGATGATTTGATTAAACTTCTCATGAGTTTAGCCTATATATGATGATAAACACCTTGTATCTATTGAGACTTCCCAAAGACTCTGCTTATACCCCATTTTATCTGACTTTTAAGTATTCAGCTTGGCACTTAGTTACAGATACTGTACTTTTGAAGAAGACTACTTGAGGATGAGGACCTGAAATTATTTTCTTAGTGTCTCTCCTACTTTTTCCTCCTCTAGCAAGACAGCAGAGTAGTTGCAGTGATTGTCTTTAGGTAAAAATCATTTTGTGTCTTTGTGTCTTATGTTATTTCATTGTTCTTATTTTACTTTATTCTAGGTCCAGGGGCAGCCATTAATGGTACAGGTCAGTGGAGGTCAGTTAATCACATCAACTGGCCAACCCATCATGGTCCAGGCTGTTCCTGGTGGACAAGGTCAAACCATCATGCAAGTACCTGTATCTGGGACACAGGGTTTGCAGCAGGTGAGTGGTATTTTTTTTTTTTTTTTTTTTTTAAAGAATTTTAGAATATCGGGATAGAAGTTTTAAGAAATAAGTTGTTACAAATTGAAAATTGATGTTGTATTTAATTGCTTCTTACCTTCCTTTTGCATTTAGTTGCATTTAGTCAGTTTCCCACCTTTGTACTGTCAGTGATAGAAAGCAGAGCTATAGAGAAATAGGACATCTCTGGTAAGGACTAAGGTATTAGACATGATCTTGAATCAATGTAAGTAATATAAAAAGAGAGCTTGCTAAGTCATTTAAGTCGTGTCCAGCTCTGCGATCCTAAGGACTGTAGCCCCCCAGACTCCTCTGTCCATGGTTTTCTCCAGGCATCAGTACTGGGGTGGGTTTGTTACCAAAAGAGTGTGGAGGGTCTGGCTGCTCACTGCTCAAAAGCCAATAAACAGGCCAGGTTGGTGGAATGGAGACGGGGAAGTTTGCTTTGTTTCAGATGCTGGCAACTAGGGAGGGGAAGGGTGGTGGACATCTGTCCAAAGGCCGACTTTCTCCCCACCTCCCTGCCAGTGGCAAACGGTGAGGCAAGAAGACACTATCCCTTTTATAGACAGAAGGAAGGGGCTACATACAGGAACAGCACAGTCAGCTCTGACAGTCACCTTCAAATTGCTCTTCAGTGGCCTAACCACCAGCATCCTAGTTGTTTTAGGTGTAGTTAATCGTCAGTTCCAGGGTCTGTTTGTCCCCATTTCCTTGTGGCCAGTTCTTGGAACTGCGGCAGCTCACGTCCTGGGTACAGTCAGGTCATCACGTAGTTAGCTTCTCCACCTGGCGTTTTATTATCTGTAAGACAGCTCACAGGACATAGCTCAGAGTATTATCTGTAGCCCTTGGGAAAGAACTAAAGGTCCTTGACTATGCTTAATGACTACAGTATTATTATTAGTCTCCTTTGACTGGTTTCCTTTGTTTCCATGTTTCTCACTTCTCTGTTTAAACTTATTGTTTGACTCAAGTTTGCCACAGACAACAGGCAGGCAGAGGACATGGTTAGGGGCAAGGACTGTAGAGTCCTGTTCCATTTCAGGTTGCCATGCCCTCCTCTAGGGGATCTTCCCAACCCAGGGATCAAACCCACATCTCTGACATCTTCTGCATTGGCAGTCAGGACCTTTACTAGTGCCACCTGGGAAGCCCTTATAAAAAGAGTATCTAGTTTAATAAAAGTCATCCTCAATGAATGTGTGTCCTTTGTTGGCTCTTCTGGGCCCTGAGGGGGGAAATGTATAGTCTGCTTTGGAGATTGTTGTTTGGGGTCAGAAATATTATCCTTTTCATTTCCTTCCTTGTCATTTATAACTTATCTTTAGGTTAAAATGAATGAAGTAGAAAACTAACAAAAATGTAAAAAACGAAATAAAAGCTGACTCTTTAAACAGACATGTAAAGTAGTTAGGTAAATTCACTGGAAAGACTGATTCAGAAACAGAAAACAAAAGTAAAATTACAGGCATTTTTATTTTGTTGGCAGAAATTTAAAACACTTTTTAAATTTAAATTATATCCAGTGCTAGAATGGGTGTAAAGAAAATGAAGCACATTATTTTTGTTGATTTTCGAATTGTAAAGTCCTTCTGGAGGGTATCTCACTCTTGACTATTTAAGTCTTTTGATGTACCTATCCCACTTCTGAGAATCTATTCTATAGGAAGAAAAGATAAATATGTAGGGAGAAATATACAAAGACATTTATTGCAGCATTATACAAGCAAAAAAAGAATTGTAGCAGCCTGAGTGTCTGTTGGTAAAGAATCGATTGAATACATCGTACTATATTCATATGGTGTATTAGGTCCTTGAACTTGCTCGGTGGCTCAGTGGTAAAGAATCTGCCTGTGATGTAGGAGACGCAGTAGACTCAGGTTCAGTCCCTGGGTTGGGAAGATCCCCTGGAGAAGGGAATAGCTATCCACCCCAGTATTTTTGCCTGGAGAATCTCATGGACAGAGGAGCCTGGTGGGCTACAGTCCATAGGGTCACAAAGAGTCGGATATGACTGAAGTGACTCAGCACACATTATGTCCTTGTTAAAAAGGATGAACTGTTGACTTTGGGGGAAGGGTTAATAAGGAAGTATTTTTAGTGAAAAATAATTTACAGAGAAGTATATGCTTAAGTCATATCAGTTTTGTATTAATAACTAATAGCCAGATCCCAGTGAGAGAGTGTATGTGTGTGTATATGTTTATGAACTTTTTACTAAAATTTTCTAAAGCTGTTTATATCTTCTGTGATTTCATTAATATCTTCATTTTTCTGGAGTAATGTAATATGAAGTGAAGTGAAGTTGCTCAGTCGTATCCAACTCTTTGCGACCCCATGGACTGTAGCCTACCAGGCTCCTCCATCCATGGGATTTTCCAGGCAAGACTACTGAAGTGGGTTGCCATTTCCTTCTCCAGAGGATCTTCCCCACTCAGGGATCGAACCCAGGTCTCCCACATTATAGGCAGACTGTCTGAGTCACCAGTTGAAAAAAAAATTGAGCCATGCTTGATAACCAAACTTTTAAGTTTTGCATATTCCCTTGTAGTTTTGTGCACACCTCTTGGGCATAGTTGTAATACAAGCATATCGTTTCATTGTTGTTTTGTTTTTACTTCCTTTTATTTTTAAATTCCTTCATAGTAGTCAATTTGATGAATTGGAATTTGTAATTTCACTGTGTACTTAGATATTTTGTTTTGTTTTTTTCCTTGTTTTTGCTTTTATAGGTAAGGTTACTATAAATGTATTTGAATTTTATAGCTTTATTTTTTTCACTTGAATTTAATCTTAGGGGAATATTTTGGGGAGTAGAGGAATTGATTGGGCAAAGGGTAAGGTCATTTTTAAGCCTATTAGCATATTTTTGCCAAGATAGAGTTGTACTCAGGATTAAAAATAGTTTCTACATTTCTGCATGCATAAATGTATGAGTCTTTAAATATACTTCAGTGTGTGTACTTGCCTCAATTTCACACTGCTGTTTCATTTCTGTCCTTCCTCTCAGTGCCTCCTCTCCAGTCCCCCCACTTGGCATGCCCTCTTCTCTGTTGAATAGAAACAGTGTGATACAGAGCTAGGAAGACTGTATCAGGAATGCAGTGACCTGAATTCATTTGCAGGTCTGCCATTAAACAGACTTTTTGCTCTCGGCCAAGTTCTTTGATTGTTGGTTTTCTCATTTGAAAAATGCAGTTTATATCAGGTGATTGCTAGTGTTCATTTCAGCTGTAGATTCTATGGATTTTGTAGGATTTTTGGCCTTTAAGAGAAGACATTGAAAAGGTTAATCTTATTCCCCTCACTCCAGGCAGCACTGCAACTAATCAAACCATCTTGGAAAAATTATTTTCTGTTAATGTTGCATGACATGGCTCTAGGTATGATTCCATAGCCTCCAGTAAAACACTTAAAATTTCAATCCATTTTTATTAGAGGTTACTTTAGTGTGTGTTTTTTTGAATAACCATGTTTTTAGAAGTGTACTTCACCTTTTTTTGAATTGTACCTTCTGTTTTAGAATTCCAGTTAAGCCTATGCTTTCTCCTTAGATTAAGATCCATGGCGTGATATAGACAATGGAGTAGAGAGCCAAGTAATGGGAGTAGAGAGCCAAGAAATAGATGTAGGAATATTGGAAATTGGTATATAACAAAAGTAGTATAGTTTCAGTGAAGAAATGGTTCAAGAATGGTATCAAAAAGGAAAGTTGATCTCTACCTCATACTATATCAAAAATACTTGCTAGATAGATTACAGATCTAACTATAAAAAAAGCATACTTGGAAACTTTTATATTCTGTTCATAGGAATATTTTCTTTATGATGTGGGGTAAAGAAGGATTTCTTAAAAACCAAAAAAAAAAAATTTTATAACTTAAAAATTTGATGTATGTCAAAATATATCGAGGGGTATGTAATATGATAATACCCCTTTCTATACAAAATCTTTTAAGGATTTTATGTGTGTGTGTATATTTATAGAATTCCAGCTGGAAAATTTTAAAGTTACTTAATAATTTTTTTTCAATATTTTGTTACTAAAAACTTCAAACATAGACACAAGCAAAGAGAATGATACAGCGAATCCTCATCACCCATTTTAACACAAAAACTAGTATTTTACTGTTTAAATCTATTTTCATCTATTTTCCCTGACTCAAGGATTATTTTGAATATATACACTACCATTTCATCTATCAAAAATACTTCAGGGTGTATTTTTAAGTGAATAAGCTTTTAGAAATATATTCCTGATGCCAGCAATATCATCTTTAATATCATCCAGTATCCAGACAGTGATCAGAATTCCCCAATTTCATAAATGGAAAACAAGCTCTCTCTAATTCATAAGAGAGCAGAACAGGACTTGTGTTTTTTTCCCTCTCCAGAGTATTTCCTGCCTTCTAGATGAATTTGAGTAACTAACACTCCAGGACCAATGGAGACCAGTGTCAGCAGGGCACTAATCTTGGTGTTCTCTTCTGCAGATACAGTTGGTCCCACCAGGACAGATCCAGATCCAGGGTGGGCAGGCCGTGCAGGTGCAGGGTCAGCAGGGCCAGACCCAGCAGATCATCATCCAGCAGCCCCAGACAGCCGTCACTGCCGGCCAGACGCAGGTAACTCCACGGTCTCTCCACGGCATCAACAGAGGAGCACAGCTGCTTTGCAAGGGTCAGACAACTGGGTAGAATATTTCACATGTAGTAGAAATGGGGAAGAAAACTATCACAAAAATGCCTTTTTTTTAAAAAGCACTGCGTGGTCCTTTTTTATTGTGGTGTCTTTGGAATTATTAAATTGTGTAATGATTTGTTTCCTACAGACACAGCAGCAGATTGCTGTCCAGGGGCAGCAGGTGGCACAGACTGCTGAAGGGCAGACCATCGTCTATCAGCCAGTTAATGCAGATGGCACCATTCTCCAGCAAGGTACGAATGCCTGGCATTTCTGTTGGACTTTTGGGGGCATCCTGTTCATCTTGAGCAAATGACTGCTTTAGAAATTTTGTGGTGACCTCTATACAACAGCAAGAATGATTTCCTGTAAGTGTCCATTGATTGTTAGTTCCTTGTCACCAATATGCGACCAGTGTTGATTCCGTTTTGTAGGAGAACTACAGTAGTTGTTAAAGACAGCCACTATGACCCTAGGGATTATACAAGGTTTTTATTCTTTCTAAGAAATGTTCTTTAAATGGAAGATTAGAAATACGGAGTTTCTTTAGTGGTAGAGAAATATATCTCTGCTGCTTTTTTTCTTTTTCCCCCAGGCCACTTCATTATTAATTTATTCCAAAAGACTTAAATGACCACTGTGTATGTAGCACATTACTGAAAACAGTTTTCTTCTCAAAGACACTCTAGTCTAGTAAGCGAGACATGAATGTGACCAAACAAATACCGTGCAGAACCCTTCTTAGTGGTATGTCTTCTGTGACTGAAGGTTTGACTTGTGATTAAAATCTGGCAGTAGACAAGATCCAGTGAGTGCAGGCAGTGTGCTCTCCTGCCAGAACAGGCATAGCTCAGAGAATGATGGACAAATCCTCAAGTGCTGCTGTTGAAGTCTGGGGGCTTGGCATGCCTGGTTTAATTTTAAGATTTAGTCCTGTAGCTGTCTGACTCATTGTCAGTTTAGAATAAACAGTTTTTTAAAAATCTTCATCCTGAAACAGGTCATTTATATAAGAACAATGGCTATAGCTGAAGTCAGACTGATTCATAGAAAGAGAAGCCTCCAAAATATTTGGTCACCCACTGAAAACTTTTGACTCAGTATGAGTAGTTTTATTCAGAACTAGAACCCATATAGTTATTGACATCTCTAAACTTGTGATTACTTGGATTATATACAGCAAGCAAGGCAGAGAATGGAAGAGTGCTTTTTCTCCCCTTGGCTAAAAGAGCATGTTTTTCCAGGATTAATAAGTGTGTGCCAGATAGAAGAGGGACTAACTGTGTTCCCTTCTTTCTGTATACCTGTTTCTTTGTTTGTTTTATGTTTTATTTTCTTAAAGTTACAGTCCCTGTTTCAGGCATGATCACCATTCCCGCAGCCAGTCTGGCAGGAGCACAGATTGTTCAGACGGGAGCCAACGCCAACACCAACACAACCAGCAGCGGGCAAGGGACTGTCACCGTGACACTACCAGTGGCAGGCAATGTGGTCAGTTCGGGCGGGATGGTCATGGTAAGAAAACTGATTTTTCATTTCATTGTCTATAGTTTATTTTTCCATGTATCTTTGTCTTTGAAAATTTCTTCAGCTTGTGTTTTAAAATCTCTCATGAAGCTTGTGTATAATCCTGACCTCTTGAGACTGAGATTCTTAAGACACAGTGGTCTACTTTTACAGTAAACATTACAGTAAACCATAACTCATTCTGTGTACCTACTGTGTGCCAGAGACTCTTCTAGGTGCTAGAGATATAGCAGAAGAAACGCAAGTGTAAATATTCACTTTTCTGGAATCTTGAAATGAAAAGAGTTATAGACTACTAATCTTTGGGAAGTAGAAAGTATACGGCCCAAAGTGGGTGAAACAAAAACGTTCAAAATTAGAAAGGTGTAGTCAATAGAGAAACCAAAAAAAAAGGTGTGATGTAAATATATTGCAAAGAGGGGAAGGAGAGTTGACTGTAAACTCATGTCAAAATAGTGTGTCAGTGTACAATACCTAAAATGGGTAAGCTAAGAAAGAAGTATTAGAAACTACACAGAAGTGGAGGAGTCCACTAGAGGAAACAATATAATCATTTAAAGTTGTTATTATTGGGAAGGTAATGGAACCGGATTTGTTCCAGAATATGTGGGTTAATTATATGGTAAGTTAACAATTATGTAACTAGACGCTGTTAGCAGCGCTTGGTCGATCCCTTGAGCTCTTTTACTACCTATGATTACTGTTCATGACCATTAGATGGCAGCAGACATTCTTAGAAAATAGAGCTGTGCGTGGGCAAAAACCTGGACAGGGTTATGTTGTTTCTCAGTGGGGGTCCTTGGCCCCCTATTACAGAATCATCTGGAACATTTGTTTAAAATGCAGGCCATAAGTGTAAATGTTCTCCAGGAATCTGCATTCAACAAGTACCCTATAAAGCTATTCATCGTAATGTTCAGAAGAACACGGACCAAGAAATTGTTTCCCATGTCCATACTTCATGTTACTACTTAATAAGCTCTGATTTTGCTCTTCACACAGATGGTACCTGGTGCTGGCTCTGTGCCTGCAATCCAGAGAATCCCTCTCCCTGGGGCAGAGATGCTTGAAGAAGAGCCTCTCTATGTCAATGCCAAACAGTACCACCGTATACTTAAGAGGAGACAAGCTCGGGCTAAATTAGAAGCAGAAGGGAAAATTCCAAAGGAAAGAAGGGTATGTATAACATTGGGATGGATACAGGATGAGAACAGCAGGGTTCTACTTCTGAAATAACCTTTTATGTGGTTAGTTTCCTTGAGTACCTTCCAGACTTTGAAGTTAGATAGCTGTTACCTTTTGTAATGGTACTTATTATTGCTATATGGAGCTGCAACTATAACATTTAAAAAATAACTACAACATAAATAGCGTTTTGTTGTTGTTGTTTTAATCTTCCATAAAGTCCAGAGGAGGACTTCCCTGGTGGCTCAGACAGTAAAGAATCCGTCTCCAGTACAGGAGACCCAGGTTTGATCTCTGGGTTGGGAAGATCCCCTGGAGAAGGGAAAAGTGGTTACCCACTCCAGTATTCTTGCCTGGAGAATTCCATAGACAGAGGAGCCTGGTGGGCTACAGTCTGTGAGGCTGCAAAGAGTTAGACATGACTGAGCGACTAACACAAAGTGCAGAGACCTGTTGTCCTGGGCTGTGGCAACCCTCAAGAGCATTCTCCTCCCGTCTCACTGTCCTGATTGCTTAGTGTGCTGTCCGTAGTCCAAGATGACCGCCTGGGCTCTAGCCAAGGAGCAAAGGGAGTAAGAAAACTTTCTTTCAAGGAAACATTCAAAAAGTTCCATAATCACGTTAGCCAAAATTTAATTACATGGCCACACTTACCTGCAAATAAGACTAGGAAATGCCGTCCCTTTAATGAGACTGTACCAGCTAAAATTTGGTTTGTTACTAAAGCAAAAGGGAGGATATATATTGGGGGGTAGGTGGTGATTACTGCTATATCTTTGGGGAATCTCTATTTAGTTATTACTCATTTGGCACTTACATTCTTACGATAGTTAGATACGGTTAGCTGCTGTTTGTGTTTTCTTCAAGATTTCTCCATAAAACAAGGTCATAATTGCCCCTGGTGGTTTTGATCACAGCTGTCCTAAACTTTTGAGCATTGGAGAGCTCTGCTGCTTGCAGCTAGTAACTTGGTTTTTCTTGTTATAGAAATACTTGCATGAGTCTCGGCACCGTCATGCCATGGCACGGAAGCGTGGTGAAGGCGGACGATTTTTCTCTCCAAAGGAAAAAGATAGTCCTCATATGCAGGTAAGAGGATTTATACCTTTTATTCTTAGCTTTATTGCCTTGAATCTTCTTGGGTAGAAGCCTTCACCATGTCCTCTTGCTATTTTCACACTAGGGACTAATAAGTCTGTAAACTGGATGCAACATTGTATATCTTAGAGTCCCTTTCTTCTTAAAAGAACTAAGGTCTATGATCCAGTGGCCTTTTTTTCCTCTCAGTCTTTTCCAGTTACTACTATTAATTCCTTCTTGAAATTCTCACTATTTTGATTTTCAGAGAACAAGTTTATTCCCTAGTGTAGTGGTAGCAGCAGCTAACTCTTAACTGCTGTGTGCCAGCCATTATGTTAAGCACTTTCATAAGCATTTTATCATTGAATCTTTACAACAGCCTTGACCCCCATGAGGTAAGAATTATAGTGTCTATTTCACATTTGAATCTGAGGTTTAGAGGGGTTAAGTCATTTGCCTACAGTAAAATATCTAATAAAATGGTACAACTGAAATTCATACCTAGACTGTGTAATTCCAGAACTTAGTCTATAGCCATACTGGTTCTTACATCTAATTTCACTGATTGTATCTTATTGGCATTTCTAGTCAATGTGTCCCGGAGAAGGCAATAGCAAGCCACTCCAGTACTCTTGCCTAGAAAATCCCATGGATGGAGGAGCCTGGTAGGCTGCAGTCCATGGGGTCGCTAGGAGTCGGTCGCGAGTGAGCGACTTCACTTTCACTTTTCGCTTTCACACAATGGAGAAGGAAATGGCAACCCACTCCAGTGTTCTTGCCTGGAGAATCCCAGGGACGGGGGAGCCTGTTGGGCTGCCGTCTATGGGATCGCACAGAGTCGGACACGACTGAAGCGACTTAGCAGCAGCAGCAGCAGCAGTCAATGTGTCCAAAGTAGAACTCTTGGTTTTTATTTTATTTTTAAACCTAAACTAGACACTCATCTCAATAAGTCACATGTCCCTTCACCCAATTATTAAAGCTAGAGTTGTCCAGTTTTGAAGTCCTCTTGGTTTTAACTCTAAACTGTTCTCTGAATCAGCTTACTTTTTCCCTCCCAACTGCTGTCAGGCTAGTCTAACCCTCTCTTCTTTGCTTCAGTTAAGGCAACAGCTCTTTAATCTCCCTTCTTCCCCTCTTGTGCCCCTCTAGTTCACTCTCCACATCTTAGTGTATGTGTCATATCACATCACCAGCCTGCTCCCTTCCACGCCTGCCCTTTTCTATTTGCACGCAGACTAAAATCCAAGGTGCTTACCATGGCCAGCAGGGCGCTGTAGGATCTAGCTCCTGCCCACCTTTGGCTTTATTTCCTCCTGCTTCTCGGTGTTTATGCTCTCGCTCTACTGTTCAAGAACCTCTGTCTTTAAAATAGCTTGTCTGTAAAGCTTTTCATGCCATCCTTTTCCGTGACTGTCTCCGTATCTTTTAGGTCTTGGTTTCAATCTGAGAGGCCATATCCAGAGGTCTCTTCTACTCCATTATTTTCTCACATCTTCCTTTTGAGTGTAGTAATAATCATTTTATTTGTGTAACTGTGCAGTGGTTGTCTACTCTAGACTATAAGCTGTGTAGAGAGTCAAGAGTTGTTGTTCCCTGTTGTATTTAGCATAATACCCATTCAAGAATGAATTGCACCAGTAAATTTTTGTTGACTAGGTTCCTCCTATTATTCTGTTCCTCCCATACAGAAGCTTTATTCTGAAGACCCATCACATTCCAGCTTTACTATGGTCCAGTCCATCTTTATAAGAGAGTGCTTTTTTAATCACAGTGCTTAGTGTATGGTGAGAACTCAGTAAATGTTGGTTATTGGTCTTCCTCTTTGATCAAGACTCAGCCTTTTGTCCTACCACCCCTAGAAATGTTCCAGCTTTGTCTTGGATCATGCCAGTTGAGGCTTCAGAGCCTTGGTATGGAGGAACTGAAGGTGGCTGTTAGGTAGTGGGTTTTTGTGTGTATGGTAGCACTGCGTGGCTTGCAGGGTCTTAGTTCCCCGACCAGGGAGTGAATGTAAGCCACAGCAGTGAAAGCACCAGCGCACCCTGGGCCGCCAGTGAGCTCCCAAGGACTGACCTTCCTCTTAACAGTGCAGGGTTTTGAAAAAGGCAGGCAGCAGGCAGAGTTCAGTGGAAAGATTAAGTCGGAGCCAAGAGATTTGAGAATTAATTCTTGCTGGGCTTGTCACTAACTTTTTGATTCTAGTCCAGGCTTCAGGTTTATCTGCAAAATGAGTGCATTAAAGTAAATAAAATCCAATGTCCTTTCCAGCCCTGCCAAGTGCTCAGTATTTAAATAATGAAAATATACAACATGACTTGGTTTCTCTAGGTCTTTTTTTAGCCACCTAGGGATCCTTAATCCTTAAGTGTGTAGAGCACAGCACAGGTGTTAAAAAAGTGAGATACTCCCTCAACTCTGGAGCGCTCTGTCATGGAGTGCCAGGCCAGACTTGAAATCTTTTTCTAAGAATGAAGTTTATTGTCTCTTCTTTCCTAGTGGAATTGCATTGTAGTCCATGTGTGCAGACAGAGTGTTTGTGTACTTCCCCTTGGTGATAAGTAGTGAGAGCCCTGAATTCCTGGTTGCTTTTGCAAAGGACTTTAATTGTTGCTGTGCTTCCCTTTGTAGGATCCAAATCAAGCAGATGAGGAGGCTATGACGCAGATCATCCGCGTGTCCTAACCCCAGGCCTTGCGATAGAGCCAATCGAGGCCATCTTCCTCGCGCTGTTTCCCACCGTTCAGGGAAACTGATCACCTCTTCCGATGGGACACTGACGACCACATTCTGCCCTTTTCTACAGGACAGAAACCACTTAGTTTTTAATAAGTGGCTCAGTATTATAATTGCAAGGATGTCTGGCAAACTGAAGTTGCAAGCCTTTGTCTCACCCTTTCAGTCAGGACTTATCTCAGACTGTTGCTGACACTGACATTTCATGGATTGGGATGATGCAAGGGACTCATGCCAGCCCACCAGTACACACACAGCACTTGTGTTGACTGGTGATGCCAGCCAGCCATCTGAGCAGAGGAGAACAACCTTCTCAACCTAAACTGCAGTTGGGGAAGCTGCAGCCCACTACTTCCCACAGATTCTGAACAGTACCCATCCCTCTAATGGGAGATCTCAGGCTGACTGATGGACCTTTTGTATTCAGAGATGGTTTCCAGGCAAGGAAGCTCCATCTCATGATATGGAAACAATAAATTCTGAGATACATTCATCTAATCTGTGGTAATAATAAGAATCTCTTCTACTCAGATGATAGATTGGGATTTTTGGACTCCAGCCAAGAAAAAGCTAACTCTGGGGATAGAATGATAAAAGATTCAAGTACTAAAGACATAAATTGCTGGATCTCTTGGCTTTCACAAGGTGTGGTCTACTTGTCTGTCTGGTGACAGGTCATATCAACCAGTTCTTGCTGAGGCTACTTGTAAGACGATTTTGAGGGTACTGGACCTTGAAACTGCCTTTCCTTAGTAGAAAAAATTATACAACTTCTGTGCTGAAGTATGGAGGACATGTATAGTAACTCCAAAACAGCAAAACTAGAGATTTTCAATCATAGGCTTTGTGACAGCATTTGGGGAATAGAAAGGTTTGTGTGTGTTTCAGTCCAGAAGGACAAAGACTAGTATATATACCCTTGTGATGTCATATAGCATGATTCGCCAGTGGATGGATGCCCGGGATGGATCATTATAATGAAGAGAAGAATTTACATTTATACTATAACCTTTTAACAAGCATGGAAAGGGAAGTCTGAGATTTGATTCTTGACAGTTTCTGGAAAGCACTGTTCAGTCAAGCTAGCTGGGACATAATCCAGGTTGCCTGCTAGACTGTGAGGTAGATGTTGGCTTCTCTCCTGCTGTGCTTTGTGCTGGCTCCAGAGAGTGGACATTCTCATTCTTCCCATGGCAGCTGAGTCTTTGGTACCAGTTTCCGTTCATTTCCCCTTTTCTCCATAGGTCTTGTGCAGAAAGGCTTTCACTTTGCATCCATCTTCTGGGGGTAAAGTGGAGATAGAGATTCTTGCAGGGTCAGGAGCAAGGCTGAAGCCCCCAGAGTAGGCTGTGCCTCAGAAAAAAATGTTTCTTTTCTAGATGTGGAACCCTGGGAGAACTAAGGTGATTTCAGAAGAATTGCTGGGTTTTTTGTTGTTGTTGTTAGAAACAAGGAAAACTTTATAATTCTTTCAAAGAACATTTGGTTTTGATTTTAATACCAAGACTAGCGATTGGCTCTTCCTTTGATATCACTCTAGCTGTATTAAGAGGGAAAACAAACCCACCAAAGAAAACATCACAAAAGGAAATCAATGTAATGGTACAAAACAGAGGTACAGAGCTGTGCAGAGAAAGCAGGAAGCGAAATATCTCCCTACTCCCTTGAGTCTACTCATCTGTCCTAGCTTCCAGATGTCAGGAGGGGTTGACCCTTTGGTATTGCCTATTTGGTAAGCCCCAGGTTCTTCAGATGACAGATTACTAAAAACTAGGAGTTTTTATCCTTTGGTTTTGTTTAGGAGTCTTCAAGATGCAGAGTTCAGAGGAAATTCCTCAGACCTAATTTCTAGTACTTAAGCCAACAACAGTTCTAAAATGCTATTTATTTGTGTCTGTAAGATTGTACATATACTACCAACCTCATACTGTTGTGGATTTTCTTCTCACAAGTTTGAGTTTAGGTTTTTTTTTTTAATGAAATGCTTCAGTTGTCATTTTGTCATTGCATTTCAGATAGCTCATGACCCTTTTATTGTGGTCATTTTAGCACATAACAACCCACAAAGTGGGGGTGAGGTTTGGATTTTTTTCTTTGTTACTAGAAGTTCTTTTATTCATTTGTCCTTGTGACTGTAGTGATGCAAAAAGAGTGAATGGATGAGTGAATAATTGGTTTAATACGTAGTTATTTTACTTAAGTGCTTTTTTTGGCAGGATAATTGTAAATGTATATATTTTAATTGCACTGGTACATTGAACATGTCAGTATCTATACCACTGGACCAAAAGAGCATTTTTAGAGCATTTTTCTCGCTAATGGATGTCTGGTAATAATGTCTTGATTTTCCTTCCTGACAAAACTACATAGAAGGGTTTGGGGGTTTTTTTTCCCCCCTCAGCAGTGGAAGAAGCACAGGTGATGGATCATTGATGTCATTTTAATTGTTATTTTTTAAAATAAACATAAAAATGCTAAAAAGTGTCTTGAATTTTGAGGAGTCTGCATCCCATGGGTTCCAGATTGTGTTTATTATGTATTGCAGTCTTTGTAAACACATGTGCTCTATCTATGGACCGTGTCAAACCTGGAGCTGTGTGTTGCCCCTTCAACTCTCTTTCTGCCCGTTTGGCCCTCCCACTCTACTGAGGAGCTACTACTGTCACCTGTGGGTTGATCATACATTTATTTTATATTCTCACAAGAGGCAATAATTCCATGAGTAAAACTAGCCCTTTAGTTATCACCAAAACAGCATTGACACGTGTACAACTAAACACAGTGAAGATGTGATTTTTAATTTCTTTACGCAGAAAATGACGGATTTCTGTGATTGTTAAAAATCCATAATATACTCATCCTTTTATTGCTTAGTGTTTTAACAAATAGGAACCACAGACCGGCAACCTTAAAGAGTACCTTTTCACACAAAAGAGAGAAAAACCGCTCGGGAAATACTCCCATGATGCCGAATGACCTGGCAGACAACAAAAATGGAAGAAAAGGACTGCCTGTGTTAAACAGCCTTAGTCTAACGGTATTAAACTTAAAAACCATTCTGAGTTTGTTTTCGTCAGATGCCAAATAGAATTCGTCCTTAGAAACTAAGATGACCCAACTTTCAATGCCGGTGAAATGAAAAGGACCGCCCTTTCGATACTTATCGCAGTTGATCAGTTTCATTGTAGAAGCAGTTTCATGTTTCAAACATTTTAAAACGTCGTTTTGCTCCCTCGAAGACACCGCCCAGCCCGCCTTCCACTCCGCCTCCCCGCCCACCGGAAGCCGGAGCTAGCGCTAAGGCGCTGAAAAACATGGGACCGGCCCCAAGGGAGTCCGCACTGATTGGTTGATGGGAGGGACCAGTCAGGGCCGTCGTTGAGGATTGGCTACTACGCGGAGGAACCCCGTTTCCGGTAACTCGACGGGCAAGCCCGCCGCCGCCATGGCAACCGCCAAGCGGCTGGCGGCGCCGCCTCTATGGCCAGTAGAGGCCAGGTTGGCGGCGCTGCTTCCCGACCTACTGGTCTTCAGGAAGCCCAGGGGATCCGAACCCGAGCTCGCCACGGCCCAGGGCGTCCTCCTTGGCGTCCACGTGACGGGTGAGGGCGAAGGGAGACGCGTCGCTCTCCCGACCTGCTGGAGGAGTGGCCGTTGGGCTTCAGCTCATCTGGGCCGCGGCGGTTACGGGCGTGGCCCCGGGGTGAGCTAAGGCGGAGTGTGTCTGCACTTTTCGCCGCCTCCGCCGAAAACTAGAGGGCCATTTGCAGAGCAGGAGGACGCTTTTTTGGACGACCTGGCGTAGCCCTGGAATTCACTTCAGCGACGATGTAATTGAGACACAGAAAGGATTTTTCAGGGTCATATGGCAGGCTTTGAACCCAAGTTTTTCCCAACCTTGAGCATTTTCCATTAAACATTCTGCTTCATCCAGTGATTCTATTTGCTCAGTTAATTCCTATTTTGAGTCTGTAAGTAAGTGCCCGCCATTGTTCTAGGAGTTGAGACCTAGCAGAGGGGCTTCGCAGATGGCTTTAGTGGTACTGCTTGCCAATGCAGGAGATAGAAGAGACCTTGGTTTGATCCCTGGGTGGGAAAGATACGTATGAGGAGGGCATGGCAACCCACTCCAGTATTGTTGCCTGGAGAAGCCCATGGACAGAGGAGCCTGGTGGGCTGTAGCCCATAGGGTCACAAAGAGCTGGACAGGACTGAAGTGACTTCATATGCATAAACAACTGCTATGAGAGTCATTTATTTAACAGATATTTATGGAGCTAAGTGTGTCACGGATATGAAAATGAGTGATTCAGGTGTCTGTCCTTGAAAAGCTCTCCATGAGTTTTCCATAAGGCTTTAATCCATTCTCCTTGTCAGTGGTTTCCCTGTCCCTCACTTGGGGCAGGGGGGAATCCCACAGTTTCCCTGGGCCAGGGAGCCTTAAGAAGGTGAAATGGGAAAGCAGTAGCTGGATTTGGATGAGTCTTCACCATGGGCAGCTCCAGAATCATGGGGGAGGGTGGCCCTCCCGACTCCCAGGGGGAGCAGCAACCAGTCGCCCTGAGCACTTGCTAAGTAACATCATGTTACTCATCTTGAAGAGGAGAAGGAAATGGCAACCCACTCCAGTACTCTTGCCTGGAAAATCCCATGGACCAAGGAGCCTGGTAGGCTACAGTCCATGGGGTCTCGAAGAGTTGGACACGGCTGAGCACTTCATTTCATCTTGAAGAGATCTTCGGTTTTACTGGCCTGATGTGTGGAGGGAATAGAGCCTAAAAGTTTAGGATTTGCAGCTAACATAGTGATTTTTGCTTTGGTGGTCAGGGTTTACAGCATTAATGGACAGGTTCAGCCTGAGCTGCAAGTTGGAACATGACATGGACAGACTGGCCCACATCTTCAGTTATTACATTAGTGACATCGTGGAGCGTGAGTGACTATTGTGGGGGAGGAAAGAGGTGTGGTGCTGGGCCCCTGAGGGTTTATAACAGAAGGGGACCTGGGGTACTTTAAAATGCACACTAAAAGTGACATCCTTTTAGTGTCATTCATCCTTAATATCTTTTGATTAATATCTTAATATCCTTTTGCCACTGATGAGCTAGACCTTTGCCTGTATCTGCCATTATACCCAGCTTCACATCATGTTGACTCATCCTGTTCAGAAAGGGGAGGAAAGTGCTGCTTTTTACTTTATATATTTGTATTCTATTTCAAAATAAAGTATTCCTCAGGTTGTCTCTTCAAACTGTAATATGTATCTCATGTGTATATCAGATAAAACATATAGAACACCTTCCCATTCTGTTATTGCATTTTGATCTGTTGAATTAGGAATGAGTGTTAAGTTCACTCATTCCTTAGCCATGTATTACTTAGCCATGATGTTACTTAGCCATGTATTAAGTTTGTGGATATTTGCCTAATCTGGAGGGGGGAGGGACTTTTCATTTGTACAATAAACATGTTCTGAGTACCATCTCTATGACATACATTATAATAAGTGCAGGGCATGCAAAAATCTACTCTTCAAAGAGCTTTGAGTCATTAGGTCTACCTAACATAAATTACTCTGGCCCTATACCCTTTAGTACTAATATAACATTGCCTTCCTTTACTGACAGTATCCTGTTGAGTTCTATCATTATTCCGAGATTCACCAGAATAATTACTTCGTGGCATTTCCTTTAGCCATGTAAAGTGACTATTTGACTGCCCCTGGACCCCTGAGGAACAAGTATAAAAAGTTTTTAGAGAATTCCCTGGTAATCCAGTGGTTAGGACTCCATGCTTCCAATGCTGGAGTCCAGGTTCAATCCCTGGTCCAGGAACTAAGATCCTGCAAGCCGTGGGGTGTGGCCAAAATTTTTTTTTAATTTAAAAATAAAGTTTTCAATTGATTTCTTCAAGTTTAGATGAAAGGAGGAGATGGAAATCATATATCATGTTTGTATGATAAGCAAGAACTGCTGGGTATTGGAAACAGGTGGGAAAATAAAGTAGATGCAGCACCTGCCTACCCCTTGGAGACTGTATTATTGGGAACTAGTGGAGGATAGGTGTTAAGAATGGAAGCTGGAAGAGGTGTTTGGAGCAGTTGCAGCAAGATAATGGAGGTTTTATCTAGGTTAGTGTTTCTCAACCTTGGCAGCACATTGGATAACCACTTAGGAAGCTTTTAAAAATCCTGTCTAGACTTCACCCCAGACCAGTTAAATTAGAACATCTTGGGTGAGGCCCAAGAATGAGGATTTTTAAAGTTTCACAGGCAATTTCAGTATGCAGTAAAAGTTGAAACCATTGGTCTCGATATATGGCAATGAAGGGAGCTATATGGAGGTAATTTGAAATACAAATATTTCGCAATTCAGCAGACAGGATTTTCTAATGTATCAGATTTCAGTGGGAAGCAGTGAGGAAAGGGATTCTCAAGTTTTCTGACTTTTGTAACTGAGTTTATGGTGGAATCACTGAATTGTGATGGGAAAGATGGCTTTGAGAAGGAAAATTAAGGGTTCTATTTTAATAGATTGAGTTTAAAGATGTTAGTAAGTCAGTCATTCAAGGGGAGAAATGAAGTTAGTAGCTGTGATTGAGATGGAGCTCAGAGAATAGATCTGTTAGAGTTGAAAAGTGAGTTGATGCCATGAAGATATAAAAGTTAATAAATGATTGAGTCCATGTGGGGTGGGTGTAAATAAAGAGCCTAAGACTAAGCCTTAAGGAATTCCAGGGGAGGATTTTGATTACCGAGAAAGAACCTACAAAAGAGACTGTAAATCAGCCAGTCAGGTAGGATTTTGTGGTACTTCTGAAGACTTAAGTGGAAGTAATGTCTCTAGAAGAGGGCCGTTCTAGCTGGGTTGAGAATGAAAGGGTATCAAGTGCAGTGATGTCAGAAAAATAGTGAATTTAGCAAGATGAACGCTGTCGATGATAATTTTAGTGAATTGGTGGAAATGGCCAAATTGGAATAAACCGAGAAGAGAATGGTAAAGAAAATAAGCGTGATTAGGATAGGAGAAACTTGTGTATCACCAGTCTCTTGAGAATCGTTTTGCTGGGAATATAACAAAAATGAGCTAATAACTAGAGAAGAAAACAGTCAAGAGTACATGGGTTAATTTTGTTGTGCTTTGTTTTTGTTCTTGTTTTGTTTTTTTTTAATATAAATTAATGGGAATGATGGAGTAGAGAGAAGATAAGAAAGGGAGTGAAGTTTTTAAGAGGGTGAAAGGGACTAGTATCCAGAGAACAAATAGAATGGCTTTGAAGATAACTTCAAAGGGTTTTTGAGGAGGACATTCCCATTTTTAGAGAATACGGATATAGGAACCACAGATGTGTGGGAGAATTTAGGGGAAAGAAAGGAGTCTGAGCTTTAGAGAGAATAAATTAATCAGAAAAAAATAGGAAAAACTCATTAGGCCATTCTTTTCACCATATATGACTCTGCCTGTGATCTGGCATATCTCTGATTTTTGACTCGTTTTCCTGTCTCTCCCTTACTTGATTTCAGATGTGCTCTGTTTTGGAGGAGATATCCTAAATATCACAGGTACTTTTCAGTTTTTTTTTTTTTTTTTACAGCACTGTAAGTTAGGAAGACTATATTTAGATGGAATTTGGCATATAGCATTGTTTGGTTATTTAACATGTACTGGGCCCTGGGAAGCAAAGATGAGGAAGGCACAGTCTCTGCCTCAGAGAATCTCTCAGTTTAATGGAAAAGCCGTGTCGGCAGTAAGCTCCCATGTACTTTACATTTTGTTCAGATTGAATGACAAGAAAATAAGTACCTATAAAGCACTCATGAGAAAACTAACGAAAACCTTGGTCACTAACAGCAGAAGCTAAGTATACAATAGGGAGAGAAGTCTAGCTTGTCTCTCCTTTCTGGAGAACTCTTAGGATCATGAACAGCTATCTGCCACAGAGTTGGCCTATCCTTTCATTTCAATTTAATAAAGCCACTTAAAAACTTAAAATTCAACTTGAATGTAATCCTACATTTTGTGAACTTGTTAGCTAGTACCTCTCCTCTTTCTGTTAATATACAGATGGAAAAAAGAGAAAGGGTTACCAGAAATAGCCGTAGTTTTAGGAACATTTCAGCTTCTACCTAGTAATGTTTTTATATGCTGAATAGTTTTGAGGATCTAAAGCAGTATTTTAACCTAGCATAATAAATAGGGCCAAGAAACCTTGTCTGACACCTTGCATGACATCTGCATTACTGTGGGTTTGCCCTGGCGAGTGACTTGAGATATTTGATCTCTGTCAGCCTATTTTTTATCTCTGCAGGGAATGTGCTCCTAGCACTCTGGACAGTGGAACAAAATCAACTGAGTGACATCATTACTCTGGTGGCAAAATGCAGTCTGGAGATACAGGAGAAATTTGGGATCTACCATACCAGAGAAGGCCAGGACCTGCAGCTAAAGATAGGTAATAGCTACTAAAAGAGTGATCAGTTAAAAATAATAATAATAAACCACTGTAAAAATTCAAAAGATAAATGACAACCTAGAGAAAAAAAACATTTGCAACTTATGTAGACAGCAGGTGAATTTTTCTAATATAGAAAGAACACCTAGAAATCAAGAAAAGGCTAACATTCTAAGAGAAAAAATGAGCAAAGAACAAGTAGCACATAAAGAAAACATCCCTTGTAACTTGTAGAAAACTGGTCAACTTCATAATAAGAAAAATACCAATTGAAAGTACCAATTTAGATCATTTCTTATCTATAGATAGGGGAAAATTCAGATGCTGAGCACACTGTTGATGAGGCTGTGAGGAATAAGCCTCACACAGTGCTGATGAGAGGCAGCAGTGGTACAGCTTCTATGGAAGGTGATTCAGTAATTTCTATCAAGATTGCAAATGCATTTTTTTCTTCAACCCAGCAATCCTAGTATTTATCCTTCAACCATACCATTTATCCTATCTTTAGATCTGAATATTTATAAAATATGTGTAAAATTATTGGTTGCAATATAAATTGTGATAAAAGTTTGAAAACAATACATCTATGGAAGACTAGTTAAATAAACAATAACATGTCTACCTACTGAGATTCTCTGCAACTTTAAAAAAAGATGTTTTGCTATAGCGATAGCTCCAAAATATAGGTGAGAAAAAGCAAGATGCAAAGCACTGTGTTTAGAATACTACCTTTTGAGTAAGGAGGAAAAGTTAAGAATTTTTATTTGTTTATATTTGTATAAAGAAACACCAGAAAGATATATAAAAAACTAATAGAAGTTACCTATTGGAGGAAAATAGTGTAGATAGATATATAAGTTTGAATCAAGACTGTTTAATGTATAGTCTTTATATAGTTTGGCTTTTGAACTATGTTACTGTATTACATTATCAAAAATATAATACAACGCCATAGAAATTTAAAAACTGAACACAGGCCACAGTTACAACAATGGCAAAGTCAAGGCTGAAGGGGACGCTCTACACAAAAACCCGCTTCACAGGAGTCCACAACCTCCAGGGGTTTCTGAAGTAAGGGCAAAAGTTGGCTCCAGCTATTCATTGGTATTTTGAGGAACAGAAGTGAAGAATAATATTCTGAGTTATATGGCATCTCTCCTACCAGCCTTTTTTTGTTTTTCTGGTTTTTGTTTTATTGGTAGATTATTCATAATTGATACTGTACATAGACATATGTATATACTTTTGAAACCATCACGACAGTCAACATAATGAACATATTCAACACTCACTAAAGTTTTCTGTGCCCCTTTATAAACTTTCCCTCCCTTTCCTCCCCATCCCCAAACAATCACAGATCTCCTTTCTATCTTCGAGTTTATTTTTAATTTTTAGATAATATTATATAAGTGGTATCATACAGAATGTACTTTTTGGCTACTTTAATTCAGCATAATTTGAGATTCATCATTCATTGTTATCCATTTTGGGCTATTACAAATAAAGCTGCCGTGAACATCTGTGTACAAGTCTTTGTATGGACATTTGCATTTACTTATCTTGGTTAAATACCTAGGAGTGAAAGTGCTGGGTCATAATGGTGGATGCATATTTACCTTTTTCAGAAATTAATTATTTTTTACCAAAGTGGTTGTACCATTTTACATTTCCACCAGCAATGTATGAAAGTTCCAATTTCTCCATGTCCTAATCAACCTTTTTTATTGTCTGTTTGAGGTTGAAGAACTTCCTTTAACATTTCTCATAGTATGGGTTCGCTATAGACATGTTTTTGTGTCTGCAAAAAAAAAAAAAATATTTCACCTCTGTTTTTGAAGGGTATTTCCCCTGGGTGTAGAATTCTAGATCAAGAGTTTTCCCCTCTTACATGAAAGCTGTTCTGCTGTCTTCTAGCTTGCAGTGTTTCCAACAAAAAATCTACTTTCACCTTTATTTTTGTTTCTTTGTGTCTGTTGTCTCTCCTCTTCCACTTTGACTGCTTTTAATATATTTTCTTTATCACTGGTTTTAGGTAATCTGATAATGATGTACCTTGGTACAGTTTTCTTAATTTTTCTTATGCTTGAGAATCTTTGAGATTCTTGGTTCTATAGGTTTCTAGTTTTTGTAACATTTAGAAAATATTCTGCCATTATTTCTTCAAATAACTTTTAACTCTTCCTCTGTCCAGTTATATACCTACTAGACTACTTGAAATTGTCCCACAGCTTGGTGTTGCTATGTTCATTGTTTTTTTTTTCCCTCCCTGTATTTCATTTTAGATGATTTACATTGCTGTGTTTTCAAATTTACAGACGTTTGTAAAAACCAAAATTGTATACCAAAAGTATATACCTCTGTCATTCTTTTAAAATTGCTTTTCCCTTGTTGTTGGATTGGGTGGATTGGGTGACTTACCTAAGGGCATACTTCTCCTGGTTATAGTCATGTCTTTCCTGGCAAGCAAGCCAGTTTTTCAGCTGTTATTAACAATAAAATCCTCCAGAGCAAGAAAACGGAGAAAGCAATGGCACCCCACTCCAGTACTCTTGCCCAGAAAATCCCATGGACGGAGGAACCTGGTGGGCTGCAGTCCACGGGGTCGCTAAGAGTCGGACACGACTGAGTGACTTCACTTTCACTTTTCACTTTCATGCATTGGAGAAGGAAATGGCAACCCACTCCAGTGTTCTTGCCTGGAGAATCACAGAGATGGGGGAGCCTGGTGGGCTGCCGTCTACGGGGTCGCACAGAGTCAGACATGACTGAAGCGACTTAGCAGTAGCAGAGCAAGAAAAACAGGAGGCAGAATAAAAGGGGGCAAAGCCCATTCGTGGTAAAATACTGATGGTCTGCTCTCTCAGTCCTGGTCACATATGAGGAGAGCTGGTGTGGTTACATAGTGGCAGAGTTCCTTAGCATAACCATTTGGTCTCTGCCATCAGGACCTAGCTATCTATTAGAAGAGCAATTTAGAGAGAAGACTCACGGATGCCTAGGATCCAAGAGTTTCTTCCCTCAAACACAGGCTTGTTTGAATGTCTGCCTCTAGGTGTATTTAACACAGAAGGAGATCTGGGGCAAGGTATTTTTTTTGAGGGTGAGCTCGCCTAATACTTCTGCAGCTGTGGGCAATGAGTTTGGTATGATGCATAAAGCAATGTGAGGATTCCAACCCCACCCCCCACCCTTTGCATAGGTTGCCGGCTGAGTTTGTCTAGTCATCACTTGTCTTCTTTTCTTTGGATAGGTCTGTCTGCAGGTCGGATTTCCCAGGTTATAGTCGGAGATGAGCAGCGCCAGTACCTCTTGGTGATTGGGCGGGATGTAGATGGTGTCCAGTTAGCTCAACGGTTGGCTCAAGCAAATGAGATTGTCCTGTCCTGGAACTGCTGGAAGCTCTGTGAGCAGTACATGTTTGAAGTGGAAATCATGCGGGAGGATGAAGCTGTGAAGGTAGGAGGCTGGTCGCATCCACTGAAAGTCCTGAAAAGGACTTCCAGCTGCACAGGGCAGTACTCTGGCGGCGCTCAAGACCAGGCCAAACCAGTAACCACTGGGACGTTATTTTGGAGGGAGGTGAGGGATCCTCTCCCAGGAAAATAAGGCAGAATAGTAAGGCGGAAAAGATAAGCAATAAACAAGGGAAATGCCATCCTCAGCCCTCTATTAAAGAACCAAAGGTAATCCAGTTGGTGGGTGGACACCGAATTGAGCAGTTCCCTTTCTATAGTTAAGAGATATGCGGATCATTGACCCATTTGATTTTGATGAGCATTTTTACAAGTGCCTCGATTATCTGCCACATTACCGGACAAGTGCTGGTAAGTTACTTTGTCCTTTATTACACTACCCATGCCCGTTTCAAAGATTAATTTTTTGCATGGCTGGAGACATTTTGTTTGCTTTCCTTCTCTCAGACATTCTAAGAACCGCCCTGGAGTTGGATCCAGATTCTGCACTTGAGCAAACCCTGCGGAAGCACATAATGAAAAACCTTTTGAAGAAGGTTGTTTCCTAGTTCTTGAGTCATTGTGTGTAGGCTTTGTGTGTGTTTGTATAAATAAGTGTACATATACATATGTGACAACCATTCATACTGATCCAGTTCATCTCCTCCCCATTGTAATACCAGCAGATTTTCCCATCTGCACCAATTACTGACATGTCTTATAAGTTTAGATTTCTCAGTCCTAGAAAGTAGAAACCATATTTGGTTTTTGTTTGTCTCTCTGGAAACTAATACTCTGTAAATAGGGTATAGAGTGTATGCTTGGTAAATACATGTTGATTGATTCCGTATATTTGAATCCTGTAGTAAGTGATATAAAGACCAATAGAGTCAAATATATCAAACTATGTCTTAGAGAAGAAAATAGAAAAGCTTGACAAATTTCATCAGTAAGTCAGATTTAAAGTCAAATGATTTTAACTCCAAGTGCACTAGTTGGTACATGTTCTATGCCTCTTGAACCTGAATTTTAATTTTTTTGTCTAATATCCGAAAGTTATTTTCTCATGTTTACCATGGAATATAGAACTTGAATGCCTAAACATGATACTGAAAGTTGAAGATACAGCAAGGTGACTCACCGTATCTTTGTAGATTGATGAAGGCCAACCTATGGAGCATATATCCGAATTCCGTACTGTGACTATGGTTTTGGTCAGCCTCGAGTTCCACAAGACAGCATGGATGTTGCATTTGTGTCATCTTATCCAGGAGGCTGCGTTATACATCTCCACAGTGATAGAGAAAGGGGGTGGCCAGCTGAGCCGAATCTTTATGTTTGAGACAGTAAGTACAAGGGAGCTTGCCATATCAACATTAAAGGGGAGTAAGGAATAATAGTCTTATGACCAGTTTCTCTCTCACTGATAGACACTCTCTCTCAAAGACAGAGACTAGGAATTGAATTTTTGAAAGTTCTTAACATATTTCTCTGGTGTTTTAAATTTCAGTTCTTTATATAGTTAAATGAAGTTTTTCTTTCTTTAAAAATTTCCCTGTTGATGTAGCCTAGGATGTCGACTTCATGAATCTTATAGAGTCCTTCATGTCTAATAGAAAGCCAAGCCAGGAAGGGGTCTGGCTTCACTCAGGGAAGCTGGTTCAGTTGAGGCAACCTATGTTTCTTCCCCAGGTCAATTTCCCTTTTCTTCCTTTGTCATCTGTCTCAGGGCTGCATGTTCCTCTGTGTTTTCGGCCTTCCTGGGGATAAGAAGCCGGACGAGTGTGCACATGCCCTGGAGAGCTCCTTCAGCATCTTCAGCTTCTGCTGGGAGAATCTTGCTGAGACCAAGTGAGGAGGAAGGTGGGGCAGAGAGGAGCTTCTCAGACCCAGTGGGGCTCTTCAGGCAGGGTAGGAGGTGGTAGCAAGTAGCAGGGGTTGAGAGCATCCAGAGTCTGCCTGAAGGGGAGGGAGCGTGCTAAGAGAAGTCAGAAGACAAGATATGTTAAGAAATCACTAGATACAGAACTGTGTGCTAGATTCCCAGGGGAAATGGGTGTAAGCCTTCATCCAGTGGGGTGGGAGAGGGGAAGGTGCAGAGTATGCATAGCAAGATACTAGAACACTGCAAAGGAACAACCAGTGTGTAAATTAATATACAACTGATAAATCTGTATGTGAAGAGATGGCTGCCTGTCTTTGGGGAGGGCAGGGGGAAGGAAGAGAAGATGTGGAGCAATTACCTTGATAGGAGGGGACCACAGATGGTTAACGCTCTTCTTGGCTTTCACTCTTGGTCTTTCCCAGTCCTGTTGATTTTTCTGGAATTCACACTGAATTGATCTCCTGCCTCCATATCCACACCACTCTCCCACCTACAAAAGCCTAGTCCTAATGAAGTTGTGCAACTATGACATGATTGGTTGGAATTTTTCAAATGACCATTTTGGTTTTTTTTTTTCTACTAGAAAGCTATAAGGAAAGTGTATACATGAATAGATTTGAAAAACAGTCATTCCTAATGTCAGCGTTGAGTCAAAGATTTGTTTGCTTGCCATACTTATTCAAGATGAATAAAATTATATCACGTACTTTCATAATGCTTTAACATTTTTAAAGTACTTTAATATATGCTAGCAGTGTGAACATTTGTATCCTTTTACACATGAGGAGGCAGTGGCAACCCACTCCAGTATTCTTGCCTGGAGAATCCCAGGGACAGAGGAGCCTGGTAGGCTGCCGTCTATGGGATCGCACAGAGTCGGACACGACTGACATGACTTAGCACACGTGAGGAAACAGGCCCCAGAAGAGGAGTTACTAGCATGTCGCAGACACCCAGATCTTCTGAACTCAAACCTGTGTTATTTTCATTACCTCATAGCTGCCTCTTACAAAATACAAATATTCCCTTTTCATACTGAAGAGGAACTTAGAGATTGTCTCATTCAACTTCTTACTGGGTTGGCCAAAAGGTTCGTTCAGGCTTATCAATAAGATGGAACAGAAAAACCCAAACACACCTTTTGGCCAACCTGGTTTTTTATAGATAAGATGCTACAGTTGCTTTTCTTGGTGAAAAGTAAAGTGGTAGTCACTCAGTTGTGTCCAATTCTTTGGGACCCCGTGGACTGTAGCCCACCAGGCCCCTCTGTCCGTGGAATTCTCAAAGCAAGAACACTGGAGTCGGTAGCCACTCCCTTCTCCAGGGTATCTTCCTGACCCAGGGATCGAACCTGGGCCTCCTGCATAGCAGGCAGATTCTTTACCATCTGAGCCACCAGGTATGTGATGGCAGTTCTTTCAGGCTTGCTGAGATCTGCAGATACTACAGCCTACTTCCCAGTCGTACCTCCAGTGTGAGTATGCTAAGCCATTCCTTCCAGTGCGGTCTATTCTGTTTCCAAATTTGCACTGACTTCTGGTCTTCAATGGTCCTGCTGTTAGCCCTTACTGTTGAATAAGATAGTCATTTCTTTGGTCTTTTACAGGTTATCTTACAATGCCTTTAAGCATGCCTTCTATGACTCTTAGACCATAACTTGATCCTTTCAGTCTTTTTTAGTTTAGAATATTGTAGATGTTGAGATGAGCTCTCAAGATCTTGTCTAGCTCTTGGTTCAATCCTGGTTCGATCCTTGGTTTGGTCCTTAGTTTGATCTGGGTTTGATCCTTGGGTTGGGAAGATCCACTGGAGAAGGGAAAGGCTACCCACTCCAGTATTCTGGCCTGGAGAATTCCATGGACTGTATAGTCCATGGGATCGCAAAGAGTTGGATGTGACTGAGTGACTTTCACTTTCATTCTCATTGGAGATGTTAAGAGCTAGACAAGATCTTAGAGTTCATCTCATTTGGCCTCCTTAACTTAAATAAACTAAGACCCATAGGTCATGTTAGAAAGCCAAGTAATTTGACAGTGATAGATTCTAAAATCTAGTTTCCAGGTCAGTGTTTTTTTGTCTTGAAGATAATTACTGATTCAGTAATTTCCTAAAATGTGTTTGGTAGAACATTAGTCCCTTTAAAAATACTGAAAGAAAATATCTTCATGGTCATGTATGTTTGGGAATTGATGCAACTATATTTCCTTCTTGAAGGTTCACAATATACATTAATATCAAAGTTTCTGAGTAGTCTCACAGTGAAGAAAGTTGCTGTATTTTGTTTTATTCAACATTTCCCAAATTTACTTGATCACCAAACACCAAGACATATAAAAACCCAGAAGGATGAGTGTTCTAAGGAGCATATTTTGGGAAATGCTTCTATCAGCAGCCTGACATTCTGAGTATTCCTTTTCTCTCACATTTAGCATTATTTGATCCATTAATCCTGTATAGTTTTATTGATCTACTTTTCAGTTTGGGATTTTATGTGAAGTAGCATGGTGTAGTGGAAATAACATTGGTTTGGGAGTCAGGAGGCCTGGAAAGGTAATTAAATGTTATTTAAATAGCAAAAAGAGACTAAATGCATCTAAGCTTGTAATAGAAAATAGAGAGCAACCTTCTTAGTGAATTTATGTTAATTTTGAGGAGGACTTGCCATTTCTTTTCCACGCTGGATGTTTACATTTCAAGTTCCAACATTTAGTAAGAATCTTTGTAAGGATTCTCATCTTTAGGGAGAAATCTTTAGAGGGAAATTCCTCATCCTGAGATGGTGACAATAACACCGAGACTGTTCCACCTATAATGTGTATTCCCTGTCTGTATATTTCTTTTATCTATATCCACTAGACCGTTATTTTCACATAGCAGTGACAGATTCTGAACACTCAATAGTTATAATGGAAATTTTTTTTATGAAAAGCTGAGAAGATATAGTAGCTCCCATGTCCATATGGTGCCTCGTTGTCCTCAATATTATTACTTAGGCTCTGGAGCAAGCCTGCAAGCCCAACACACGTTTATGTATAGTCCAGAGTTGATTTTCTGGAAAAAAAGATCTGAAGGTTTATCAAGTAATGGAATTCTGTCAAGGATTCTGGGGGGGAAGCCATTCTGAGAATTACCTTTACAAATTAATTCAAATAAATAAGTATCTGCTAAGAAGTACAGGTATGTTATGTGCTCCTTGTCTCCTTAACAGACCGGGAGAAAGAACTGGAAGCTTTCCGAATGGCACAGCAGGAATGTTTGCACCGGAAGAAGGGACAGGCAGTTCTATATGAAGGTGGAAAAGGCTGTGGAAAAAGTCAGCTCTTGGCTGAAATAAACTTCCTGGCCCAGAAGGAAGGGCACAGGTAAAGACTCTTGATTTCTGACTTAGCGTGTATTTCTCTTGGTGCTCCTTTCCCTCACTGGTGAGATGCTTGTATCATTAGATACGGCCTCCTTGGGCTGCTGGAGTGAGGCCTCTCTGTGCATCAGGGGACTCCCAGTGACCATAGTAACGTTCACCAGGGTGTTGCCGTTGAAGCTGAAGAAAGCGGATTCCAAGCAGTGCTTCTATGCCATCCAGACCCTCATGGCCATCTTCTTTGAGATTGATACATGCCCAGCCCATTACCGGCAAGAGCGCCTCCACAAACAGCTCAGTGGGATAGTGGAGGAGCCACTCCACTGCCTTTTTAATGACCTCTTCTTTGTGAAGGTAACGAAGGCGATAGCTGTGTGAACTGGATTACTGATATTACTGACTGTTTTGGTGGATAATTGGACCCAGGATTGTCTTCTGATCTAAAACCCTTTAGCCATATGTACATATATCCTAAGGACACAGAGTTAGCAATGGCAGGATTGAGAGTGGAAAAGTCTTTGACACCAGAACCCAGACTTTTTCCTTTTTGGGGAGAATGGATTCTAGGACCAACTCTGAAACTTGCTAGTTGTATGTCTTGACAAATCACTTAGCCTTTCTGAGCCTCATTTGTTTTCACCTGCAAAATGACAGTTGTAGTTTTTTATGTGGTTTTGTATGAATTTTAGAGGATGTAGGGTGCATTGTCTGTCTCTTATACACATCTAGATGTGTATAAGAGACAGCAATTATATTTCCTTCTTGAAGGTTCACAATATACATTAACATCAAAGTTTCTGAGTAGTCTCACAGTGAAGAAATTTGCTGTATTTTGTTTTATTCAACATTTCCCAAATTTACTTGATCACCAAACACCAAGACATATAAAAACCCAGAAGGATGAATGTTCTAAGGAGCATATTTTGGGAAATGCTTCTATCAGCAGCCTGACATTCTGAGTATTCCTTTTCTCTCACATTCTAGCATTATTTGATCCATTAATCCTGTATAGTTTTATTGATCTACTTTTCAGTTTGGGGTTTTATGTGAAGTAGCGTGGTGTAGTGGAAATAACATTGGTCTGGGAGTCAGGAGGCCTGGATTCTCATTGTGTTTCTAACATTAACTCTTACAACTCTGGGAAAGTTAATTAATGGGTTCAGTTTTTTTTTTTTTTCCTTCTGTCAAATGGATTTTAAATATTTGCCCTACATACCTCACATGTTTGTTGTTAATTATTCCTCAAAGGATCAGATGAGGTAATGAATTTGAAAGTACTTCAAAGAGCACACATAGAGTATCTGATAGATACAAGGTATTTTTAGTGTTTTTACTACTAATAGCTCTTCAACTGCCATTCCTGGAGAAGGAGAAACATTTTGTTCCTTTTGACTATTTCCCTAATATTGAGTACTTTGTACCCACCATGTGGTGCTGTCTGACAGCAGCCTCTGGCCCTGTGCATTCTGAGCCCTAAAACTAGATTTCTGGATCTAGGGGAGGGGCAGTCTGGTGCCTGAGGTAGAGGTTTCTGAGTACATAGTTACCAACTGTTATTTTTCTCATCCCCAGGCTTGTTTCCATCAGTATCACCAATGGACCAGTATTCTGTGGCATGGTTGGGGCAGTTTCAAGACACGAATATACAGGTAGGATAGGATATTGGACTGTTAGGTCTGTGATTTACAGGGCAAAGATGGAGGAGGTGATCAAAAAGTCTCCATCCTTTTCTTTATTGTCTTTGTGATACAGTTATTGGCCCAAAAGTAAGCCTCGTGGCAAGAATGATAACTGCTTACCCGGGTTTGGTGTCCTGTGATGAGGTAACGTATCTGAGATCTATGCTACCTGCTTACAACTTCAAGAAACTCCCAGAGAAAATGATGAAAAATATCTCTAACCCAGGGAAGATGTATGAATACGTTGGCCATAGAAGATGTATGTGAGTGTCATTATGCGATAGTTCATCCCCATCTGTTTTATAGAATCGGGGCATAGAAATAATCAGTGCTTGACTGTATGAAATTAGAGAGAACAATGCTTCTAATACTGGCCTGATGGAATAAGAGACATGAGAGGAGGGTGTCATGTCTGCGATCTTTAGCTTTTATGTTTAGCTCTTAGCTCGTTCCTCAGTGAACTTCTGTGCAACATGAAGAGGATAGTAGTAGTAGGTCACTAGTCAAGATGTTCTTTTTTCTTTGTGTACTTTCACTGTTTACTTCCCTAAGCCTGGAAAAATTAATAGTCTTTCTCCTCTTCTCCCCTTCCAAATTTTTTTAGTTTTTAAAAAACGTTTATACAGAACTCTGGACCTCTTTGATTGTTTGAAAATATTTGTTTATAAGGACAACTTGTCCTCTGTTTAAAAGTATATTCTCTATCTCAATTTTTAATCAACACATTTCCCTTTGTCCTTTTCCCCAGAATGTTTGGAAAGAGACATTTGGCCACAGAGAGAAATAAAAATCACTCTTTGCTAGGTAAGTTTCCCTTTTTACCTTAAGTCATAATTTTGTAGGTAATTAAATGTTATTTAAATAGCAAAAAGAGACTAAATGCATCTAAGCTTGTAATAGAAAATAGAGAGCAACCTTCTTAGTGAATTTATGTTAATTTTGAGGAGGACTTGCCATTTCTTTTCCACGCTGGATGTTTACATTTCAAGTTCCAACATTTAGTAAGAATCTTTGTAAGGATTCTCATCTTTAGGGAGAAATCTTTAGAGGGAAATTCCTCATCCTGAGATGGTGACAATAACACCGAGACTGTTCCACCTATAATGTGTATTCCCTGTCTGTATATTTCTTTTATCTATATCCACTAGACCGTTATTTTCACATAGCAGTGACAGATTCTGAACACTCAATAGTTATAATGGAAATTTTTTTTATGAAAAGCTGAGAAGATATAGTAGCTCCCATGTCCATATGGTGCCTCGTTGTCCTCAATATTATTACTTAGGCTCTGGAGCAAGCCTGCAAGCCCAACACACGTTTATGTATAGTCCAGAGTTGATTTTCTGGAAAAAAAGATCTGAAGGTTTATCAAGTAATGGAATTCTGTCAAGGATTCTGGGGGGGAAGCCATTCTGAGAATTACCTTTACAAATTAATTCAAATAAATAAGTATCTGCTAAGAAGTACAGGTATGTTATGTGCTCCTTGTCTCCTTAACAGACCGGGAGAAAGAACTGGAAGCTTTCCGAATGGCACAGCAGGAATGTTTGCACCGGAAGAAGGGACAGGCAGTTCTATATGAAGGTGGAAAAGGCTGTGGAAAAAGTCAGCTCTTGGCTGAAATAAACTTCCTGGCCCAGAAGGAAGGGCACAGGTAAAGACTCTTGATTTCTGACTTAGCGTGTATTTCTCTTGGTGCTCCTTTCCCTCACTGGTGAGATGCTTGTATCATTAGATACGGCCTCCTTGGGCTGCTGGAGTGAGGCCTCTCTGTGCATCAGGGGACTCCCAGTGACCATAGTAACGTTCACCAGGGTGTTGCCGTTGAAGCTGAAGAAAGCGGATTCCAAGCAGTGCTTCTATGCCATCCAGACCCTCATGGCCATCTTCTTTGAGATTGATACATGCCCAGCCCATTACCGGCAAGAGCGCCTCCACAAACAGCTCAGTGGGATAGTGGAGGAGCCACTCCACTGCCTTTTTAATGACCTCTTCTTTGTGAAGGTAACGAAGGCGATAGCTGTGTGAACTGGATTACTGATATTACTGACTGTTTTGGTGGATAATTGGACCCAGGATTGTCTTCTGATCTAAAACCCTTTAGCCATATGTACATATATCCTAAGGACACAGAGTTAGCAATGGCAGGATTGAGAGTGGAAAAGTCTTTGACACCAGAACCCAGACTTTTTCCTTTTTGGGGAGAATGGATTCTAGGACCAACTCTGAAACTTGCTAGTTGTATGTCTTGACAAATCACTTAGCCTTTCTGAGCCTCATTTGTTTTCACCTGCAAAATGACAGTTGTAGTTTTTTATGTGGTTTTGTATGAATTTTAGAGGATGTAGGGTGCATTGTAAATGTGAAAGTGCTAAAAAGGTGATACTGACCAGTCAAGGATACCCAGCAGTTATGTCCATGTGTTCTCAAGTTGGTTGCCGAATCTTGTTCTCTAGCCTTCCCTTTCCATTCCTGCATCAGGGAGTATGTCACTTGAACCAGCATCTGAATCTCGAAAGCTTCCAGTGATCTAGGATTTATGTAGTACCCAATAGCAAGTAGGCTAAAAATTCCCTGGTCCACAATTGCATTTATTCATCCTTCATCACTTCTCCTAATCTACCCAGCATGCAGGGCATTGTAGTTAATTAAAAATAGAGAAAACAAAAATCTTTCCAGTCCCTCAGCATATGGCTGTCTTAAGACAGGCCTTCCCTGAAATCGCCAAGGAGCAGTCTCGCTGTGGCTCTCAGGTCCATGGGAGCTCACGCGCTTCAGCCTCGCACAATGTTGGGGATGTCCATTGCCATTCTTTCTCACAAGTCTGATGCTACATTCATTTTGGTATATTTAGAATAACCGGGGTACTAGAATTGTCCTGCGTGACATTGCTAAGTCTGACCTGTCACTTTATTCCTCAGTCACGATCCTTTAAGGGTTTGCCAAAGTTCAGCATGAAAAGGAGATGTCTCTCTCTAACCACCAGTGAACTTTCAGTCTCACCCTCTGAACTATATATTGATGTTTGATTGGTGTTTGTAACCCTATGCCCACTCCTGTAGCAACCCATTCTCACTCAAAATAGAATCATTTTCTCTTTGCTTTTGAGAATCTATATTTTTATTAGATTGTCATTTTGAATGATAATATATGGTTAATTTTCCCGGTCAGTTTCCCTTATCCTTCAAAGTTTCGCGCATGGATGACCTGGCCAGACAACAAAAGATTAAAGCATGTTTTTTTGAAGTGCTTGAGAAGGTGGGTATTTTTGCTACATACCATTAATTCTTAATAGGTGGAAATGATACATGCTCATTGTAATCTATCCACATATTACCTGGACTTAGACATTTCTTGGCCTATATATTTATTGATATCTTCATTGTTATATTTATTTTAACCTTGAATCCATCCTACAGCACAGCATACAAGAAAAGGTGTTTGCTCTTTCCTGATCCTGTTACTTAATGAAATTTTAATAACTTAAAACAGTGATTTCTAGATGCAGGTGGATAGCTATTTTACCTCCTATTTATCAAAAATACAGATATTCAGTCCCCAGTCTAGGATTCCAGAGTCAAGGATCTGTATAAGAAGAAACTGATGTAGCCATTCTGGAAAGCTATGTTGAAGTAACCAATCAAATTTTTAATAAAATTCATCATCTATACCCAGCAGTTCTACTTCTGTATATAAATCCCAGGTAGCTGATTCATTGCAGTGTTTTGTTTGTGAAGGTTAGGGAGGTGTTGGCATGAATTTATAGATGAACACTTGGGGTATATATAGCGCCAATATTAGAAGTAAGGCAGAAGGTGAAAACATAGCAACACGGAGGGATCTAAAAATAATCCTGCATGTTTTATCTTTTCTTATGGCTGAGTTTTTTATCTTTTTTTATCTTTTCTTATGGCTGAGGGTGTGTATATACATACACATATTTATACACCACATATTCTTTATCCATTTATCCATCGGCCAGCACTTCAGTTGTTTCTGCATCTTGGCTATTGTAAGTAATGCTGCAGTGAACATAGGGATGCATGTTTCTTTCCAAATTAGTGTTTTTATATTCTTCAGATGAATATCCAGAAGTGGAATGGCTGAATAAAAAAGATAAAATCTTGCCATTTCTGACAACATGGATGGAACTTGAGGGCACCATCCTAAGTGAAATAAATCAGATGGAGAAAGACAAATACCATATAACTTCATTCATGTTCAATATTAATAAATGAGCAAAAGCAAACACATAGCTACAGAGAACTGAGTATTGGTTGCCAGAGGGTAAAGGGGGTCAACTATATGGTGATGGGTGGAAACTATACCTTCGGTGGTAAGCATGGTGTAGTGTGTACAGAAGTTAAAATATAATATTGTACACATAAAGCATATAATGTTAAAAACCAATTTTTGAAATCCTGAGTAAAAAGAGAAATAATGAGACCTGTAATACAGTACCATTTACATAAAAACACTTTACTTGACAAAACAGCAATGCGCATTTTATAGGAATGCAATACAAGCAGAAGGTGGTAGGATAAGTATCCTAGCATGATTACCCGTGGCAGTGGGGAATGGAATGTGGGCGGAGAATGTGGATGAAAGAGAATACTTTTTTTAAAGTCTACATGAGTGGAACATGATAATTGGTGGTTTTAGCTAGCACTCCCAGGTAATTCTGATGTGCAGCCTGGCTTGGAAGTTAACTGTATAAAAAATACTGTGAATTACCACACAGTTTGAAGCTTTTGCCAAAATGAAATACTTGAAAGCTTCAAGTTTGATTTGGAGAACATTTTGATGTTTGTTTCATATTTCAATTAGAGTATTTTCATGTTCAAAGAAACTCAGTACATTTCTTTAGGAATTAGATATATGGGCTCTGTTTTATATTTATAAAGTAAATATTACCTGGGCTTAGTTTACATTTTACTCTGAAAATACCAGCATGTACTGACATTTAAGGTGTTGATTGGAAATTCATGGTAGATTTGAAAATCAGATGACTTCATTTCTAATCAGAGGTTGTCAATGTTTCTCAACTGTTATTTCCAGGCAGTAAGGGAAACACCACTGATTTTCCTCATTGACGAGGCCCAGTATATGGATGCAGCTTCCTGGGAATTTTCGGGAACATTGCTCTCCGGTGTGCCCATCGTGATGGTGATGACGTTGACCCCTACCTCCACCCTGTGTGGCCAGGCCCAGCACTTCCTGCAGAGCCCTCCAGCTGTCCTGGTGCCCATTTCAAAGTTGGCAGCGACCTCACTGTTGAGAATGGCATGTTGGGAACTGGGGGTGGTGAGCATCCCCCAAGAGCTGCAGATGTGAGTGGCTAGGACTAGCTGGGCACTTGATTAAGGGAGGAGCCAGTGCCATAATATAAGAGAAGGCTCAGGTCTCACACCAGAGTTGGGGGAGAGAAGGGCATTAGAAACCATGAGGAAGCCCAGAAGTGGATTTAAGAGTAGACAGTCTCCTAGTAACCCAGTAAAAGGGCTACCTCCCTGAACCATTCACCCAGGTTTTCATAGGACAGTTAGGACTTGGATGGCTTGCCTAATTTTTCCATTATGTGTGGCTAGGCCAATTTCTTCCAGACCCTTCAGCAAGGGGATATTAGTTCCTTTTCAACAAAATAGTTAAGCAAACAAACTATTTCAAGCAAAATAGTTAGAGAAAAGTTACTGCCAAAATACATTACGAAACCAGTCAGAAACGTCTTTTTACATTTCTGTGCTGCTGCTTCCCTCTGTTTAGTGTGTATCATCAGGGACTGACTTTAACAAAAGAAGTATTCCTCATTATGAAATACCATTATGCTTGGCTCTCTTCAAGTGGGCCTCTCTAGTCAGCAATCCCCTGCTTACCTCTCTACAGCTACCTTCTCCGCAGGTGCTTTGGAAACCCCCTTTACTGTGAGGTCTTATGCCAGGATCTTCTCTCTAAAAACATATTGTGCTTTCATGACCTCCAAAAGGAGGAAGTGGAGAACAGCAAGTGGGAGACCCTCTCAGGTAAGCTGAGCTTCCCAAGATTCTACCCTGGTCCTGCTGCTGGAGTTCGTTTCTGAACATGGCATCACCTGGCCCTTATTAGGCATATGCCTATTCCCTGCTGACATTATAAACTGGATTAGGCCTTCCTGGCTAAGTGAACTATACAATTAATATGCAGCTATGTTTACTGTCTGGTGGCTGAGGCCGTAAAGAATCTGCCTGCAATGCAGGAGACCTGGGTTCCATCCCTGAGTCAGGAAGATCCGCTGGAGAAGGGAAAGGCTACCCACTGCAGTGTTCTTGCCTGGAGTATTCCATGGACAGAGAAGCCTGGCGGGCTACAGTCCATGGGGTCGCAAAGAGTCAGATACAACTGAGCAACTGACACTTCTTTTACTTTGCATGTTGAAAACACTAAATACCTGCCTCAGATAAAGTAATTGAGTCAGTCTACTTTAGTTCTTTTTTTGAGCAGCCCAAGAAGTGGGGATTTAAAAATAAGATTTATAAACATCAAAGAGGATTGATAAATATGAGAGTCTAGTAGAGAATTGCACATTAGTGATGAGAAGGATGACTTGAGGGTTTGAATGGAGAATGGGAGAAGGGAAAAAGAAAGAAGTAGAAGTATGTGTAAATCCAGAAAGGCATCCTCAAGCTGTGATGCAGTAGCAGAGAGGGGTGTTGGGAGGTAAACAGGAAGAGTAAGAATGTTAGATACTGTGTATTACAGAAAATGTTGTTAGTTTCTAAGAGAAAATGAGAGAACAGGCAGGATGGGTGGGGTAAACCACTTTAAAGGTGTGTGCTCCATTTACCTTAAACCTTTCAATGTCTTGAGTACATTCTTGTAATCTTGTGTCTTTAAAGCTACAGCCACTGAGCATTTTCCTCAATCATAGTCTTCTTCCCCTACAGCCAACGCCATGAAATCCACAATGTACAGTATTTCTCCTGCCAGCTCTGAAGACCAGGTGCTTTATGTCTGCACAGTCAAGGATGATGTGGACTTGGATACAGTGCTTCTTCCACCGTTATTAAAAGGCAGGTCCCTTGAAGACCTCCTGTGAATCAATTAGGGATGTCACTGCACTTAGTAATTTGGTGGGTGATTGAGTATAGAACCCTCATTATCACACTAGCTTCATTTCTTCAAAAAGGAAACCTGCCTTTCAGAAATAAATTCTGGCACTGCCCGAAGAGTTGTTAAAGACTTGTAATGCTACTTGAGTTATGTTTTACATAGCTGAGCCCACTGTTCTCTTTGAGGCTGACTTGGAAAACTTTTCTAGTTATTTAATAAAAATTATGACCTGAGATTCCCTTTGTGCATATTCCTGTGCTGGAGGAGACAGTAATCAAGGGAGAAAATGTTGCTGAGGTTTAAAAAAATCCATGGTGCTAGTGAAGAGACAGTGTTAGGGACCTAGCAGGAGTTTAAGAAAAAGAGGGTGAAGTATAAGTTTATAATGACTGATGAGATGAAGAATAAAGTCCTCAGAATTGGCTAGACATAATTAGACAGGGAGTGCTCTTTTATACATGAAGGTTGTAATGGTCTATTCAGATGTATAGTGGCCGGGGTACTTTATTAACCCCTTTTCAGGAATGTTATGATTAAGCATACCTTCAAGTCAACTGTGGTCTTACTGAGAATATAGACATGTATGTGAAACAGCAACACAGAACACCTTGGTAATTAAGAGCCAGGGCTCTGGCATCAGAAAAACCTGGGTACCATTGGTTCCCCTACTTCCTGGATGTGAAATGTTAGATAAACTTATCTAAGCCTTAGTCTTCTCATCAGTCAAGTGAGGATAATAATAGTCCCAACCTCATGGGGTTAGTTGAAGATTAAATGAAATAAATCATGGTATATAATAAACAGTCAGTGAATATTAGCTGTCATAAGCTGTTCACTCTGGTGGTTTTTAGGTTCATCTGGACAGTTCATATTCCTCCAACTGTGATGGGCCACACTTAGCTTTGGCTTCACTAACTGAGAAGCATACAGGTCAGGAAACAGCATTCTAGGAGAACGTAGCCAGTGGTTTCCTTCAGTGGGAATTCTCACAACAGTTCCTACTGCTATCCTCTGGAACCTCAGGGAATAACTTAGATATGATGGAATGAGACTATGATGGATGGGTGCTTAGATGCCCCATTTCCCAACGAGAAACTGCTATCTCTTAGAATAGACCTGTAGGCATAACTTCTAGGCACTATGACCTATTACAGGAATCACTACACCCGAGGAACCCCCACAAAGCTGTGGCTTACCACCAGGTAGCTGTAGCTTATTCACAGTTTGCCTAGTCCAAATTCAGTTTCCAGTCAAGGATCCCTCTTTGCATAAGCAGTGTTACCTGGTAGCTCAGCTGACATTCTAATCTTATGAGGATCCTAGGCAATGGCTAGAAAGTTAACACAAGGTCAGTATTCCACAGGGAAGGCAAAAGGATTTGTTAACTCATAAGCTAAAATGAATAGTTCAGTCAGCAAGTCTAAATGAAAAGCCAAAGCTGCATTGTAAAAAGCCATATAAGTTATAAAAATATTTAAGAAGGGGGCTGACATTATATTTGTACTTTAGGTGTACAGTTCTACCACTAGTTAATGTGTTATTGGGATAAGAAGAGGAGAAGACTGGTGATGTTCAAAATGGTAGTATAGTGATCCAGGTGAAAATGACTACTTAGACTAGAATTGTTTGGAAGGAAATATACTCAAGAACTTTCAGAAAGAGAATGAGTGGGTGGCCAGTTGGTTGTGAGAGAGAGGAAAAGGTTTAGAATTATTCCAAGATTTGGGGTTTGGTAATATAATTGGTTTAATAACAACTGCTTTAATATATGGATCAGAATTTGGAGAGATTTACTAAAATGCTTGGAGTTTTTAGCTCTTTACACTAATTGGGGTTCTGGGACCAGGAAGCCCAGCCTCCATGTTTAGTTGACCACAAGAAATAGCTTCAGTGTCGTGGTGAAAACCCGATTGTTGGATAAATAATGAACGAGGAATGGGGAGAAAAGAAGACACGGAGATAAGGTTCTTTCAAGAGATTTGGCTGAGTGGAGAACAGGTGAAAGAAAAAGCAAGCCTTTTTTTTTTTTCTAATGAGCAGATTATTAACATGGTGTATTCTATGTTGGTAGAAAACTTATTCATTGCTAATTTCTTGTTCTTCAGAAATAGCAGTGAGCCAACTAGATCAGCTGAGCCCAGAGGAGCAGTCGCTGGTTAAATGTGCTGCAGTCATTGGCCACTCCTTCCACCTAGATCTGCTGCAGCGCCTCCTGCCCGGCTGGAGTAAAAATAAGCTACTTGAGGTACTGAAGGATCTTATGGACATGCACGTGCTCCGCTGGTGCAATAAGGGCCAAGAGCTTCCTGCTGAGCCTATATTAGTGCCTTCCTCTGTCGAGACGGAGCGTACCAAAGAGAAGACAAAGTCAGGTGAGCTGGTGCCTTGCTCTCAGGCCCAAATAGAGAGCTTTGGGTGAAGGTGTGTTTGTTCAGAAAGAACATCAATATTATGTGTCATGGGCCCCCGTCTCTTAAAGCTTATGTCTAAAGAATTGGGGAAATTATTGTTTTAATCATGGAAGAGCCATGTTTATAGTGAATGAATAGCTTTTATTTTTCAAAATTGTCTTAATTTCAAGAATTCTAGCTCCATGTTAAACCCCGTGCATTAAGTATTTGTATCTTGATTTTTGGTTTAGAAAATATTGCCCTAGTCTTTTATTGGCTTCTTGGGATAAATAAGAAGAAAAGTGGGTGAATTATTTCTGATTTTAGAAATTCACAAGGGAGTTAAATGTGATATTGAAACAGACATGAGCAAAACAAGATATGCATTAAATAGCTGCACTCTCATATTCTCCACATGAAAGAATAAAATTGTAACATAGGCTACCTAAAGCACATATAATCCACAAATAGTTTCCCTTTGACTTTTAGTTAAGTCTTATATTTGAGCAGAGCCTTTCTGGTTACTTGATGTTTATAATAATTTATATTAATAGTAAAAAAAAAAAAAGCTCAATTTAGGAGGAATAACTAAGAAATCTGTCTCCTGATCATTTCTTTCCTGTTGTACTTTATCCTAAATATGGTCAATATCACTGGTATACAATTCTTTATACAAAGGAAGCAATAATACCAAACAAGAATTATCGATAGAATTTTCTTATAAACTAGTAGCATGTGCTTGGGAGTTTACTACCTTAAGGGAGGCTCTCATTTAGCATTTCCTGTGTTTCAGATGCTGACTTTCCTCTAAAGCTACAAGAGGAACTATCCCTACCTCAGATGGAGGTGCTTGAATTTGGAGTGCCTCTTTTGCGGGAAGGGGCTTGGGAGCTGTGGCCCAAGGCACAGCAAAGAGCCCTACACCTTGAATGTGCCTGCTTTCTTCGAGATCTGGCCTGCCGCTGTGAGAGCTGTCATGGGGGGGACTTTGTCCCCTTCCATCGTTTCGCCATCTGTTCCACTAAGAGCTCCAGCAGGACCTCCCGATTCTGTAGCTACAAAGACACTGGCTCGATACTAACACAAGTGATCACAGACAGATTGCAGCTGCCTTCTCCCCAGGGTAAATCAGGGAGCAGAAAGAAACTATGTGGGTGTCACTTCTCTGTATTCATGTACTTGGAACTCTTCATTCAAAAGATGAAATCAGATGAAGAGAGAAAAATAGGTGGAGAGAGTCATTTATCACCGAAATACCAGAAATTAAAAAAAAAAGAAAGTGTGATCTCAGAGTTAAAAGAACTTTAGAGGTCATACTTGTTTTGGTTGGCAATATTGGGCAAGCTGTAGGTGTGTGCTCAGTTGCTCGATAGTGTCCGACCCTTTTGCAAACCCAGGGACTGTAGCCTGCTAGGCTCCTCTGTCCATGGGATTCTCCAGGCAAGAACACTGGAGTGGATTGCCATTTCCTCTGCCAGGGGATCTTCCTGACCCAAAGATCAAACTCAAGTCTCCTATATCTCCTTGCATTGCAGGAAGATTCTTTATCACTGACCCACTTGGGGAAGCCCCTTGGGCAAGTTACTTAACCTCAATTAATTGACGAAAATAACAGTACACACTTCATAGGGTAGTTGTGAGGATTAAATGAGTTAAAATATATAATGTGCTTTGAATAGTACCAGGCATATGGTTAGTGCTCAATACGTTTAATTATTGTTTTTATTATTATAAATTTTCAGTTCAGTACACATATACAGAGTCCTTATGTGTATCAGATGCTTCAAGTAGGTGTTAAGAATACGAAGTGAAATTATCAGTTTTTTTTTTGGGGGGGGGGTGGTACAGACATATAAATAGAGAATTCCAATATGGCCTGGTAAAGGTGATAAAATGGACTACCTAGGGGTTTGGATACCTAGAGAAATGGCTATTGGCACCAGCCTGAGAAATGAGTAAGATTTTTCCTTGAAGGAGATAATTCCAGAAGTGAGATCTGAGGGTTATGTAGGAGTTAGCTACCTAAAGAAGCTTCAATGGATAGATGTTCCCCCAAACCTATAGCCCTCTACCACAACCCAGATAAGAGTTCACCCTTAGAATTCTCTGGTGGTCCAGTGGTTAAGACTCTGAGATTTCACTGCAGAGGGCCAACAGTTCACCCTCTTTGTTTTAACATTTTCAGTTAGCTTGCCTTGTAGGATAGGTCATTTCATTCTCAGTAGCTGTTAGGAAACTTCTCTCACCAAGGTGAACTCTCAGTTCAGTTCAGTCACTCAGTCATGTCCGACTCTTTGCGACCCCATGAATCGCAGCACACCAGGCCTCCCTGTCCATCACCAACTCCCGGAGTTCACTCAAACTCATGTCCATCGAGTCAGTGATGCCATCCAGCCATCACATCCTCTGTCGTCCCCTTCTCTCCTGCCCCCAATCCCTCCCAGCATCAGGGTCTTTTCCAATGAGTCAACTCCTGGCATGAGGTGGCCAAAATACTGAAGTTTCAGCTTTAACATCATTCCTTCCAAAGAAATCCCAGGGCTGATCTCCTTCCGAATGGACTGGTTGGATCTTCTTGCAGTCCAAGGGACTCTCAAGAGTCTTCTTCAACACCACAGTTCAAAAGCATCAATTCTTCTGCACTCAGCCTTCTTCACAGTCCAACTCTCACATCCATACATGACCACTGGAAGAACCATAGCCTTGACTACATGGACCTTTGTTGGCAAAGTAATGTCTCTGCTTTTCAAATATACTATCTAGGTTGGTCATAACTTTCCTTCCAAGGAGTAAGCGTCTTTTAATTTCATGACTATAATCACCATTCGCAGTGATTTTGGAGCCGCCCCCCAAATAAAGTCTGCCACTGTTTCCACTGTTTCCCCATCTATTTCCCATGAAGTGATGGGACCAGATGCCATGATCTTCATTTTCTGAATGTTGAGCTTTAAGCCAAATTTTTCACTCTCCTCT
>SJYT01068889.1:267984-308222 GCA_006410635.1 Cephalophus harveyi
CTAATAGAGTTTTGCCAAGAAAATGCACTGGTCATAGCAAACACCCTCTTCCAACAACACAAGAGAAGACTCTACACGTGGACATCACCAGATGGTCAACACCGAAATCAGATTGATTATATTCTATGCAGCCAAAGATGGAGAAGCTCTATACAGTCAACAAAAACAAGACCAGGAGCTGACTGTGGCTCAGATCATGAACTCCTTATTGCCAAATTCAGACTTAAATTGAAGAAAGTAGGGAAGACCACTCTACCATTCAGGTATGACCTAAATCAAATCCCTTATGATTATACAGTGGAAGTGAGAAATAGATTTAAGGACCTAGATCTGATAGAGTGCCTGATGAACTATGGACAGAGGTTCGTGACATTGTACAGGAGACAGGGATCAAGACCATCCCCATGGAAAAGAAATGCAAAAAAGCAAAATGGCTGTCTGGGGAGGCCTTACAAATAGCTGTGAAAAGAAGAGAAGCAAAAAGCAAAAGAGAAAAGGAAAGATATAAGCTTCTGAATGCAGCGTTCCAAAGAATAGCAGGAAGAGATCAGAAAGCCTTCCTCAGAGATCAATGCAAAGAAATAGAGGAAAACAACAGAATGGGAAAGACTAGAGATCTCTTCAAGAAAATTAGAGATACCAAGAGAACATTTCATGCAAAGATGGGGTCAATAAAGGACAGAAATAGTATGGGCCTTACAGAAGCAGAAGATATTAAGAAGAGGTGGCAAGAATACACAGAAGAACTGTACAAAAAAGATCTTCATGACCCAGATCATCACGACGGTGTGATCACTCACCTAGAGCCAGACATCCTGGAATGTGAAGTCAAGTGGGCCTTAGAAAGCATCACTACAAAGCTAGTGGAGGTGATAGAATTTCAGGTGAACTCCACCTTCCTGCAAATTTTTCACTCATTTTTCAGCTTTGTGCCTTCTTTCATATTTGAAGACAGCTGTCAAGACCCAGGAATATCTTCTTTTTGTCTACTTTAATAAAGAAGTTGGTGTTGGTGTTGGCGGGGGAAAGGGATGTGGTGAATTGGTGTTGGTGAAAGACTAAAATGAAGAGTTTGATCCATGATCTTAATACCTCCTCTGGCTGTAACATTTTTATGACTCTGTGAAGGTGGACCAGTGACTTGGAGAAACTGGTCTCTGGCTGATGAGGCCTATGGTAATTTGCACTTTTGTACTTTCTGAGGGGAAGAGGAAAGAAAACAGTGAATGTCCTGGTTGGTATTATGGAAAAAATCACACTATCATTTGTAATTGCTTTTCAGCCTTTAGTTTTTGAGAGGTCACTGTTGACCTTTAGATGAGGCAGCTTGGTCAGTCTCGGCGTGAGCAAGGCTCAGGACCTTTCCAGCACAGCCAAACTCTTACGGAGGCTTCCCAGACCCTGGGTCTCTGTGCACAGACATGCAGAATAAAGCATGCTATTCTCTCAGGCTGCAATACGATGGTGCCTGAGAATTGTGCATCACAGCAGTGCTGCCAAATTCCAGGTTCCTTAGACCTACTTTACCTTATATGACATCATTAAATAATCAGCGAGCCAGTCCTTTTACTTAACACAAACCCTCCCTATAATTGTTCCTTTAGACTCCTTTTCAATCCCACCACCTGTGCTCCTGAGCCCAAATAGGTAACATCTCCACAGCATTTTCAAGTCTTTGCCTTTTGATCAGAAGTCAGCTGCAGAGGAAGAGGCGAATCTGGAGGATAGAGGTTATTTAGGATCAACCAGGTAAAGCTGAAAACCTCTTCTGGCTATTGTGACCCTGGTGGGATGTGACATCTTGTGCCCTCATGTTTTTCTCCACTAAGTCACTTCTTCTGTGGTTCTCTCCCATCTAGTTGTAAATCTGATCCAGACATGTTCATAGATTTCTACTACTATTAGAATTAGTCATCAAACCAGACGGACATATTCTTTATTCATTTCTTTGGCAACAGAATTAGGAATTGGTTTGGGAGGTTTGAGAATGAAAGGAACTGCTATTTAAATCACAAGTAATTGCGTTTAAGGAAAAAAGAATTAGTACCCTAATCTTGCATGTAAAGTTACTATTAAACCTAAATTTACCATTTTTATAATGGGGGAAGCAATTTTCATGAAAGGTAGTCAAGACTTTTTAAATGTTCTCAGTTAATACAAACACAGGCGATTAAGGACAGTCATCTTTTCCTCCCTACAGACACTTCTCAGTTCCAGACAGAATCATCCAGAAGTCAGGAGGCCTTCACAAGGGAATACTGCAGGTAGGTGGAGATGCTGAGAGTGGTCGTGGAGGGGGCCAGAAAGTAAGACACAGCTGATCATTAAACTAGGGCACTCACCTTACCTACAGACAAGGAAGGCATGTGACCACCCAGGAATGGTGACTTCTGTTCTCAGCCCAAAATGCAAGTTAACAGTGAATCGAAAAGGCTTTGTCTGAATGTTCATAGGGAAATTATTTCTTAGTGATTAAGAAAAACTTTATTTAATCTCTCTCAAATGTATTATACATGTAACAGATTTTTTTCAGCTATAAATTTGCCTGCTCAATTACTTTTGAACCCAGATGATATTAAAATGATTTTATATTTCATAACCATGTGCTTCCTGGCTTTCTAATGCATATCTTACCAATTTTTCAAGTTCCTACCTTGAATTCACCAGCAACTCTCAAGTTTCCTATCATTTATTCAGCCTGATTTCCTACAGTTTTCAAACAAAAATCTATATTCTACATTAGTCACCCCCATCCTTAATATGTCTTTGCTCACACAATTCTCCCTTTTAAAAATACTCAGTGATGTCTACATCCTTCTACTTATCAGAATGTTCACTATCCAAAGCTGTCCTCAGTTCTCACTTTTTCAATCATTCTATCTCAGAGAGATCAGACCTCTTTTGAACTTGTGCCTGTGAAAAATCCGCCAGACTAGTAGTTCCGAAAGGTGAACTCTAGTATTGGTTTTACTTAGTAGCTCAGAATCTGCCTGCCCTGGAGGAGACCCTAGTTTGATTCCTGGGTTGAGAAGATCCCCTGGAGAAGGGATAGGCTATTCACTCCAGTATTCTTGGGCTTCCCTGGTGGCTCAGATGGTAAAGAAGTCACCTGCAATGTGGGAGACCTAGGTTCGATCCCTGGGTTAGGAAGACCCCCTGGAGGAGGGCATGGCAACCCACTTCAGTATTCCTGCCTGGAGAATCCCAGAGGATTCTAGGGGGCTACAGTCCATGGGGTCACAAAGAGTTGTATATGACTGAGCGACTAAGTACAACACACACATCCGTAGCTGCGAGGTCATATGTAAGTTATTTAACCTCCCAGAGCTTCAATCTCTTCATCTGTAAAAAGGAGATAATTTTGCCTACCTGAATGGCAGGGTTTTTATAGAATAAGATGGTGTTATTTCATAAAATAATATTTACATGTGCCATGATAGAGTTCAAATGGGCTGATAAATAAATGCATTATTACTTATTGCTTTGTATCATTTTTGTGTTTTCATGTAGCACAGTGTTAGTTTACTCTTGAGATGTGGTCTTTTCCCCCATTTCGTTTGTGAGCTACTTAGTTTGGCTTTAGGTTTTTAAAACTCCCTAATAGGGCTTTGCCATTAAGAACAAAGTCCCTGTCATTCAAAACCTTGTGGATCGATGGAGGAGAAGGATAGACATAGGATTAACGAATCATAAAGGAACGCTTCCCAGACAAAGTGGCTTTCGGACCTGGTAATGCCTCAGCAAAAGTGGGTGCTGTATGGCCACTGTTAGCTCTTCATCTTCTCTCCACAAAGAACCGAGGAAGAGTTCCTGGATAAAGTGAACAGGAGACTGGCTCAGAGCAACCCCCAGAAAGGCCTGTTGACCGCGAAGCCCTGCCACTGTAGGGAAGTCCTGAAGTCAGTGCTCTCGCCCCTCACCCAGCACTGCCTGGTCATTGGAGAAACCACTTGTGCATTTTATTACCTGCTGGAATCTGCCGCTGCCTCCTTGGAGCTGTCAGATAATTACATGGTAAGCAAGCTCTGCCCTCTACCCCTGAGCTGAGCCCTATGACTTGGGGGGATTTGATTGGTATTTCTTACCAAGTATGAAAAAATGGAGGAAAGTGGGGGAGAGGAAGGAGCTGTAAGGGGTGTAGGCGAGAGTGCGAAGCGGAAATGTGGCAGTGAAGGGCACCTGACACCTCCCGCACAGTCCAGCTCCCCGTTTCCAGTTAAATCCTGCCACAGTCCAGATTCTTCATAGCCTTGGTCCATCCGTCGTCCTGATCACACGCTTAGCAGCATCCGAATCCTAATGCAGTTTCTCCTCCCCTTCTCTTGTTTGGAGGCCTTCTTTTATTTGAGGAAGGCAAGCAGTCTTCTGGGCCAACCCTCCGCATTCTCGTTTTTTAAAAAGCACAAGGTGAAGATCTGTCAGTTTGAAGAAGCCACTTTCTGTCGTCTCCAGTCAGAGGTGAGGGCAGGGGTTAACCTTGAAGTCTGCGGTATTTCTCCTTAAGGATTACCCTATTATTTCCTTTAAAGTCTCTTTGCCGTTTGTGGGCAATTATAAATGTGATTTAAATTCAAAACATAGAAATACATGTAGAAAGTGAAAGCACTTCCTAATCCCTTGTCACCCCCAGCATAGTTGATAGGTTGGTGAAAGTGATCAAAAGATATAAATTTCCAGTTATAAGTCCTGGAAATGTGATATACAGCTTGTGAGTGTAGTTAACAATACTGTATTGTATATTTGAAAGTTGCTAAGAGAATAGATCTTAAAAGTTCTCATCACAAGAAAAAAATTGTAATTATATATGGTGATAGATGTTAAACTTGTTGTAGTGATCATTTCCCAGTATATACATATATTGAAACATTGTACTGTACACCTAAAAGTAACGTTATATGTCCCTGTCCTTCAATTAAAGAAATCATCACGTTGTACACCTGAAACCTACACAATGTTATGTGTGAAAGATATCTCAATAAAGCTAGAAGGAAAAGAGCATACTTTTCAAACTCACCCCGCTCAACCCTGTACCACTCAGCTGCTGGGTCTTCCCTCCAGTGTTATATATCTGTATGTATTTTGCCAGAGGGGCTCAGCATACATTAATGTATATAATCTACCCACTTCCTTTGTCAAATACAAATAGGAGCGCTCTGTACTCCATTCCACATCTTGCTTTAACAGTAAATAAAACTTCCCTGGTGATCCAGTGGTTGAGACTCGACACTTCCACTCCAGCGGCAAGTGGGTAGGAGGGTTCAGTCCCTGGTCAGGAAACTAAGATCTTTGGGTGTACTGCAGCCAAAAAATAAATAAATAAAGTACCTTGTAGATCATTCTGTATCATTTATGATAGATTTCCTGAAGGAATAAGATTTGTATGACAAATGAAAACTCTGGGGGCAAGCACAGCATGAGACATTCCATTGTCAAATGACAAATAGGAGTAAACTTATTTATTCTGTATGAATAACTCAGGACAGCTCAGTAACTTCTCCCAGCCTCATTGCTATTAAATCCACAGAGAAAAATGTGTTGGAATGATTACCAATTTATAAATAATGACTCCATAAAACTATGGGGGATTTTTTGTTGGGGAGCCAAGATTTAAAATTTTTTTAAAGTAAGTAAACATTAACTTCAGTGTAAACCTTAAGATACTTTGGTTAGGAGAATAAACCTAATGTGGATAAAGCCTTTGAACACCAAAGGGGATATTACAGTAGTCCACAGTGTTGTATTATTTGTGTTTCAACCAAAAGGTCTTTGAAAGTGTTAGTCGCTCAGTCGTGTCCAACTCTTTCAGACCCCATGGACTGACTGTAGCCTCTGTCCATGGGATTCTCCAGGCAAGAATACTGGAGTGGGTTGCTGTGCCGTCCTTCAGGGGATCTTCCTGACCCAGGGATCAAACCCAGGTCGCCTGCACCACAGGCACATTCTTTACCATCTGAGCCACCAGGGAAGCAAAGTTTTAAATAATTATTTCTCTCCATTTTAAAGAAACAATTATTGTACAGTCTTCCTAAGATCGTTCAGAAATTACCATAGACTTGATCCCTTTCTTAGCCATAGAGCATGAAGGTATATGATAACTTCAGGGTAGTTCCTCAGCTCCTATCCTCATACACTGTGGTGGTACAACTTGTTTTATGAAGAGAGTGATGAGATTTGGTGATATCTCAGATGCTTTCCATGGCATCTGAAGCTAAAGACAGTCCCATCTGAGTCTCCCAGCATCGCTTTGTAAATCACAGCCTTTCTCTACTACTCAGTGACAAATGTGTGGGAGATGAGAAGGAAGAGTGCTTTCTCCATAATTACATGTTCTCACTCCTTTGCTTGCTCGTGGCCCTACGGGTGCTTGTTAGTGTGGCCAGGTTCTGCTCCAACTCTGCTCCCTCTGGCACCTCGGGCCCCAGGTACGCATTCCAAAATAAGAGCCGGTGTGTTGTATCCAGAACCTTGTCCTTAGGACTCTTCTCACGTTTACATTACTGTTTCTCACTTTACTGTCTCCAGGTCTGTTTCAACATGGGACAGATCACCTTGGCCAAGAAACTGGCTAGGCGAGCCCTTCATCTGCTGAAAAGGAGTTTTCCCTGGACCTGGCTTGGTGTCATTTTCCAAACATTTCTAGAAAAATGCTGGTATTCCTGTTCCCTGAGTCACCCTCGAAACAACCCTAGTGAGAAGTGAGAAGCTTTACCAACTTGTCCTGGTTCCATTTAGGGTCACAGAGAGCTAAAGTTGGACCTAGGCTGGAGTTTTGCCTTTTGACTAAGGCTCCTCTTTTCAAGCATATGAACAGTCCTCATTCATTTACCTTACTCTGGGCCAATTCAGTGTAGCTGAATGAGTACATCTTTTGTCTTTGAAGTATGGTATTATCCTGTCTTTTTCAAATAAAGATACATATATGTGTACTGTGTGTACACATACACATATATGGAATTTAGTGTTATTTCTCTGATAGCTATACACACAATATTAAACATTGCCTAGTTATCGAGCTGTAATAATTTATAGGAAATCTGTTCAACCAAAAGAACAATTCAGAGAATGAACCTTTTTTAAAAGACCTCTCTGAAAACTTCTTTTTGGTCAAGAGGGATGAATTTGAAAAGCATATGAGGTTAGAAGTAGTGGGCTCCCAGGAATCTTTCTGAGCCTGGAAGTCTGTGGGTGAGTAGACTCTGATTTCTTCTGGGGAAGGCTGGTGGACACTGGTAAAGGATAAGGCGTGCTGACCACCCTTTGCTTCACACCAGGAAGAAGCAGCTGGCAGTCCTGCAGCAGCAGATGCACTGTCTCTCCCTGCTCCGGCAGCTCTATGGCCTGGAGGCAACGGCCAGCAGCCGCAGGTTTGCCTGCCTAGCCACGCTTATGCAGAAGAATTCAGTCAAGGAGCTTCCTGGTGAAGCTCAGGTGAGCAAGCCCTTGCTTTACCTCTGGACCTCACTCAGAAGCCTATAATGCTAAGGGAGAGACCCTGTCAAGTCCCTGGTAAAGCATGGTTCCACGGTAACCCAGACTTAGCAGGACATTGCTGATTGTGTGTTTGAGCAGGGTTCTTAGTTTGCAGTTTATAGGGAGGCTTTCATGTATGACGCTATCTGTGTACCCTCTGAACTGAATGTTGACATTAGTGTGTATTTGTGTGTACAAAAGAGTATTTAAGGAATGATCAGAAGTAGGGAAGGGGTCATAGCTTCCATCAGATTCTCAAGCCAGTGGTCCAAAAATAAGGATAAGATTTGCTGACTTAGGGAAAAAGAAGAAAGGGAAATATGTCTTCCTAATTTTAGTGTCTGTCTGTCTCTATATATATCCATTTGCTCAACAAATATTTGGTGAACACCTATTCTATACCGGATTTCCCTGATAGCTCAGTTGGTAAAGAACCCGCCTGCAATGTGGGTTCAATCCCTGGGTTGGGAAGATCCCCTGGAGAAGGGAAAGGCTACCCACTCCAGTATTCTGGACTAGAGAATTCATGGACTGTATAGCCCGTGGGATCACAAAGAGTCGAACACAACTGAACGACTTTTACTTACTCTGTACCAGACACTGGATCTTAGTTCCAGGGAAACATAAGTGAAATATTTAGTATGTTATATGATAATAAATGCAATGAAATAAATTAAGCGGAGGCCAGAGGACCGTAGAGTTCTGGGAACTAGGGGTGCAGTTTTAATAAGGTGGTAGAGAACGCCTCACCGAGCAGGTAGCATCTGGGCAGCTATCTGAAGGAGATGAGAAAGTAGGCCACGTGGGAGAAGAGGCTACCTGGGAGAAGAGCGGGCAGGAGGAAGGCCGAGTGAATGCACAAGGCCTGTCCTCTGTGTTGAGGAGTAGTGCAGGGGCCAGTGTGACTGGAGGAGGGAGTGAGAAGAAGAGAAAGAGCCAGGAGGTGAGTCAGAGAGTCTAGGGAGGGGGATGGCCGATGGTGCAGGCTTGTGGCCGCTGTGGGAGTTTCTGCTTTTACTCCAAAGAAGAGAAGCTGTTGGAAAATTCTTAGGAGAGGAGTGACAGAGGCTACTTACACTGGAAATCTAATGAAGACAGAGTTTCAAGAGTGTCATCAAATGATGTCAAATGTACACACAAGTGATGACAGAGATCTAGGCGGCAGTTCTATAGAGTTCTAAGGAGCAATTAGAGGCTTCAATTAGAGAAAACAGAAGAGGTGCAGTTTGACCAGCGTTTTGAAGGGGAAAGTCTTGGATTGGGGAAAAGAAGAGGGGCAGATGGAGGAAGCTGTTTGTTTAAAGAACAAGCAGTGACAATGGTCAAATCAGAAATGTAGGGATGAGAAGGAGCGTGTTTTCATAGCTGGAGTTGAGGTGAGCAGTGGCCCCCAGGGGTGCTACATAGAGTGAATAGCAGGCACGCGGGGGCTCTTACCCAGAAAAGGGACGAGATGGAGCTGCAGCCTGACTGTGCAGTCTGGATATTCACCCCATGTTTGTTGTCCCACAGGTTGTCTCTACCTATGTGGCCCTCTCCCAGTTCTCCCAGAACGTGGGTGACAAGGAAAAGTGGCTGCACCGTGAGCAGCTGGCCATTCAGAAAAGCAGCCTGTGCTGGTTCTCCAGGGAGGGACTGTTGGCCACAGCCCAGCTCATGCAGGCCTTGGCCCACACCAAACTCTGCCTTGGGCATCTCGACTTCTCCATCAAGCTGGGTAATGGGGTCTGGGGCTGGTGGGCCTGGGGCTTTTAGAGAGGCCAGGCGCACCTCCAGACCTCACGATGCTCTTTAACCTCCTTAGGTTTTCAAGCTCATGAGATAAGCAGACACCTCAAGAAACCAGCTCTGGAGAATCTGGTTCTCTCAGTTCTCTTCAGATCTGCATTTCTGAAGAAGAAGTATTAAGATCCTTTTCTGTCCTTTGTATTTGTTGCCTCAGAGGGGAGATTATGACCTACCAGAGCAGTTTAGAGTGGAGAGGGAGAAGCTGTCTTGTCTCCACAGCCAGGACTGTCTCCAGTAGTCCTCCAGGAAACATCCTCTTAAGTTGGAGGGGTCAGGAGTAGAAATGCAGAGTCTGGGCACTAGATATCCCCCCTCCCTTCCCTCCCTTCCCTCCACCGCCGCATGCATTTTAGTGCAGGGAGGTCGGTAATTGCTCAAGACCCTGGAAGTTGTCTCAGAGTCATTTTCCCACTTCCTTTGCCTAGAGATAGGTCTGATCCCAAGCACAGATAACTCTCTATATAAATAGAATTACGGAATGGAGATCTAGGAGCTGTTAGGCCACCTTGAAGTGTAAGATCCCGTCCTCTCCTATACAGCCCTTCCCATTCTCCAGCTGGTCCCTGTGGCCCTGTCTCTCGGCAGATTTGATCTGTGTGTCCACGTGCTGGAGAGTCAGTGGGCGCTCATTTCCCAGAGTCATGATGTCCTTGGCCAGGCCTGCTTCTATTCTGCCTGCTTAGATCTGCTGCTCTACGGAACAGGTAAGTCTCGTGCAGGGCTCTGCTGTATTCCTGAGGGATTCAGACCTCAGGTGGGGCCCTAGGTTTGGAACACAGGCACTCCTGGGCCTGTCCTTTGGGGCATGGCCTCTGCTCCTCGCGCTTGTTCCTTAAAGTCTAGGAACCACATTGTGATTCAGGGTGTCTGCTTTTCAGGTGGTGTCTCCTCCCCTGGACCACGCACCTTATATACCACATTAGGGTTGACAACTTCTACTACTAGCCTGGTTACTTTCTCTGTCCACAGGATGGCTGTGTCGGCCCTTTGAGGAATGTCTGCGTTTCATTCAACACTATGAACACAGCTGCATTCTAAATTCTCAGAGCAATGTCATGCTGGGGGTCCACTCCTCTCTGGCCATGTGGTAATGTAGAGTATCAGAGTGTTACTCAGGGCTGTGGGAAAGGGTAAGTTTAAAGACACCATGAAACTCATTTAAGCTATTGCCTTTTGCCCTCCAAGGCAGGATGGTTCCACATCTCCAACCCATTTCTAAAGACCATTCACCTCCCATTTCCCCCCACGTTATTGGAAGGGTTATTCTTGTCCCTTAAGAGGTTTGGGTTCATATATTAAGGGTTCAGTTTAGAGTTACATTTAAGTGTGAGATAATCCATGGCAAAGCTATATATCACTGGTTTTCTTTTGAGCCTCCTTACATGTGAGTTAGTAGCCTTGGCCCCTTATCAGAATCACAAATCTGACTGAAGGAGGTCTTAGAGCCTTAGAGTAGTGACGGTTCTGTGGAGGAGCCATAGTGGCCAATTAGGGGAGAGAGCTGAGAGCTGTGGTTCTTTCCCTTCAGGTTTGCCCAGGACTCACAGTGGAATCAGTCTGAGTACCACTTCTCCAAGGCTCGCCAGTTGGTGAAAAGAACCAATGCCTCACTATTTGGTTCCCATGGCTTCGTCCGATTCCTAGAGTGCCATGTGCTAATTTTACAGAAAATGCCAGAGGATGTCTTCCTGCAAACTCTCACAGAGACTCGCCACCAAACCCTCACGGTACCTGTCTCCATTATCCTCAACTAACACCTAAGGCGTGGTACCCTTTCTGCCACCTGCCTCTCTCCCTTACTCTTCTCCTTGCTGCCTTGGTCTCTTTTTCCTCCTTGAACCCTTTTTTCCCCCTCCACCTACAGACTCTGTCCACCTTCCTCATGTATCCTCCCAGATATTCTTGCATGTAGATTAGGACTGGATTTCTTACTGGATTTGCAAAAGCTACTACCCAATGCCATTAAAATGTTGACACTCTGTAAACCACTCTGGCTTTGTCTATAGTTTGACACATTCCCCTACATCCTTTCCTTCTGAATCTAAAACATTCCAGTTCCTCTGTATCTGAGAACAGACTTTCTGGGCCTCCTTGACCACCAGTAACTCCTTCCTGTTCCCCCAGCCCTGAGTGAGTGTGCTGAGTGGGAACTGCAGTAAGTTCTGATGGAGTGGAGTGGAGGAAAGAAAGTACTAATCCCTGAGCTAATGGACCTTCCTTTCCTTTCAGTACTTTAAGGAGTTCTTCTCTCGATGTGTGACCTGCCCCGTCTATCACCAGAGGGTCTCTGAGCTTAAAGCCTTTGTGATGAGAAATGGAAAGATGTCCTTGACCAACATCATCAGACCTTTTGACACCTGCCTGACCAGGATTTGGATAGAGGGAGAATTCCTGGAGGAAAATAACTCCTTTGAACAAAATTCGGAAATACAGAGTAAGCATTCCTTTCTGGAACTCTTGTCTGAGACACATAAAGAACAGTCTCAGATTCTTACTCACAAGCAGTTAAGAAGGGACATCCAGATATGAGGATTAGTCCTTGCTTTAGAGGCAGTTGCCATTCTCTCACAGTGCCAGCCTCCGCCTCAACAGAGACTCGTTTATGTAAGGGGTGTAAGAGCCTCTGTCAGCCGTTTGTTTCAGCATCTGTAACTCTTAAGCATAGGAAATTCCCCTTTGGTCCCTGCGCAAACAAGTAGGTTGTTTCTGTGGAGTAGCTGGATGGTCACTAAGGGAGAAAGAAGGCCTTAGAAATCACTATGTAATGTCTGTGAAGGTGAATGCTAAGAAATGAGCAAGAAAAAGAGAGGAGAGAATATAGTTTCTTGCTTTAGGACCCAGCAAATCTCCTTTTTCCAGGCCATGAGTTAAATTTGTAATAGCCAAGGAAATTCTTTGTGTTTGTATTACTGTTTATGTTCCTATTTTCAGGGTTTGTCAGAGAGGCTGATGTCAACAAGAAGGACAAAGAAGAAATTCAAGAATGTATCTGTTAAACAAAAATCCTATGAAGGGACCATGATTCTTTTATTACATGTAACACAAAGATATGCCACCAAGTCTTCTTTTTAAGATGCTGTATATGTACATATTAAATATGCTAGCCTTTTACATTCACTGCTATCTATATCTTCATAAAAATAAAAGCATATGTTTCTAAAGCATGAAATTTAGATCTTTCTTAACTCTCTTCATTAATGCAACTGTGGAAGAAATTATTACTAGAACCAGAGCTAGACCAGAGGCCAGGGAGGCTTTGAGATTAAGCTGATTCCATCTTATATAAGGTGAGATCTGCTGCTGCGTCACTTCAGTCGTGTCCGACTCTGTGCAGCTGCACAGATGGCAGCCCACCAGGCTCTGCCGTCCCCTGGGATTCTCCAGGCAAGAACACTGGAGTGGGTTGCCATTTCCTTCTCCAGTGCGTGAAAGTGAAGTCACTCAGTCGTGTCCGACTCTTCGCGACCCCATGGACTGCAGCCTACCAGGCTCCTCCGTCCATGGGATTTTCCAGGCAAGAGTACTGGAGTGGGCTGCCATTGCCTTCTCCAGGTGAGATCTATTAACAGGTAATTCTTCCACGTTGTAGCATTTCCTTTTGTGGCTGAATAACATTCCATTATATGGATATGCCACATTTTGCTTATCTGTTCATGCACTAGTGGATATTGGCTTGGTTCTGCTTTTTGGTTATTACGAATAATGCCATTATAAACATTTGTGTGCAGGTTTTTGTTTAAACATATGTTTCAGTTCTTCTCGGTATATACCCAGGAAAGGAATTGTTAGGTCATGCAGATGCTCTCTATTTAGCTCTTTAAGGAATTGTCATATTTTCTCCTAAGTTGCTATACCCCTTATATTCCCAGCAGCAATGTGTAAGGGTTCCAGTTTTTCACATCTTCACAAACAGTTGTTATTTGCTTGTTTTTTTTATATAGCCATTCTGGTGACTGTGAAGTGATATCTCATTGTGGTGTTGAATTGTATTTCCTTAATGACTAATGATGTTCATTTTTTATAAGCTTATTGGCCATTTGTATGTATTCTTGGAGAAATGTCTGTTCAGATCCTCTGCCCATTTGTTATTGGAATATTTGCCTTTTTATTGTTGAGCTTGAAGAATTTCTTATATATTCTGAAGATGCTCTCTATTTAGCTCTTTAAGGAATTGTCATATTTTCTCCTAAGTTGCTATACCCCTTATATTCCCAGCAGCAATGTGTAAGGGTTCCAGTTTTTCACATCTTCACAAACAGTTGTTATTTGCTTGTTTTTTTTATATAGCCATTCTGGTGACTGTGAAGTGATATCTCTTTGTGGTGTTGAATTGTATTTCCTTAATGACTAATGATGTTCATTTTTTATAAGCTTATTGGCCATTTGTATGTCTTCTTGGAGAAATGTCTGTTCAGATCCTCTGCCCATTTGTTGTTGGAATATTTGCCTTTTTATTGTTGAGCTTGAAGAATTTCTTATATATTCTGGATGCTAAACCCTTATCACGGAGAAGGCAATAGCAAGCCACTCCAGTACTCTTGCCTAGAAAATCCCATGGATGGAGGAGCCTGGTAGGCTGCAGTCCATGGGGTCGCTAGAAGTCGGATGCGACTGAGCGACTTCACTTACACTTTTCGCTTTCACACAATGGAGAAGGAAATGGCAACCCACTCCAGTGTTCTTGCCTGGAGAATCCCAGGGACGGGGGAGCCTGTTGGGCTCCTGTCTATGGGGTCGCACAGAGTCGGACACGACTGAAGCGACTTAGCAGCAGCAGCAGCAGCAAACCCTTATCAGATTTGATTTATAAATATTTTCTCTTATTCTGTAAGTTGTCTTTTCACATTCATGGTGGTATTGTTTTATAGCACAAAAGTGTTTTGTTTTGATGAAGTCCAATTTATCTGTTTTTGTTTTTTGGCGGCTTGTGGGCTGCCGTCTCTGGGGTCACACAGATTTGAACATGACTGAAGCGACTTAGCAGCAGCAGCAGCAGCAGCTTTGATGTCATATCTTAGAAACCATTGCTCATCTTAAGTCACAAAGATTTTTTTCTCTGTTTTCTTAAGAATTTTATAATTTTAGCTTTTACTTAGGTCTTTGATTATTTTGAGTTCATTTTTGCATATAGTGAAAGTTAAGTTTCCCTCATTCTTTTGCATGTGGATATACACTATCTCAGCTGCTGCTGCTGCTGCTAAGTTGTTTCAGTTGTGTCTGACTCTGTGCAACCCCATAGATGGCAGCCCACCAGGCTCCCCTGTCCCTGGGATTCTCCAGGCAAAAACACTGGAGTGGATTGCCAGTTCCTTCTCCAATGCTTGAAAGTGAAAAGTGAAAGTGAAGTCTCTCAGTCGTGTCCGACTCTTAGTGACCCAAGACTCTGTGCAACCTCATAGATGGCAGCCCACCAGGCTCCCCTGTCCCTGGGATTCTCCAGGCAAAAACACTGGAGTGGGTTGCCAGTTCCTTCTCCAATGCTTGAAAGTGAAAAGTGAAAGTGAAGTCTCTCAGTCGTGTCCAACTCTTAGCGACCCAGTGGACTGCAGCCCACCAGGCTCCTCCATCCATGGGATTTTCCAGCCAAGAGTACTGGAGTGGGGTGCCATTGCCTTCTCCGACTATCTCAGCACCATTTGTTAAAGAGACTATTCCTCCCCCATTTAAGTAAATACCGTCATTTTTATTTTTTAATAAGATTTATTTATTGGTTTTGTTTTGTCTGCACAGCATGGCATGGCAGGGATCTTTAGTTCCCTGACCAGGGATCAAACCCAGGCCCCCTGCTGTGGAAGCTTAGAGTCTTAACCACTAGATCACCAGGGAAGTCCCCAAGTACTCTTGTTGATACATGGTTTTATTAGACATCGGGGTTTATTTCTGACATTCCGTTGCATTGGCCTATGTATCTATCCTTATGGCAAGCCACACAGTCCTGATTATTGCAGCTTTGTAGTAAGTTTTAAAATCAGGAAGTGTGAGTCTTCCAACTTTATTATTCTCTTTCAAGATTGTTTTGATTGTTCTAGGTCCCTTGCATTTCCATATCACTATCAGCTTGTCAGTTTCTACAAAAAGGATAGCTGTAATTTTGATAGAATATGTAAATCAGTTTGCAGATAACTGCTATCAGCATTATTAAGTTTTCTTTTTAAAATTTTTATTTTTTAATTGCAAGATAATTACTTTATTGTGGTGGGTTTTGCCATACATCAACGTGAATCAGCCATGGCTGCACATGTGTCCCCTCTATCCTGAACCCCACCTCCCTCTCCACCCCATCCCTCTGGGTTGACACAGAGCACTGGCTTTGGGTGCCCTGCTTCATGCATCAAACTTGCACTGGTCATCTATTTCACATATGGTAATATACATGTTTCAATGCTATTCTCTCACATCATCCCACCCTTACCTTCTCCCACAGAGTCCAAAAGTCGGTTCTTTACATCTGTGTCTCTTTTGCTGTCTTGCTTATAGGATCATTGTCGCCATAAATTCCATATCAGTTCAGTCAGTTCAGTTCAGTCGCTCAGTCGTGTCCGACTCTTTGTGACCCCATGAATCACAGCACGCCAGGCCTCCCTGTCCATCACCATCTCCCAGAGTTCACTCAAACTCACATCCATTGAGTCAGTGATGCCATCCAGCCATCTCATTCTCTGTCATCCCCTTTTCCTCCTGTCCCCAATCCCTCCCATATATAAGCATTAATATTGGTGTTTCTTTCTCTGGCTTACTTCACTCTGTATAATAGGCTCCAGTTTCATCCACCTCATTAGAACTGACTCAAATGTGTTCTTCTTTATAGCTGAGTAATATTCCATTGTGTATACATACCACAGCTTCCTTTTCCATTCATCTGCCAATGGACATCTAGGTTGCTTCCATGTCCTAGCTATTGTAAACAGTGCTGCAATGAACATTGTGGTACACGTGTCTTTCAATTCTGCTTTCCTTGGTGTGTATGCTCAACAGTGAAATTTCTGGGTCATATGGCAGTTCTATTTCCAGTTTTTTAAGGAATCTCCACACTGTTCTCCATTCCCACCAACAGTGTAAGAGGGTCCCCTTTTCTCCACACTCTCTCCAGCATTTATTGTTTATAGATTTTTTGATGGCAGCCATTCTGACCAGTGTGAGATGGTACCTCATTGTGGTTTTGATTTGCATTTCTCTGATAATGAGTGATGTTGAGCATCTTTTCATGTGTTTATTAGCCATCTGTATGTCTCCTTTGGAGAAATGTCTGTTTAGTTCTTTGGCTGACTTTTTGATTGGGTTCATTTTTCTGGTATTGTGCTGCATGAGCTGCTTGTATATTTTGGAGATTAATTCTTTGTCAGTTGCTTCATTTGCTATTATTTTCTCCCATTCTGAAAGCTGCCATTTTGCCTTGCTTATTGTTTCCTTCATTATGCAAAAGCTTTTAAGTTTAATTATGTCCCATTTGTTTATTTTTGTTTTTATTTCCATTACTCTGGAAGGTGGATCATAGAGGATCTTGCTGTGATTTATGTCAGAGAGTGTTCTGCCTATGTTTTCCTCTAAGAGTTTTATAGTTTCTGGTCTTACATTTAGATCTTTAATCCATTTTGAGTTTATTTTTGTGTATGGTGTTAAAATGTGTTCTAGTTTCATTCTTTTACATGTGGTTGACCAGTTTTCCCAGCACCACTTATTAAAGAGATTGTATTTTCTCCATTGTATATTTTTGCCTCCTTTGTCAAAGATAAGGTGTCCATAGGTACATGGATTTATCTCTGGGCTTTTTTTTTGTTCCATTGATCTGTATTTCTGTCTTTGTGCTAGTACCATACTGTCTGGATGACTGCAGCTTTGTAATAGAGTCTGAAGTCAGGAAGGTTGTTTCCTCCGGTTCCATTCTTTCTCAAGATTGCTTTGGCTATTTGCGGTTTTTTTGTGTTTCCATACACATTGTTAAATGATTTGTTCTAGTTCTGTGGAAAATACCATTGGTAGGTTGCTAGGGATTGTGTTGAATCTATAGATTGCTTTGGGTAGTGTACTCATTTTCACTTTTTTGATTCTTCCAATCCACGACCATGATGTGTTTCTCCATCTATTTGTGTCATCTTTGATTTCTTTCATCAGTGTTTTATAGTTTTCTCTCTATACAGGTCTTTTGTTTCTTTAGGTAAATTTATTCTGAAGCATTTTATTCTTTTCATTGTGATGGTGAATGGGATTGTTTCCTTAATTTCTCTCTCTGTTTTTTCATTGTTAGTGTATAGAAATGCAAGGGATTTCTGTGTATTAATTTTATATCCTGCAACTTTACTATATTCATGAACTAGCTCTAGTAATTTTCTGGTGATGTCTTTAGGGTTTTCTATGTAAAGGATCATGTCATCTGCAGATAGTGAGAGTTTTACTTCTTTTTTTCCAATCTGGATTCCTTTTATTTCTTTTTCTTATCACTGATGTGACTGGGACTGCCAAAACTATGTTGAATAGTAGTGGTGAGAGTGGGCACCAAGTTTTCTGATCCATGAAAGTGACATGTCTTTTCCATATATTCCTTAATTTCTTCCTTAATTTCTTTCAGTAATCTTTGGTAGTTTTTAATGCACCAGACTTACTCCTATTTTGTGAAATTTTTGCCTAAATAATTTTATTATTCTTGATACTATTGTATATAGAGTTGTTTTCTTAATTTAATTTTGAGTTGTCCATTGCTAGAGTATAGAGATAAAACTGATTTTCACATATTGGTTTTGTATCCTGAAACTTTGCTGAACTAATTTGTTAACTCTAAATTTTTGGGGGGTGAGTGGATTTCTTAGCCTTTTTTATATACAAGATCACGTCATCTGCAAATAGAGATAACTTGAGCTCTTCCTTTCCAATCTAGATGCCTTTTATTTTTCTTGTTTAATTGCACTTGCTAGAACCTATAGTATAATATTGAATAAAAGTGACAAGAGTGGACATCTTTGTCTTGTTCTCAACTATTGGGGAAAACTTTTTAGTTTTTCACCTTTAAGTATGATGTTAGCTGTGAATTATTTATAGATGTTCTTTATCAGGTTGATGAAGTCCTGTGCTCGTCCTAGTTTGTTGAGTGTTTTTATCGTGATAGAGTGTTGGGTTTTGCCAAACACTTTTTCTGTCACCCATTGGAATGATCATGTGGTTTGGCAGGGAGGAGTTTCTATTAATATGATGTAGCATACTGATTTTCAAATGTAGAACCAACTTTGCATTCCTAGAATAAGTCTTGCTTTGTCATGGTCTGTAATCCTTTCTATTTGTTCCCAGGTCCTATCTGCCACTGTTTCACTGAAGATTTTTTGCATCTACGTTCATAAAGAATGTTGGCCTATAGTTTTCTTGTGATCTCTTTGTCTGGTTTTTGTATCTAAGTAAAACTGCTCTCATAGAAAGGAGTTGGTAAGTATTCCTTCCTCTTCTTTTTTATTTTATTTTTTTTTGAAGAGTTTGTGAAGGATTGGTTTTAAAATTCATTCAGTATTTGACTGAACTCACCAGAAAAGCCATCTGGTCCTAAGCATCTCTTTACTAATTAAACCTCTTTACATCGTATAGATTTTCTATTTCTCCTTAAGTCATTTTCAGTAGTTTACATCTTTCTAGGAGTTTGTCCATTTCATCTAAGTTATCTAAGATATGCAATTGTTCATAATATTTCTTATTCTTTTTATTTCATAAGGTCAGTAGTTCTTCCCTTTTCATTTCTGATTTAGTAATTTGAGTCATCTCTTTATTTCTTATCCATTCTAGCCAAGATTTGTCAATTTTGGTGATCTGGTCAAAGAACCAACTTTTGGTTTTGTTGATTTTTTTTTTCAGTTCTTTTTCTGCTCTCTATTTCATTTATTTCTGCTCTAATTTTTATTATTTTCTTCCTTCTGCTTGCTTTGAGTTTAGTCTACTCTTTTATTTCTAGTTTCTTCAGGTGGAAAATTAGGTTATTAATTTTAAGTCTTCTTTTTTTTCGTAACATAGGTGTTTACAACTATAAATTTCCCTCTAAGCACTGTCTTTGTTGAATCACCTAACTTTTGGTATGTTGCGTAATTATATTCATTCATTTCAAAGTATTCATTCATTTCTAATTTCTGTTGTGATTTCTTCTTTTTCCTATTTGTTCTTTAGGAGTGAGTTGTTTGATTTCCACATATTTGTGACTTTCCAAATTTTGCTTCTGTTATTGACTTCTAATTTCAAACCATTACAGTCAGAAAAAATACTTTATATAATTTCAGTCCTTCTAAATTTATTTAGACTTGATTATGGTCATGCATATGGTCTACCCTAGAGACCGTTGCATGTATTTTGAGAAGAATGTGTATTCTGCTTTGTTGGATGGTGTGTTCTGTAGATATCTGAGAGGTCCAATTGGTTTATAGTGTTATTCCTGTCTACTCTTTTGTTGTTGATTTTCCACCTCCTTGCTGTATTGTTTTTGAAAGTAAAATATTGAAGTCTACAACCATTACAATTTATTTATCCCTTCAGTTCTGTCAGTTTTTGCCTCATGTATTTTGAAACTCTGTTGTTAGGTACACATATATTTATAATTGTTATATCTTCCTAGTGGATTTATTCTTATATCATCATAAAATCTCCTTTGTCACTAGTAACAATTTTTGTCCTAAAGCCTATTTTGTCTGATATTAGTATAGCTACTCTGCTGCTGCTGCTGCTGCTAAGTCGCTTCAGTCATGTCTGACTCTGTGAGACCCCAGAGACGGCAGCCCACCAGGCTCCCCCGTCCCTGGGATTCTCCAGGCAAGAACACTGGAGTGGGTTGCCATTTCCTTCTCCAATGCATGAAGTGAAGTCACTCAGTCGTGTCCGACTCCTAGCGACCCCGTGGACTGCAGCCTACCAGGCTCCTCTGTCCATGGGATTTTCCAGGCAAGAGTACTGCAGTGGGGTGCCTTCTCCCATAGCTCCTCTAGTGCTCTCGTGCTCTGTAACTAGTTTGCATGATATGTTTTTCCATTCTTTTACTTTCAGCAGACTTGTGTTTTTCAATCTAATGTTTGTCTTCTAGAAGCAACATATAGTGGAATCACATATTTTTTAAATCAATTTTGCCAATATCTGCCTTTTAATTAGTATGTTTAATGTATTTACATTCAGTATAGTTACTGATAAGGTAAGATTTATGTCTTCCAGCTTGTTATTTGTTTTCTACTTGTTTTATGTCTTTTTTCTCCTTTATTTCGCCACTGTCTTTTGTCATATTAGATAATTTAATTCCCTTGTCATTTCTTTTACTGTATAATTTTGCACTATTTTCTTACTGTAGAGATTATAGTTAGCATTTTAATTTAAAATAATCTAGTTCAGATTGATATGACTTAATTTCGATAATATATTAAGACAAAAACTTTGACTCTATATAGCCCCATTCCTTCTTTCTCCCTCTTCATATTGTTACTGTCATAAAAGTTACACCTTAATCAATGGTGTGCCCATCAGCACAGGTATATAATTATTGCTTTATGAAGTTGTCTCTTAAATAGGGGTAAGGAGAAGCCATTTTTCTTGAGTAAACACTCCTTGGATTGATGCAAGCCATTGGTTAATTTCCAGAGTTCTAAAAAAGTTGACAGTATTTTTGCCAGTTTTCTTGTTTCTTTTATGAAGGTGAGAATTTTTCAGAGTTCTTTAACCCTTTTCTTTTAAAATTACTCTCAATGTACTTTTAACATGTATTTTCCTTAGATGAAGTTAAGCATCTTTATTATGTCTATATTTCTTTTTGTGTGAGCTGTAGGTATATATCCTGTGACCATATTCCATTAAGTATTTGTTTTCTAATTGATATGTAGGAGTTAGGGAAATGAGCCCTCTGCCTTTTTAGGGAAATGAGCCCTCTGCCTTTATATGGGTTGCAAAATTTTTCCTTATTTTATCTTTTGACTTTCATTTATGGTGTTTTGTCATAGAAGGAAAAGTAATGTGTCAATTGTAATGTATCTATGAATTCTTTTATGGCTTCTGAGTTTTGTATGATACTTTAAAGAGTTTTTCTCTCTAAGATTGTTCTAACTATCCCCCAATGACCTTTCAAATACTTTGTAAAATGAATTTTATCAAAATATAATTTATATGCAGTAAGTTACGCCTACTGGATAGGTTTTGACAAATGTATATACCGTGTAACTACCACAATCATGATGGAGAACATTTAATTACACCCAAAGGTTCTTTCAGGCCCCTTTACAGTCATTCCCACTCCTCCACCACTAGCACAAAATATTCTTATTTTTTTGTTATTGTCTTTTTATCTGTGATTATTTCCCCCTTGTTGTTTATTTCATCCATCTTCTTGAGTAAGTTAGCTAACACTTTATTTCAGTTTACTTCAAAGAATAAACTCTTTTATTTATATACTAGTTATGTCATTTTTCTCCTTTTAAATTAACTAGCTGTTTGAGTAAGATGCTTAATTCTTGTTAAGGGTGTGTATTTTCCTCTAAGAGCTTCTTTAACTGAGTTCCAAAGGTTCTAATGTGAAGCAGACATCTCACCATGTCATTTGCATTTACTTTGTTTTTATAAAATAAATGAAATTAATTTTAGTATTTTCATTTTAGAAGTTACTTTTATAACTGTGACTCTGTGACTATAATTCATAGACTTTCTATCATAGACATTGATGGAATTAATATATTTTCCTTTCCTCCTTCAGTCTTCTCTACCAGTCAACTGATTATCTTAGTATTTTCCTTTGCATTGTTAAATATACTTCTACTTCTGTCAGATTCTGAAAAGTTACATTTAGACCAATTATAGTCATTTCTCCCAGAGGGGTGCTTTTTAGACTTTATTCTGCCCTTCCCTCATCTTGCCTTCCCACCAGGAAAGTTCCCAGTCATCTTAGCCAGGGTAAATGAGGGCTTAACTGATTGGTGGGGAGCCGCTGCCTCCACAAGGGACAGAGTAAATTTAGGTTCTGTCACAGGCTGAGACTCTATCAAAGGAAGCCCAGAACATCCTGCCAGAGCCCCCTGAAAATAGCATTACTAGGCTTACACAGCCCCTGCCTGTCTCTTCGCCTCATGTACCTAGACTAAGCTTAGGGCCCTTCCAGATGGTTCAGACAGTGAAAACCTCTTTCTGCCTAGTTCTTCATGTTTGTAAAAGACTGGATTCCTGAGCACCACCTCTTCTCCATCTAAGTCTCTCATCTCAATATGGACAAATATTTTCAAACAGTTTGAGAAGTCATGGCAGAAACCTTAAAGGCCTTCCTATACCCAGCCTGGATTAGCTTTCATTTACACTTAACACATTGTTGGCCACACATTTACCATTTATTCTTTATTCTCCCACCTGCATGCCTTTTCTTCACTGGGCTCTTCCCAGGCTCAGAGTTAAGGGAACAGAGCTACCAGAAGACCACACAGTTGAGAAAGAGCCAACTCTGATAAAACTGATGTCTGTGAAGATCTTTTATCTCCTGGTGCTTGAAAATCCTTTGTTCTACCAAGGAATAGGCTTAGTATCTATTTGTTTCTGGCCTTACTCTTGTTTCCTTTTAACCCCATCTCTCCTACCCTATCTGTCCTGAGCCTTCTTTGTGCTGTGCTAAGTTGCTTCAGTCTTGTCCAACTCTGTGTGACCCCATCAGCCTCCTCTGTCCATGGAATTCTCCAGGCAAGAATACTAGAGTGGGTTGCCATTTCCTGCTCCTGGGGATCTTCCTTACCCAGGGGTCGAACCCATGCCTCTTACATCTCCTGCATTGGCGGGTGGGTTCTTTACCACTAGCAGCACCTGGCACTGATGAATTATCCTCCCTCTCCCATCATATGTGTCATATTGTAAGATGTCACTTGTTTACAAGGTATAAAGCAGAGAAAAGGAGATTTCTGTCCCAAACAAATGAATCTATACTTTGAAGTGTCATAATAAAGGCAGGAAATGCTTTTGAAGAAATCCCCCTTCATGCCCCTTAAGTCAGACTGCATTGCAGGAGTCTGACCAGGGAGGGAAATTACTTCCCCACTGGCAGGAAAGCATTAGAGCACAAACTCTGGACCACTCTTTTCAGTTCACGAGTAGTCAAGCCTGAGCCCTTTCATTCCCTCCCAAGCATCAAGAGCTCATATATTATCATTTAGAGTTTATTTGGTTCTTTGGTGTAATGACAGAGACACTAAAATGACTAGTTTCCCAGGACACCTCAGTCATTCCAAGTATCACTTACCAGGTCAGAAAAGTCAAGACATTAGATCCTAAAGATCTGATAGCCTAAGGATCTAGAGCATGGGTTGCATGGATGGCTACACAAAACCCTGAGGCTAATCTGCAGGTGTACAGGTTGGTGAACAGCTCAGCTGGGTGGACCCTGGCTATTAGGCAGCTCCTGGGCTGGCTCACAGGTGGCTTCTCCACTCTTGCCCTTTCCAGGGAAGATGACTGTAGCGTATGTCACAGGCTTGGAGCTGATCTCAACCTTAGGAGGCAGAGGGGGCACACGGGGTGGTTCTAGGGGTAGGAGTTTCCCTGACAGGGAATCAGGAGGAAGGTTGGTGTAAGTGGTATCATCAAAGGAAGGTGGTGAGTCAAGCTTGACATATGGCACATCTGATGGCAAATCAACAGCCAGTCCAGAGTCACTGATGTGGTGGACCACTGAGGAGGGAGCCTATAACAAAAGCAGGCCTGTCAGGCAAAGAGAAAATGCCTCCCTCTGCCCCGGTTCCTTGAGGTGGGAAGTCCCGGATCACACTGGATCTGTCTCCGGAATCCTGAGTATGTCTGTGGGCAAGATGGCTTCACTGGGAAGATTTTCAGGCCCCACGTATCTCCCTAAATCTGGGCAGGTGGATGGCAAAGTGGGAAGGTGGAAGACTATAGTTGGCAAGTTTACTGCATTTAAGAAGTGGGTTTGGACCTCATGTGGGTTCCAGTCTTTTCTCCACCCGGTCATCCCAGGACTTGTCAGTGAGTATGGCAGAGAGAGGGTCTAGGGAATTTGGCTGGGGGCCTGCAGAGGTTTCTTACCGTGTTTGAGATTCCACTGCTCTGAAATTGTCCACTAACAGCGAACCTGTTTCCTGGTGGAACAGAAGCACAGACTGCTCCTTGTGCTGACTCAGTGCCTCCCACACATGCACTCTCTCCTGAAACCTTGGCAGTCTCTGTTCTAGCCCATACTCAAACATCCCCACTCCCACCAGCAAAGTCTTCCCCCTACATCTCCCTAGCCCCCACCCCCAGCCAGCCCTAACTCCCCCACTTACTGCTTCCACAGCTCCCTTCATCCTGTCTCAACACTCAAGCCATCTCCTGAAATCCCCCATCTCTTCCAGCCACCTGTCCCCAGTGCCACTGTCTCATCCTCTACAATTCCTGTCTCTCCCCAGGCCACCTCCCATGGAATCTCCTTGCTCTCCTCCACCTTTCAGCCATGGGAATTGTAAGGCCTGGGGGCGCTTGCCGAAGCCCATCTGTAGGGGGAGCAGACCTGGATTCCCAGCCTCAAATGCAGGACTGGCTGATAGAGTGGGCCGGAAGAGCCCTGCTGGGATAGGCAGGTGGAGAGCTACCCACCTTTCCTTTTGACCATCACAGCAAGCAGCACCACTGCCACCATCACCAGCAGGCCCAGCAGGAACACAGCACCCCAAATCCAGGGTCTGCTGAGACACACGAAGAAGGAAGTGAGCTTAGCCCTGAACCTGGTGGGGAGCTGCTTGGCAGGAACCCTGGAGAAGTTGTGCAGAAGCGCCATTCTTGGTGTGCCATGGTTGGGAGAAGGAGCTTTTTTTTTTTAATGGGATGAGGCAGGCAGACTCAAGCAGGGAAGATGAGAGACACGTTATCAGGGTGTCCTGACTGGAGATCTACTGGAATAAAGGGCTCAGTGCTGAGCTGGGATAGAGAGGTGTGCCTGTCTGTCTGCCTACCTGCCTACCTGTTGAGCAGCTCCCCAGGAGTGGAGAGAATTGTAAGGTTTCCTTTCGATTTAGTCTGGGGCTCTAAACAAGCTGTATCTTCACCATCGCCCTTTCCCAGCCACCCACATACAGTTCTTGTCAGTACCTCTTCTTATCCTGGCTGGTATCCAAAGGGCTGCTGCTGTTTACAGAGTCCAAAGAGGAGCTCTCACCCAGAGTCCCATCCTGATGGATCTCCTCCTCCTCCTCCTCTTTCAGGCCAGGAGCTGAGCAAGAAGGAAGTCCTTATTGAGCAGGGTTCAAGGGCTTGCTGAGATCTGAGGGGCTGGGGGAGTAGAACTGAGGAAGGTCTGGAGTAAGAAACACGAAGGGGTGCTTGGGATATTCCTTAAGGGGCCTCTTATTCTGGAAGTCTAAGTCTTTATCTGATTGTGAATATGCTCACTTCCCCTCTGCTGCCAACTCCCAACCTCTCCCTCTGAATTTCTTCTCCTTTACCCGCTCCCCCTGTGCCTTGTCTCAGTCAGGCTGCTCAGACTACGCAGAAACCCCACTGTGTTATCTGTGCCCACTTCCCTTCCCCACCCCAGAATAGGCCTCTCTACTCTGACCTCCTTGGAGACCCTACTCCCAGCTCTCATCACTTGGTGTCTAAAGGGGCTTTGGCCCAGCCTACTAGACCTCTCTGCATCCCGGCAACCTTGTGACCAACCTTGCAGGTTGGCTGGGCCCCATCCCAAGCTCTGGAGCTAAGGAACATAGGGTTGGTCCTGAAAGGACACAATGCCAACTGACACTTGCTGAGAGCTTTGCCTTAGACCCTGAGACTCAGTTTTGTGACAGGTTTTTTTTGTCATTCCAACAATGTGCTCAGCTTCTGTCTGTGGGACTCAGGGTTGGTTTCTGTCAGCCTGAAGATCTGCCGTGGGAACCCGGCAGTCCTCCTAGATCCTCTGAGAGGAGAGTCTTGCCTGGTTCTTAGCAATTACCATTCCCACTCCCCACCCCACAGTAAACCAGGAACTGAGACATCATTGACCCCAGTCTTGCAGCATATGTCCTGATCTGGTTTTTAAAACCACTATATCCTCCCTGGATACTGGGCTCTACCCATTTGCCTGAATATCCATCCTCTACAGCTCTTGGGGTCCCCACACCTCAGATGTCCCACTGAGGGTACCCATCTCCCTGCCACCCTTTCCCAGTGCATTGTCTTGGGACCATTTGCCATTTAGGAAGTTCTAACCTTGAGTTACTAGACCTTAGATTGTCAAGGAAGCAGGAGAACAAAGGATAACCAGAGTTAACAGGAGTATGTTTATAATATGAGGAATAATTGTGGACACAAGAGAGATTTCTAATGACAGCTTAGTCCCTCCTCATAACAGATGGAGAAAAACAGAAGGAAAAAGGTCTTGATTTCATTATTTTGGGCCTTTGGCACAAATTACTTAAGAAAGGAATACGTGAAAATCAAAAAGATGTCAACTTCCATAAGAGGAAGGTAAAACAGCCTGCTTCCTCAGGTAGCTGACCGTGTTCCCAACAGAACAATTATTGTTTACAATATTGTACTTTTCTGAGGAATATTTAATACTTTGAAGTGTTCTTTTAGTAAATATTTAGACATGAGAAAGTTATAGACTGTAAAAATGAATCCTGTGAAGAGTACTTTGTAAACTGAAATAGGGTCGAGAATATTGACTATATATTGATGAGACTCTTTTTCTGTTTTTGAAACTGAATAAGTCAAAGGAATTCAGCCATTGAATGTACCCTGCCTGTTACATGAGACACATACTAGACGTTCAGTGAAGGCTTATAAAATAAGGTATAAATTCACTAGTTTTTAAGCCATTAATCTTAAGCCTGGTATACCAAAAAATTAATTCCGGTTGATATGTCTGAATCAAAACTTTGTTTAAAACATTTCTAAGGGGAAAAAAACAGCATATGGTATGTTGAATATGCTGGATAAGGAGGCCAAGGCCCTGAGTGGGGGAAGAAGGATGTGACTTCCTGTGGGGAGACCCACCCATGCAAGAGCGGAAAGGGGACTGCTCTTTGTCTGATTTATCTCAGACTTCTCACCCGGTTTGGCTTCCGTTCCCTGCAGAGCTGTCGAAAGAATATTGGGCATTTGGCCAATATTCCTCACCCACAAGGGCTCCCACCCACCAAGGACCCAAGAGCGGCAGGTTGGGGCAGGAGGGCAGGCCAGGGCTGCTGGCCAGGCTGGGATAACTCACCTGCAGGAAGCACATCCAGAGTGACCCTGTGCACAGTCTGGGGCCCCGAGAGGCCCTCCACCACACAGGCATACTCTCCAGCATCCTCCTCCCGCAGGGCAAGCATCTCCACCTGGAGCAAGCCGCCCCCCAGGTCGGTGAGAAATACGCGGCTGCCCACTGGGACCCCGCGATTCACAGCTGATGTCACCAAGGGCTGGCATCCCTCTGGCAGGACCTGGCACCACACCTTTCGTGCCTTGACATCCTGGAGTCGGTAGTGGCACTGCACCAGGATGGAGCTCCCCACGGGCGCCTGCAGCAGCTCCGGGAGGCTGCCGGCCGAGCCCCGGCCTAGGGAAGGAAAGTTGAGGGAATGTCAGGCAGGGCGCCTCCCTGTCCACCCACTGCCCAGGGGGTCAGGGGTCTAGAGGTCCACTTCTGGGCCTACACATGTAATTGTTTCCAGGGCAATGCCAATTATCCCTGGGCATGGAGCAGGGTACATGGGGCCCAGAGTGCAGCTCCTTCTGAACCTTACCTACTAGTCCCAGGAGCAGCAGCAGGAGCAGTTTGGGGCCCATGGCTGGGCAGGGAGATGTCAGCTCTGAGGCTCGTCTGGGCACTGACACAGCATTCCCCTGGGGGCAGGAAATTTGGCCTCAGACACTCACGTGGGGCTCTCAGTGACCATGGGGTTGGGAAGCAGGCAGTGGTGGGCCCCGCCATGGGTGGGGAGAAGGAGCTGTTCCAAGCTCTGGTTGGCTCAGTGCTCCAGATAGGAGTGGGCGAGGCAGAATGAGAAGGCCCAAGGAAATACAGAAGCCTGGGATCCTGGCTCCCCTAAGGAGTGAAGTCAGGAAGGAGGATTATGGCAACCACGGAGCATCAGAGAAAGGGGGAAGATAATCTTCAGGGGATTCCAAATATAGAATCTGATGATGCAGAGCTGTGAAGGAGGGAAGTAAAATGTCCTCCTCAGGGCCTGAGTCCATCTTAATTTTAAATCCTGTGTGAGTGCCCTACCCGAGCTCTCCGGAGATCATCCAGGAAGCCCCCTCGATGGTACACCCTGGTCTGACCTGTCTTCGCTCCCTCTGCTGCGTGCTCCCTAGACACTTCCGGTGTGGACCGCGTTCTCCACTTCCAGGCGCTGCAGTATTGCTTTGATAATTAATCGGATATTGAACTCCTGTACTCATCTCATTTTCATAGTTTTTCTGTCTAGTTTTCCATTGTGTTCTGATTCCTGGAAGATATCCTCATATTTTTTCTTCCATCCCTTCTATCCTTGTCCTTCAAATTTTTATCCCTTACTGCTTTTAATTTACAGTATTTTTAATTCTCCAAGCATTTTTGATATATTGTTTTTATTTCATGAATGCACTGTCCTCTCTGTCGGAGGACAGCTCTCTGTGAATATGCTCATGTTTCTGCATGATCGAGGCCTTCCCAGGAAAGGGCACTGACCGAGCTTCGTTCCAGGGAGACTGAAGAGCAAACGTGCCTGCGGAGTTAGAGACAATGTGTCAGCTCCAGAGAGGTTTGCTTCCATCCTGCCCCTTCCTCCCTGGAAATGATCAGGTTCTATTCCGAAGTAAAGATGTCTCTCTCTCCCGCCAGAGAGGAAGATGGGCTGATGCTCAACATGCCAGATGCTCTATATCAGCTCCAAGTCTCATAATTTGGGGTTCCTCTCCCATGACACAAACCCACTCCCTGCACAGGGTCCATCTGGTCCCCATTTGCATCACCCTGTGCAGAACTGGGGCTGGGGATCCCGCACAGAATGTGAGGGGGAAACCTGCTGACACCAGGGAGGCGCCAGTGCTCAGACTGGAGCAGGCCAGGTGGGAATGCCTGGGAGGACACACCGCTCTGACTAGATGCTCATGCCTGGAAAGGGGCCTGGAAAAACCACCCTCCCTCCTTCTGTCCTCCCTGCCCTCCCTTCCCTCTCCCTGCCTCCTCCTCCCTCCAGGAGCAAGGAAACTGAGAATGAGAAAGCCGTGTTTAGCCGAGTCTCGTGGACACAGTGATAGGGAGACCAGCTGTCCCTGTTCACCTGGCATGAGGGTTTTCTGGGGACACAGGACTCTCGGTGCTAACACTGGCAGAGTCTCCAGCCAACTGGACACCTGGGTCTCCCTTGTGAGTGATATGGAAGGATGTGCGTCTGTCCTGCCAAGGCGTATCAGGCTTTCTTTGATTTCCTTACAAGAAAATTATTTTTGCTCTAATAAGCCAACCTGGGAGATTTGTGCGAGGAGGAGAACTGTCTTCAATATTTAATGAGTGCCTAAAACAGACACAGTCCCCCACTGGGTGCCTGGGACAGAAGTGGCCAGGATCCAGAGAGGTGTCCTCTCACCAGCCGTTTGAGAAGAGGAAGAAAGCCAGTGCTTATGCAGGACCTACTATGTGCCAGGCAGCTGGCCAGGGACTTTCATGTTATTTCTTTCAATCTCATAAAAACCCACCAAAGTAGGGTTGTTGGGGTTTGGTTTGGTGTTGGGATTTTTGTTTGTCTTTATGTGCAAGGGAACTGAGGCTCAGAGCAGTTAGGGAACTTGCTTAAGGTTTCTTAAGGAGGCAAACTTGACATTGGAAAATGCTTTCAGTTCAGTGTGCACTCGAGAGTGAAAGGCGGGGGATCCCAGGGTGGATGTCTCTGACCTGGCCGAACAGGAAGGAGCAAAGGCTGAGCTCCCAAGAGCAGGGATGTTCCAGCAGCGCCCCTCCACCAGGCACACCCCGGAGCCTCCCCTTCCATCCCGTCACCCCCGGTGCCCAGGCGGGGTGGGCGGGAGGGCGCTGGCGTGGGCTCGGTTTGGGCTCTGCTCCGTCTTGGCTCCTAGACTGTGCCTGTGTCTGCAGGAAGAAGACGACTGCGCCAGGACCCGACGGGGAAGTTTCACTGAAGTGCAGCTGAGTCAGGGAGGCCAGGGAAACACAGACTGGACCAGGGGCCTGGAGCTGGGGCAGAGGCCAGCGGAGCAGCCGCGACGGGAGTGGGTGGGGCAGGGCTGTGGCAAGGGGAGTGACCTGTTAACATGAGGCTGATACTCAGGGCTGCACCGGGGGCGCTTTCCCAGTGATTCAAACCCCCAGGGACCCGCACCCAGGCTAGGGAGCAATCCAGCCACACGTGGCCGTGGAGAGGGGCTCCTGGCCTTCCGCTCTGAGGCCGGGACAGAGAGCTGCGGATATGGCCAGCCCACTTCCTCCTCGAGGGCAGCCCGCCTTCAGGGTAGCGTCCATCTAGTTTCCCCCTCATTCTCGGTCCAGGAGGGGTGTGTGTGTGTTGAAGAGAGAGATGAGGTTCCCCGAGCTGCCTTGGTTGGTCCCTGTGTCTCGAACACTCTTCCTGCCTTGCTTCCTTGAGGTGTTTCTCAAGTGGTGCCTCCTGACCACCCTTTAGAATTGCATCACTCCCCGGGCCTTCTGCCCTCCCCATACTCCCAACCAGCTGACTGACCGACACTGTATTTGTCTGTCTGCCTTCTTCCCATTAGAACGAGGCTCTGTGTGGGCAGAAATCTTTGCTTGTGTTGTTCACTGTTGTGTCTCCAATGCCTGGACTGGTACCTGGCACAGAAAATATCAGTTTTTATTGAATAAGTACATGAATAAATAAGTAGGATTGGGACTTCCCTGGTAGTCCTCTGGTTAGGACTTCACACTTCCACTGCTGGGACCCAGGTTCAATCCTTGGTCAGGGAACTAAGATGCTGCAAGCTATGCAGCATGGCTGAAAAAAAAGGGGGGATTATTTTAAACAAATAAGTAGGGTTGAGCTAGAGGGAAAGTCACCTGGAAAGTCAAGTGAAAGTAGGATTTCCAGGCTGCACAGACGATTCTGGGTAAATCTTTCCCTTTTGAGCCTCAGTTTCCCTTCTATACGATGAGAGGCTTGGGGCTTGGATCAGTAGTCCCTAGCTCTGGTATGCTTTGCCAACAACCCAAGCCCTTGCCATTTCTCTGGAGGGAGCATAACATGATAAAACAAACCTCTAGGGAGATGAATGGATGAGTCAGCTGGGAACTGGATGGACTTGGGGGGGCTTGAGACAGGCAGAGAGAGGAGGGAGTCTGGGGTGGGGGCCCAGCAATAATCATAGGGAACGAGTGGACAGGAGGCAGGAGGATGAGAGAAGATGCTAGAGAAATTCCACAGAGGGAGGCAGGGCTTGGTAATCAGATCTCTAGGAGGGAGAGAGAAGACTTTAAAAGTTTGGCCAGTTTGGAGCCTGTGGAAATGGAGGAATATGGTATTCTAAGACCCTGGACCCTAAGGAGCCAGACCTTGGTCTTCTCCTCATTGGTATGCACTCTCCTAGCCTTGTAGCAAAAGAGAAGACCTTCATGACACCCTAAACCATCAAATAAACATGAAGTCTTGGGTTTATTTGTGAGAGTGTTTAATGGCCAAAGTCCAGAAGTTGGAGGTATCCTTCCCACCTCCCATGCACACACATGCGTGCGTGAGCACACACACACACGCGCACGCACGTGCTTCCACGGCCAAAGGAAGAAGGGTAGAGTCAGAACGGCCTTTTGCCAAAGCAGAGCCGGGAGACTTGGTGGCCAAGGGGCGGGTGTGCAGCAGGCTGGGGCGATCCGTGCAGACCTCTCCTGAACCTCTCCTCCCCTGAGAGTCCTCCTCTCTCATATGTCTCTCAGCTCTGCAACAGACGGGGTACTCACTCAGCGCCTCTCTGCCCCACCTCTCCAGCCCCCGGCCACCACTGTGCTCTCCAGGCTCACCTGTCAGAGTTTGGAGCTGGTAACCTGGGTTGTGGCCACAGTCCGGTCCACTGGCCTGGGGTGGCCGTTGTTTCTGCCCACGCCAGGCTGCAGCCCAGAGGGCGCTGGCTGCTAGAAGCTTGCTGAGAAAGATGCAGGCCAGGAGGAAGAGGATGGAAGTGGGTGGGAAGGGGCTCTCCTCTTCCGAAAGGCTCCTTGGAGAAACAAAGAGGGCATGTGGGAGGCCATGAGGGGACACACACGCTGGAATCTGTCCTCAGAGAAGGAATGGGGAGACCCCGGGAGCTCGGGGGGGTGGGGACACCTCCCCCACCCACCTCCAGCCCTGGATGAGGCTTTATGGGGCTTGGGGGAGCCTGTAGTCAGGAGACCTGAGTTCCAGGCACAGATCTGCCTGCTGAGTGCTCCAAACAACCACCTCCCTCACTGAGCAGTTTTCTGCCTTCATGATGGTATGATGTGTGGTGTGTTGTGGTGTGTTTTTGTGTGTGTGTGCACATACATGTGCACTTCATGGTTATACTAACAGTGTTTAAACACCAGTACATAGTCAAGAACCAGTCAGAACTGATTCTGGTCCCATCAGAGAAGCAGGGATCTGGGGGTACCAGTTTTGTGCTGAAATATTAATCCTAAAACTTTCATTGTTGCTGAACTGTGAGGATTCTGTCTGAGGGCTGCCAGGGGAAGGGGTAGGAGGCCAGTCATTCAAGAATCTTGGAGCATCAGCTATTTATAAACTGTTAGGGAAGTTTTGCAATATTTTAACAACTGGTACAGTCACACCAACACACACTGGCGGGTTGGACGGGTGTTTAGACAACATCATATATAGATCCCTTCCTGTTCCAGTTGCCTCGGAATCTGTACTTCTGGCACCCGCTGCCCCCCAGCTGCCACCCCATGCCTGGGCTCTGCAGGGTGGAGTCTACCCAGGGATCTTAGCAAAGACTTGTCACTATACCTGGAGATGCTGTGCTCCACCTGGACATTCTCGAAGCTCTCGGACCCCTCAGGGATCCAGAGATCTCCAGGGTCCTGGTAATCATGGGGGTCTGTGGGAGACAGAGCCTGTGAGCTGCTAGTCCCCTTCTTGAAGCCACAGTGGAGAGGACCCCTCTGGGTGGGGTGAAGCTCTCTGGGACCCCACCCTGTGTGGATCAAGTTGTTAACGTCTCTGAGTCTCAGTTTCCTCACCTATAGAGTGGAAAAAAAAAAGGGGGGATTATTTTAAACAAATAAGTAGGGTTGAGCTAGAGGGAAAGTCACCTGGAAAGTCAAGTGAAAGTAGGATTTCCAGGCTGCACAGACGATTCTGGGTAAATCTTTCCCTTTTGAGCCTCAGTTTCCCTTCTATACGATGAGAGGCTTGGGGCTTGGATCAGTAGTCCCTAGCTCTGGTATGCTTTGCCAACAACCCAAGCCCTTGCCATTTCTCTGGAGGGAGCATAACATGATAAAACAAACCTCTAGGGAGATGAATGGATGAGTCAGCTGGGAACTGGATGGACTTGGGGGGGCTTGAGACAGGCAGAGAGAGGAGGGAGTCTGGGGTGGGGGCCCAGCAATAATCATAGGGAACGAGTGGACAGGAGGCAGGAGGATGAGAGAAGATGCTAGAGAAATTCCACAGAGGGAGGCAGGGCTTGGTAATCAGATCTCTAGGAGGGAGAGAGAAGACTTTAAAAGTTTGGCCAGTTTGGAGCCTGTGGAAATGGAGGAATATGGTATTCTAAGACCCTGGACCCTAAGGAGCCAGACCTTGGTCTTCTCCTCATCGGTATGCACTCTCCTAGCCTTGTAGCAAAAGAGAAGACCTTCATGACACCCTAAACCATCAAATAAACATGAAGTCTTGGGTTTATTTGTGAGAGTGTTTAATGGCCAAAGTCCAGAAGTTGGAGGTATCCTTCCCACCTCCCATGCACACACATGCGTGCGTGAGCACACACACACACGCGCACGCACGTGCTTCCACGGCCAAAGGAAGAAGGGTAGAGTCAGAACGGCCTTTTGCCAAAGCAGAGCCGGGAGACTTGGTGGCCAAGGGGCGGGTGTGCAGCAGGCTGGGGCGATCCGTGCAGACCTCTCCTGAACCTCTCCTCCCCTGAGAGTCCTCCTCTCTCATATGTCTCTCAGCTCTGCAACAGACGGGGTACTCACTCAGCGCCTCTCTGCCCCACCTCTCCAGCCCCCGGCCACCACTGTGCTCTCCAGGCTCACCTGTCAGAGTTTGGAGCTGGTAACCTGGGTTGTGGCCACAGTCCGGTCCACTGGCCTGGGGTGGCCGTTGTTTCTGCCCACGCCAGGCTGCAGCCCAGAGGGCGCTGGCTGCTAGAAGCTTGCTGAGAAAGATGCAGGCCAGGAGGAAGAGGATGGAAGTGGGTGGGAAGGGGCTCTCCTCTTCCGAAAGGCTCCTTGGAGAAACAAAGAGGGCATGTGGGAGGCCATGAGGGGACACACACGCTGGAATCTGTCCTCAGAGAAGGAATGGGGAGACCCCGGGAGCTCGGGGGGGTGGGGACACCTCCCCCACCCACCTCCAGCCCTGGATGAGGCTTTATGGGGCTTGGGGGAGCCTGTAGTCAGGAGACCTGAGTTCCAGGCACAGATCTGCCTGCTGAGTGCTCCAAACAACCACCTCCCTCACTGAGCAGTTTTCTGCCTTCATGATGGTATGATGTGTGGTGTGTTGTGGTGTGTTTTTGTGTGTGTGTGCGCATACATGTGCACTTCATGGTTATACTAACAGTGTTTAAACACCAGTACATAGTCAAGAACCAGTCAGAACTGATTCTGGTCCCATCAGAGAAGCAGGGATCTGGGGGTACCAGTTTTGTGCTGAAATATTAATCCTAAAACTTTCATTGTTGCTGAACTGTGAGGATTCTGTCTGAGGGCTGCCAGGGGAAGGGGTAGGAGGCCAGTCATTCAAGAATCTTGGAGCATCAGCTATTTATAAACTGTTAGGGAAGTTTTGCAATATTTTAACAACTGGTACAGTCACATCAACACACACTGGCGGGTTGGACGGGTGTTTAGACAACATCATATATAGATCCCTTCCTGTTCCAGTTGCCTCGGAATCTGTACTTCTGGCACCCGCTGCCCCCCAGCTGCCACCCCATGCCTGGGCTCTGCAGGGTGGAGTCTACCCAGGGATCTTAGCAAAGACTTGTCACTATACCTGGAGATGCTGTGCTCCACCTGGACATTCTCGAAGCTCTCGGACCCCTCAGGGATCCAGAGATCTCCAGGGTCCTGGTAATCATGGGGGTCTGTGGGAGACAGAGCCTGTGAGCTGCTAGTCCCCTTCTTGAAGCCACAGTGGAGAGGACCCCTCTGGGTGGGGTGAAGCTCTCTGGGACCCCACCCTGTGTGGATCAAGTTGTTAACGTCTCTGAGTCTCAGTTTCCTCACCTATAGAGTGGAGCAATTAGGAACCCCTTCTTAATAATAGTGTTGCAGGATTCAGCGAGAACATCCTGCGTAGTGCCCATCACCTCATAGGAGCTCAGTGACTGCAGCCCCACCCTCCCATCAGACAGGGTCTTTAGGAAGAGCAAACGAGATGATCGGTGTTTCTGAAAGTCCGGTGTGGACTGTCAAGCTGTCTATACCAGCTACAGATTATTATTGTTGTTGTTATTCTTGTTACTCATTTCCTGCTATATCTGTGGGAGTCAGCTGAGCCTTAGACTCTGATAGGATTGCAATGTTTCCTCACCACCTACTCCCATGGAGGTGGGGTTTGGGGTCTAAGGCAGATGGTCTCACCTACCCTCCCCATCTTAGACAAGTTTTTGACCTTCATTTCCATGATAAGGGGCCATGTTAGGGGGAAGAGTTGGACAAAGAGAGTCAGAAAAGGGATCTGTAAGCTCAGATTTGTTTGGGACACAGGAGACACAGACAGAACGCTTTCCTGGAGGGCACCCCTGTGCAAGCTCAGGGGCGAGAAGGACCCCACCACTCCCTATCTCACCTAGTTAAGCCGGGAATGACAATCCCAAGCAGTTAGCAGCAGGAAACTGGGGCGAGGGCTGTCACTGCCCCCAAGCACTGTAAAACTCTGTCGCTTGTTTCTCACGGGAGTCATGTGGGGTCAGCAGCACCGACTCCATCACCACCATTTAAAGATGGGAAAATGGAGGCCCAGAGAGGAGAAGCAGTTGCCCGGGGTCACAGCAGTGTTCCTTTCTGAGCCTGTTTTTCTGTACCAAGTTGGTGCTTAAGCTACATCTGTAGGTGCATTGGCTGGTTGGGTGAGGGAATGAGTGAATGTCCTCCTACTCCTTAAGAACCACCTCGGGCTCACATCCCAACGGGATGCCAGATGGATAAAGCTGTTTGGAGGGGAGCAGGACCACAACTAGCTCCTGCTGCTGCTAAGTCGCTTCAGTCGTGTCCGACTCTGTGTGACCCCATAGACGGCAGCCCACCAGGCTCCCACGTCCCTGGGATTCTCCAGGCAAGAACACTGGAGTGGGTTGCCATTTCCTTCTCCAATGCATGAAAGTGAAAAGTGAAAGTGAAGTCGCTCAGTCGTGCCCGACTCTTAGCGTGCAGCCTACCAGGCTCCTTGGTCCACGGGATTTTCCAGGCATGAGTACTGCTAGCTCCTAAGTGTCTGTAAAGGAAGGACTGTACCCTTCCTGCAAGCGATGCAGTCCTCCACCAGTCCTCCCCGCAGCCGGGAGCGGGGCACAGGGCTGGATGGCGACCCCCTCGTGCAGTCAGGAATCGGCACAACCAGCCGCAGTGGCCTCAGTTGGGCAGGGGGACAAAATCCACACCGTGGGATCTCCCGGGGCCCCCCAAAGCCCCGAGGGTGGTCGGTCCTGTGCTCAGAGCCCCAGCCTCAGGGCGGGGTGCAGTCAGCCGCCCACTCACCAGCCAGCACCTCCACCAGGACCTTCCTGAGGGTGTCAGCCTCGCCGCCGTGGAGGCTCTGGCACTGGTAGAGGCCGGCGTCGTGGGCTTGAAGATTCCGCAGCGTGATGGTGAGCGTGCCCCCCAGGGCGTCGTCCGTGATGGCCGTGCTCCCGTTGCGCCTCTTCAGGAAGGACAGCAGCCACGAGGGGTGGGTGCTGACCACTTGCTGGCACAGGCCTTCTTCACCCAGCTGGCGGCACCAGGCTTTGCGTCTCCCCCAGTGCTTCAGGAAGTTGTAGGGGCAGGAGACCCGCAGGGACCGGCCCATCGTGCCCTGGAACACCGTGGTGTTGTGCGCCCCGGACAGCTCTGGGGAGGAGACGTTCCTTCACTGCACCACGTGTTTATTGAACACCTACTATGCTCACTGAACAGAAGAGACAGCAGTCCTGCCCTTAAGGAACTCAGGTCTACATAAGTTGGCACAGCCCAAGTGTGTGTTTATAGGAAGTGAGGAAACCAGGAACCCTGGGTCCTGGGTCTGGCTTTATCACCACTGGACTTGTTGGACCGCTTTAGAGAAGTAATTGACCCTCTCTGAGCCTATTTCCAGAGACATTTGGTCTTTAAGTTCCCGCCGGTCCTAGTCCACACGTGTTCTTCCTGTTACATGGAATCATGCCCTGGTCTCTCGCCCTCCATCTCAAGAGAGCAAGGCCAGTGGCCTCTCAGGCCTGGGGCTGGACCCACGGGGTGCTGAACGCTCCCTCCCCATGCCCGCCATGCTTGCTAACTCTGCAGCTGCCCATGCCAGTACCAGCCCCACATTCTCCTCTTTGTGACCTTTAGCTTCCAGCTTCCCTATTTCTGCAGCTTTGTTCCCCTTTCAGGAGGGATGCATCTCAGAGCTATTTTGGGGGAGACATGAGGCTGCTATTTTAGGGACCCTCCTTGGGGTGGGGGAGCGCCAGTCTGGTGCCAGGGCAGGGGCTGAAAGAGAATCACCCAGCACCTCTGCCTCAGCCTCCCTTCTCTTCAATCACTTTGTCAACCACATGGATGACAGAAACTTGCCAGGATTAGGGAGCTGGCGGCCTGCCTTTTGGAACCAGAGAGACCTGATAAGCAATATCCCCCATACCACCCTGTCCATCTGCCTCCAGGCAGACCAACATCCCCCCGCTTTCCCTGCTCCACCTCCAACTAAGAAACTCCAGCTTCACTGGAACATTGTCTCCCTCCCTACCATGTGACTTTTCCTCTGTGGGGAGCAAGAGGCATCCCCCAGTGAGAAAAGGATGTCATGTGCAAAATTCTGGGGTGCTCATCCCCACAGCCCAATCACAGAATCTTCAGCCCCAGGACTGAGGACAGGAGGACCTTCAGAGCCCAGGAGGGGTACCCCAAAGATGCAGATTCCCAGTGCTGGGTTCTTTTCTCCCTCCCACCCTGCTATTCCTCTGGGACTAGTTTTATGCTCAGGTGGTTCAAAATGTTAGGGGCTCTGATCAGTGCTCCCCAAACTCCCCCCAACTACTAGCTAGTGCCTGAGATGCCACCATCAGAACTCCTTCCCTTTCTAGGTGTCCAAATCCACCAGCCTCTGATGCCTCCACCAGCATGAAGAGCTGATACTGGAGAGGGAGGGAAAGCGTGGAGAATACGGGGCACAGTGGGAAGCGGGGGTGCAGGACATGCGGAGGATTTCCGCCGTCTTTAGAGTGTGGCTCAATGCTCCCCACCCACCCACTTGCCACATACTCAAGGAAGGGGAGGGAGAGTCGGCAGCAGAGGGAGGGACTCCTACCTGTGACAGCGAGCAGGATGAGCAGCCCAACAGGCTCCATGTCACCCTTCCCTTGTGGAGGACAGACGCAGGGTGCCTTGTGCAAGATCTCGTCTTTTCACGAGGGTCGGGCTCCCCAGACACTGCCCACAGGAACTGGCTCCTGGAGGTTGAGCAATCGTCAGGACTGGGATCTGGCTTCATGATTCAGGGAGGGGGAGCAGAGCGGGGGAGGTGATGACGGGAGAGGAGGAGCCACCGCTGCAGCCCAGCAGGGGGTGCTATGGATCCCAGACCTCTGAGAGGGCAGCCCACTGTCCAGCCCGTACCAGCCTTCTCATTGGTTGAGAAGATTATCCTTTCTCCACTCAGTTGCCTTAGGGTATCTTCATTGAAAGTCATTTGACATGTAGGTCTCCATCTTGACTGTCCATTCTGTTCCATTGATCTATGTGTTGATCTTTTACCAATCACACCCCACCTTGACTCCTCACTGGGGCTTTATTTTTTTTATTGGGGGTACAATTGCTTTACGATGTTGTGTTTCTGCTGTACTAACAAAGTGAATCAGCTGTATGTATACATATATCCCCTCCCTCGTGAGCCTCCCTCCCACCCCTGCACCCAGTCCCAACCCTCCAGGGCATCACAGAGCACTGAGTTGACTCCCTGTGCTATCAAGAAGCTTCCCACTAGCTGTCTATTTTACACATGGTAGTGTATATATGTCGGTGCTATTTTCCCAATTCATTCCACCCTTTCCTTCTCTCTCTTAGTCCACATCTCTACATTTATATCTCTATTCCTGCCCTGCAAATAGGTTCATCAATACCATTTTTCTAGATTCCATACATATGCATTAATATGCAACATTTGTTTCTCTTTCTGACACTTCACTCCATATGACAAGCTCTAGGTCCATCCACATCACTACAAATGACTCAATTTAATTCCTTTTTATGGCTGAGTAATATTCCATTATGCATATATACCACATCTTCTTTATCCATTCATCTGTCAGTGGACATTTAGGTTGCTTCCATGTCCTGGCTACTGTAAATAGTGCTGCTGTGCACATCAGGCTACTTTGTGAATTATGTGTCTTTTTGAATTATTGTTTTCTCAGCGTATATGCCCTAGTGGGATTGCTGGGTCATATTCATTGTAACTTTATAACAAGTTTTAAAATCAGGTGATGTAATCCAACTACACTGTTCCTTCTCAAAATGGTTTTAACTGCTTTAGTAACTTTGCTTTGGAATGTATAATTTAGAATCTGCCTGTCAATTTCTACCCCCTCCACTCTCCCTAAAGCCTATCAGGCTTTTGATGGGATTTCATTGACTGTATAGCTTAATTTGGGAGGAAGAAGGAAATGGCAACCTACTCCAGTGTTCTTGCCTGGAGAATCCCAGGGAC